>JAKWIY010003058.1:57123415-57403911 GCA_027704805.1 Solanum corneliomulleri
TTAATTTTAATTCAAACCATTTCCCTTTCCCACTTGACCCGGCCCAAACCCGAACCCAATAACCAATCTTCCCCTTTCCTTTATTCCCCCCTCTTCCTCACGTTGTATCCAGCAAAAAACAACCCCAGACACGACCCCCATGAAAATTCCCCCTCAGACGCGACAATATTCTTAGAACTCCCGCGACCCCCCACGCTCTCTCCCTCTCTCTCCTCCTCTCTCGCACACGAGCTGTGCAACGTTTCCTTTGTGTCGTTGTCTCCTGCGATTCGTACATAAGTACGCTCGCGCAGGTCTGGCATTAGAGGAGGCCGAAAAAGTTTATCGTTGGTGGTGGGATTGCGCCACGTAGCTCGCAAGGACGTCGAGTTGATCTCGTCCATCCACCTCGTCTCACTTTCCGTTGGGATTTTGACATCAAGAAGGGATATTCTCCAGCTTGGGATGGGTTTGGATTTTGAAATCAAAATGGGCTAAAAATACATCTGCCAACCCGCTCCACTCGAAACCCGAGTGTTCCTCTCTATTTAAACTCGTTCTCTTTCCAGAATTAGGGTTTTTTTTTCTTTGGAGAGAGAAATTTTTTTAGTCTTGTTATAGAAAACAAAGAATTATTAAAAGAGTCCATTCATAGGAAGATTTTACAATAGTTTAAGCACACCTATATATCTATTGAAGTTGAATTCAAAATAGGAGGATTGGGAGGATTATATTTGGAAAATATTAGAAAGGTAAATCTCGTTCCGTGGTGGAAACTTCTCTGTCGACTCGTTTGTTCTCAGTTCTCTGCATCTTGAAAGGTAATAATCACCCATGTTTAGAATATTTTAGCTCTTAGTTGACCACAAATCAGAAATAGGTGTTTGTTTGTGTTGTTAATCAAGTGTAGTTGTTTTTTTGTGTCTCTATGGAGTTTTGACGCCTCTCTTTGTTCATCGTTTCCCTTTGTAAATACCCCCATTTGGATTGCTCGCTTTAAAGGGGAATGTTTATCATGCTTTGTTTTTTTTTTTGAATGTATGGCATTGTTTAGAGTTAGTTTGACATGATTGCTGCGATGTTTGTTTCCTGGACATGAGGGCTCATAAATGCATTGTATGTAGCAGCTTGTTGCTTTGCTTTTATCAGATTTTGCAAGCTTATTGGTTAGTTCACATGAATTTTCTTTTGGAATCATCATGTTCCAGCTTAACTCAAATTTTTAAAGGGGTGTGCATGTCGTTTTTATTTTCTATTTCACACAAGATTTGTTTGGTTATGTTATCACTTCATATGCTAATCCATTTTTTTCGTTTGATTGCATGTGAAACTCTCCTCGAGTCCTCGTGGACTTCACTCCAATCCCTTGCATTTTTCCTTGAGCCATAAAGGCTCAAAACCTCAATCCCTAAGTCGTAGACCCCTTCTCAACTGGCGTACAGGTTGAATAAAAAAAAATATCTGCTGGAAATTAATTTACAGGTCGGAAGAAAAGCAGAGGCTGCTGGAAAATTACAGAGTGCAGATTTCAGCAGCAGTATACATATTGTCTACATATTTTATACACTAATATACAAGGTGAAAGACGTACTGGGGATCAAATTCAAAATCTTCTTTGATAGCAGTGAAATATGCCGCTGAAACGAAACTGTCGACTTTCGAAAGTTGAAAAGTAGGCTGATATACAACCTGTATACACTGATATACAGATGCTTGATAGTATAAATATGTGTAAAAGATGCGAACTGCAGGTTAATGTACAGGGACGCCAATTTCAGACAAATTACGGAAATAGGCAAAGGATACGTACATAGGATACAGCCTATATAAATTGGTTTACATTTTGGGCAGCGATATACAATTGTTAAATAGGTTAAAAAATGATACAGGTACAAATACGCAGAGCAACGCGGAAATACAGGGGAAAATAACGAAAAATATGTATTCAAACAGGTACAGGGCTCAAGAGGTCCAAAATGGGCCAAATATATACTGTATACAACATGTATACATCTGTGTATATCCTTCATGATTCTTTTTTTCAGGAATGGGCTAGGGCCCTTCAGCAAATTTTTTAACAGGCCCAAGGGGCCAAAATGTTTTGCAGGATTTGTTGAAAGGGCCCAAGTCCATATTTGAAATTAGATAGGACAGGTGGGCTAAAGCCCAATGGAATGAATTTGGGCAACAAGGCCCAAGTTCAAATTATTTTTTTCCCTCTTTATTTATTATTTGCTTGAATTAATTAATATTGTGGTAGAATTTTAATAATCTCCTAAAGGGTAGCCAATCTTCACTATTTCAAAATTTACCACTTTATTTGCTTATTTTGTTTTATTTTATCACTATTTTCCTTAAGTTTCTCCTTTAAATGTTTTCCGTTAGAAGTAATAAGGAAACAAAAAATTAAAAATCAAAGAATATATCAAAGCGATTTCTTACTAAGTTAAAAATTGGAAATATATTTTAAAAAGTCATTCAGTCAAATCGTCGGTCAACCGCAAGTTAGCGGACATTTCGAGGGCCTAATACCTTCTCGGGATGTACATTGAACTTCGAACCTTTTTCAATCGATTATATCTGTTTTTAAATCTTTTGAAATTTTTTCTTGATTTTATTCAAAATCAAGTGGCGACTCCGTAATTTGGAAGGTTGATTTTTCTTAAATAATAAGATTAATTGATTTTTCGAAACCTAGTCAATTTCTCCCATTTTTTAACATAATAAAGATGGTATTTTTTAAAATAAAACAATATATATATATATAATATATATATATATTATATATATATTATATATATATTATATATATATATATATATATATAATATAATATATATATATATAGATAGATAGATAGATAGATAGATAGATAGATAGATAGATAGAGAGAGAGAGAGAGAGAGAGAGAGAGAGAGAGAGAGAGAGAGAGAGAGAGAGAGATAGATAGATATATATAGAGAGAGAAAGTAATCTTCCAACATTACTTATTCAATTTGGAAATCAAGAGATAATTACCTTTTAAGTGTCAATTTCACTCTTGGTATTAAATAGTAGTACTCAATTGGGAAAATGCATAAGCACCCCTCTAAACTGTTACCAGAATTTCAGATACACCTGAACTTAACTAGAATTCTATTACCCACCTAAACTAATTCTAAAAAATGAAATATATACACCAGAAACTTTGACATGTCATAGAGAGTGTACAAACTCTCTTCAATGCAAGTGATTAGAGCACAAATTGGACACATGTCACTTTTTAATTGGTAATTGTATAATTAGTTAGTACACATATTTAATAATGATACACTTATATATAAATAATTATTTTTGTTTCTTTCTTTGTAAAATATTTATTTTAATTTCTTTTCACTTTAATTTTTTTTTCAATTAATTTATTATCTTTTGACTTTTAGTTATTATTTTATAAATCGTGTGTATTTAAAAACAATTTAAAGGTGTTCTTTAACTTTAATGTTTTAATATTTTTATGTTTTATTTGATTTTCTTAACTTATTTTGATATACGTTCAAAATTAACTTATTTTAACTACAAGACATTTGGAATCAAATCAAAACAAAAGACAAAGTAAATAAACTCAATAGAGAAATAAAAGAGAGAAAATGAATGTAAGTAAGAAAAATATTCTTTTAAAAAAATTAAAAAATTATTTTTAAAAAAATTACGAAATATTATTTTAAAAAATTAAGAAACATTTTATTAAAAAAATATATTCTTTTTTAATTAAAAAAATTATTTACACACATGGCGGGAGAATGTGTACAAACACAACCAACTTGGGTGGTTGAAGGTACCACATCAGCAGAAAAAGGTGCACAAAAATACGAATAAAACAAGTTCAAAAGGATAATATGATCTTAGTTATGTTAAAGTGTGTCTCTGAGATTTCGGTCATAGGCTAGGGGGTTACTTATGCATTATCCCGTATTCAGTATCTAATACATTTCTAAATCATTAAATTTAAGGTGAAATGTTCTGGTAGACCCTTATACTTGTATATGTTTGTATTGTGAACCCTTCCACTTAATCATTTACCAAGTAAATCCTTAAACTCAATCAAACGAATATTTTGAAATTGCTCTTATCATGTGTGTAGTTTACTCGCCTTGAATAGATGACATTTAAAATACATGTCACATGAATCAATTACATGTCATAATTATCTTTATTATTTATTTTTAAAAATTATCAAATAAAATTTATTAAATAAAATATAAATAATAAATTTAAATTTATTAAATTTTGGGACTCCACACCTCCGCTTCAACAATGTAACATCTAAATCCACCGGCAAAAGTCGTTGCCACCATCGCTCCTCTTGCTAGCAAGACCTTCACGTCTACATCTCTATTGCAAATATCACTATTTTTCTTTTTTCTTTCTCCAACCTCCACAAAATTAGTAACTCTAAGTCGAAACACCACTAGCGACACCTGCGAGCCACCAGGGACCACCTCTTTTCTCCATCCTCTCCATTGTACCAATAAACCCTATCGCCGCCTCCCGTTCTGGTGAAAAAGGATTAGTGTCATCTCTCTCTTACTCCACTTTGAATCATTAGATTCTGATGAGCATCACTATAAAATCAACGTCGCTTTCTCCCTCCGATAATAATAACTTGAAATGTGACGATAAAGAGGTGTTAATATCTTGCTAAAGGTGATAATAAGTGTATAGAAGAAGGAAAAAGGGGTTGGGCAGGAATGAGGATGGTTGCTAGAGTTGAAGGAAGAAGAAGAAGACCTTTTTTTAAAATAAAAAAAAAACTTTTTTTTTTTGAATTTACTATTTTTGTTATAAAGTATTGTATTATAGTAAATGTCTATTATGTGGAGTCCTTTTTAGGATATGGTTAAAGAGTCCTCCTACTTTGCGACCAAGTTAGATTTCTCCTATAAATAGAGTGCTCCTCTTCATTGTAAATGAATTTATCAAGAGAAATAACAAGTCTTCTCTTCTTTTCTCTCAAGTTTCTTCTTCTTATTTTATAATTTTATAACAGTTAGATGTTATTATAATGAATCTGTTATAACGAGATTTGATTGTGTATAATATGGTATGTAATATGTATTAGTAAAGCCCCTTAATTTGGAGGTCAGGAAATTTAGAATTATTAACAAATCTTGTCGTAATAGCTGGAAAAATAATGTAGCCCAATAAAATAGGGTCACGTATTAAAAAGCCTTTTAAAAGTTCAGAATTATTTGTTTATGGGGGCCATAAAATTGTTGCTTTTGGGGATTTTGTAGTATTATTATGAAATAGGAACACACTATTATATACTATTAAGAACACAAATTGGTTGACCAAGAATCTTGAATCTGCCATTTATATAAGCTAGGGATTTGATTTTCCTAATTACATCTTCTTGTTTTTGCCTATTCTGCATTAATTTTACAAAATCTCAAAATAATTTATTTCTTCGATTAATTCAAATCGTTAAAGTAATTCAAGAATATCTAATCTTTGTTTGTCTTAGTTGTAAATTTGTTTGTCATTTTGTCTAATGGAGCCTAACCATAATCAACAACCTTCTAATGCACTTTGCTTTTTAGTTTTGATTTTTAAAAAAGTTCATTAAATTGAGGACTACTCATAAGTACAAAATTAATTAACGGAAAAGGGCCTAAAATATCCTCGAAGTATTGAAAATGGTACACAATTACCCCCCATCCACCTATTAGCCCCAAATACTCTTCACATCCACCTTTGGGTCCAAATTTACCCCTTTATTAACGGACCAAAATTTAAAAAAAAATATTATAATTTTTAATTACGTGGCACTCAACCATTGATTGTAATTTAATTATTTAAAATAATTTAAAACCCACCCATTACCCACCCAAACCCGCCCCACTTACCCAATTTAAAAAAACCCATCTAACTAAAAAAGCCTAAAACTTTATTCATCCAATTTTCACAAACCCATGCTTTCATTGTCTTCTTGTTCTTCTTCATCTTGCAACTTGAAGAAAATGTCAGCTTCTTCTTCGATTTCTTCCCCTGAAGAACTTCAATCTCGTACATGTAAGTGTGGATTTTTGGCAAGATAAAATTGAGAATTCAAAGATGAAGAAAGTATCTAGCTTGGATGAAAAAGTTTCGAAGTTAGAGTTGAAAGTTCATAAATTGATAAGTTTGCTTGCAGTTTCTTGGGCTATTATTCTTGGTTTTGCAGCTGCCAAGATGATTTAGTGTAGTGCAATTGTTTGTGTTAAGTTAGTGAGCTGCATTTTATTTTGATTATTTGTGAAGATGATGTTGGTTGTTGTTGTGTCTACTAATGAAGAATTATGCAATATTGTTATTACTAATGATACAATGGTGTGTGTATTTTCTGGCAAAGCTACATTTGTTTTGATTGTTATGTCTACTACTTCATTGTTAATTTCTCATCAATTTGGCAGTAATTCAGTGATTGTTAATTAAAAGTGATGTTTTGTTATATAAAGATGTGATTAAATAATATGTAAAAAGGTCGTGTAACTTACAAATGCGTCCATATTGAATTATATTAGGATTATTTGATACCGCATCTACTAATTGCAATATTAGGAAAGGTCCCTTAAATAAGAGAGATTTATTATTCATAAAAAAAAATAGATATCAAGGAAATTAGGGGTGGCATTCGGTATTTCGGTTTGGTTCGGATTTTTTTCGGTTTTTTCGGTTTTCGGTTTTTGTAAATTGTGCACCGAATACCGAACCGAAATATTTTGGTTCGGTTCGGTTTTTGTTAATTTGGTTCGATTTTTATTAATTCGATTCGTTTTTTTATTTCGGTTTTTTAATGGGCCTGTTTAGTGGGCTTTTTAAAATTTTAAACTTTACAATATTTTCAATTTTTTGTTTGATTTTTCAACTTAATGGGTTTTGATATTTCAACTTAATGGGCTTTGATATTTCAACTTAGGGTTGCTTATTTTTTTTAAAAAAAATATTTAATATTAATAATTATTAAATATAATATAACTTATAAATTATAATATAATATTTCGGTTTAAACCTAAATACCGAATTCCAAAGTAATATGTACCGAAAATCAAACCGAAATACCGAAAATACAAAAAATTAAACCGAATACCAAACCGAAAACCGAAATACCGAAACCAAAAAATTTTGGTTCGGTTCGGTGTTTCGGTTTTCCGATTTTTATGCCCACCCCTAAAGGAAATGATGTGACAATTTTTTTTACAAAAATTAAAATTAATTTCAATAAAATGTTCAAAAATATATAAAAAGAAGATATTAAAGACAAAACATAGTATAGTTAGTTGTTTAGACATTTTGGTCGAGCCTGCGTGTATAAATAATAATGCTTTGAGTAGTTTAGTTAATATAACAAAACATATTTCTTCGTTGATTATAATAAAGAAATTCTCCCTTTCGAGTGTATGCATCTTTATCTATATTCTTCTTTTTAGTGTCATTTGCTTTTATGGTTTTCATTTTACATTGCTATGTATATATTGTATTGTCTCATGTTTAACTCAGGCTTTGTGCAACAAGATGAAAATTTTCTCTCCTTTTATCCACTTCTCTTGCTTTTATTTCAATGAAGTAGCAGTTTCTTAATTCGAATTAGAGTGGTTAGATTCCTGCATTCGTCTAATTTTGGGATTCTGATGATTATTCACTTCTTCATGTTGTTGCTTGACAATAGAAATTGGGCTAAAATAAGTAATTATTTATTAAAAGATATATCCAAGTAATTTTTTCTTTTTAATCTATTCAAAGGTTATATCAGGTCATATGTAAAAGAAAAAACCGTTATGTAAAGCATTTTGTATATATATAGGGGACTTCCCCTCATAAATAAAATAAGTAACTTACCGCATCCTCCGTTCTCTCTCTTAATTTCTCTTAATTTCGTACACACACCTCTTTTTTGGTATCAGAGCTAAATAAAGAAGAAAGAAACTAAGTTTGAAAATATCAGCCATGGAGAATCTACAAACAGAGGTATATATTTTTATGAATATGAGCAGCTAAATCATTTTTATTCCTTGTAATCTCTTGCTAATTATAAGTGTTCATCATGTTATAGTAATGATAAGATAATCATCTCTAGAAAGTTTGCTATGCAAATATTCTGAGAATAGGTATACCCAATATTTGTTAAATGGCCAATGAAAAAAACTCTCCATCGGTTTTGGAGGCCTCCCCAATATTAAAAGATGGAAATTTAATTAAAGTTAATATTTTTATTGTTAAATTTGGCCGATGAAGAAATTACCGTCGATTTCCAAGGCTTCCGTAAGAAGGATTTTTGTTTTTTAAATTATTATTTCGTATATTCAATTTTATTCATTTTTATTTATTACTAACACTTTTACTAAGTGTGTTTACAGGTACCCAAGACTTGTTTTATTGAAGTTATTCGAAAGGAGTTTGAATTATATTTTACAATTCATTATTTTGTATATATCGATGTTAGGCAAACCTTAGGTCGTTTCTCATGTTGTTGTTTTATTTTATTATTATTGTTTATTGCATATTTTATATTACTTGTATATTATTGTTATATCCTCAATTTGAAAAAATGAACTCAGTCGGGAACCACAGTTGTGGATTTCGAAAGGTGTCTAACCCCTTCCCTTTGGAATAACTTGAACCCCTTACCTAGAATCAAATTGGTTTCGTAGACTCTCTTTTCAGTTAATTAGTTAATTGGTTTTCTAATTTTCCTAAAAATTAGGTGGCGACTCCCTTTTCCCTTTAACCCCTTTAATGCTTTTAAACTCATTTTTATCACTTTTTAACCCTTTTTACCCGTTTTAAAAATTATTTTAATTTTTTTTTAATTGAGTCGCCGCGACGTTGCTCCCATTCAAAGGATGTCAACATACCAATTCAAACCTAGTATCAACTTGCTACAATTATGGACTTTTAAGTACACTAGACACGATAACAGGTGAAGAAATAGCTAAGATACCAGAACTATACAAAGTGTTTCTACATTACAAAAGAATTACTAAAGGAACTTTATTTTATATTAAGTTTTATTCAGCAACTACGGAAATATTATACGAGGAAATCAAACCTATAATACAAGATATCAAGATAGGCTTGACCAAAGAAATGATAATCCCGGAGAAAATAGAAATACAAGAAGAAATAAAAAGGGTAAATATCCCAGAATTCTATGCAAATAAAAGAACTATTGGGATAGCTATCATTTTGAATGAATTATCGAATAATTATCTAAACACAATTGCAATTTGGAACTACTACAATCGAGATCAGACGATGATATATTCCAATTGCAGAAAGCTAAAAACAGCAGATATGGAAGAACTACGCCAATGGATACTAAGCCTGCTGAAACCAGAACAGCCACCTACCACAAGAGCTATCAGAAAAAATTTTATTTCACAAAATATGATGACTAGATACTGTAAATTAGTAGGTCAGAAATACCCAGATCACCTATGCACAAAATGTGACGGAGAAGACAACTACATCCCAGAAGTACAGTTGGAATAATAAAAGCAGAACAGCTAATAACTAGAAGGTAAAGTTATGAATAGTAGTATGTCAGTCCATATGTAAAAGTAAAAGTCATTATGTAAAGTTATGAATAGTAGTATGTCGGCCATATGTAAAAGTAAAGGACATTATGTAAAGTTGTAAAGTTATGAATAGTAGTATGTCGGTCATATGTAAAATTAAAGGTCATTATGTAAAGTTGTAAAGATATGAATATTAGTATGTCAGGTCATATTTAAAAGAAAAAGGCCGTTAAAAATTTTAACTAACATTTGACAATGTATTTTTTTCATCATATTAATATGCAAAAATTTTTATTTTTTAATACTTTTCTTATAATTTTTGAATATCTGAATTTATTGCTTAGAATATCAAACAAATGTAATTTAATTTAACTTTGAAAATTGATTAAATTGACTTTTGAAAAGCAAAACATAACAAATGAAATATTATATTCTCTATCCATATTTTTTAATTCAAATTTATCTACATATGAGATTTTTAACATTACATATTATATATAGCTTTACTGGTGGTTCAAAAGTTGAGGAATATTTTTATAACTTAAAAAACCATAGGGAGGTATGTGTACTCACTAAAATGTTAATGGATGTTTGTATAATTATCCTATGTACAAATTTATATGTGAACATCCTTCACCCACCTGCCTATTTTCTTTCACCTTGTAGTACAAATATAAATTTCAAAATTCGCTCACTTCTGCTCTCTCAAATACAGAGCAATGGAGACCAAAGCAGAGCTTGTTTTCATTCCATCGCCGGGATTGGGTCACGTCGCTTCCGCTGTCGAATTCGCCAAACTCCTTCTTGCTACAAATGAACGACTATGCATTTCTCTTCTCGTCATGAAACATCCTGCTGATTTTGGTGTTCAATCTTATCTTCAATCACTCCCTTCTCTGTCCCGTTTTCGCTTCGTTGATGTTTCGATAGACCCGAAATTAGTTGTTCCACTTTTGTCTAACAAGGACAGATTCTTATACGATTTCATTGATGGTCACAAACACAAGGTAAGTGAATTTGTTACTAGTAATAATTCCAGCCCTTCCCAATTTGGCTCTACTCAGCTTGCTGGCTTTGTTCTTGACATGTTCTGCATTTCCATGATTGATGTAGCTAATGAATTTTGTGTTCCTAGTTATATTTTCTTTACTTCTGCTGCTGCTTTTCTAGCCATGTCCTTTCATTTTGAAGCTTTGAGGAATAACTTCAAGTTCGATTATTCCGAGTCTGATGAGGAATTGTCGATTCTCGGATTTAAAAATCCGTATCCTGCTAAAGTTTTACCTAGGCCAGCTAAAGCAATTACACCAAGCTCGACTTTGTACTACGATGGGATTCGTCGTTTTAGAGAGACCAAAGGTATTGTTATCAATACGTTTGCGGAGCTTGAACCTTTTGCTCTTCAGTCATTGTCTGATGCTAAAATGGCTCCTCCGATTTATCCGATTCATGCTGTATTCAATTCGGATGATAATGACAAAAAACAGGAAATAGAAAGTATTGTGGAATGGTTAGATAATCAACCAAACTCATCTGTAGTGTTCTTGTGCTTTGGAACCATGGGTAGTTTTGAACCTGAGCAGGTAAAGGAGATAGCAATTGCGTTAGAGCGTAGTGGGCACCGGTTCCTGTGGTCTTTACGAAGGCCTCCACCAAAGGGGAAAATAGAGATGCCAAGCAATTATGACAATTCGGAGGAAGTGCTGCCTGAAGGGTTCTTGGAGAGGACAAAAGGAATTGGGAAATTGGTAGGATGGGCACCACAAGTGACTGTACTTTCACATCCTGCGGTGGGGGTATTCGTGTCACATTGTGGATGGAATTCGACAATGGAGAGTGTGTGTTGTGGGGTGCCTATTGCTGCTTGGCCGTTGTATGCTGAACAACAGATGAATGCGTTTTTGTTGGTTAAGGAATTGGGATTGGCCGTGGAGATTCGGATGGACTATGTAAAGGACTTTGAGGGGAAAAATCCAGTTGATATAGTTACTGCTGAGGAAATTGAAGGCGCCATACAGAATCTTATGGCAAATGGTGAAGAGAATGAAGTGAGGAAAAGAGTGAAGGAAATGCGAGAGAAGAGCAGAAAAGCCATGGAAGAAGGCGGATCGTCTTATACCTCTTTACGACTTCTAATTGACGATTTCATCAGCAACATTTCCTGAAGAATTTCCGCAAAAAGATCTTCAGCAATAGCAGGTTTTTCACTGGATGCTCAGAACATAAACTTTTAAATGCATTATGATCAAAGTTTTCTATGTTGATATTTGTTGTTGTTGCATATTTTTAGTGTAATTAAAGTTAGTATTGGCAGTTCATGCCTTGCAATCTGTCATGCGCAGTCAAAAGATATTTTCCTTGATCATAATTTTTCAACTACTTTGTAAATATTTGGATTTTTTAAGTATTGTGGCTTACTGTAGTTTCTAAATATATAAATTTTATTTCAAAGATATCAAATTCTCTGTCTGAATCACATCAAACATTAATAAGTTTGAACCTCATACTCCGACTTTAATACAGTACACTTGGACTGAAAACTTTTACATGAGAAGTACATAATAACTAAAATAAGACCAAATCGAACTGTAGAAATTTTTTTACTGTTTTCGAATAATTATATCGCTGTTTAAAAGATTGTTTCTCAATTAGTGATGTCCATCACCTGTTCGATAAAATGTCCGACAGAATTGTAGGAAGATCCACCTTTTTTGAGCACCAATCTGCTCTTTTCCTTCATGTCTTTCACTTTCAACCTTATTTCATTTTCAGGCTCCATCAGCTGCTTTATTGCTTTCTCTATCTCCTCTGCTTTTACTATAACGTTCGATTCGGTCCCTCTGACATCCTTCCTATAATCCATCTTAATCTCCACTGCTATCTCTAAATCCTTCACCAATTGAAATGCATTCGCTTGCTGCTCCGAATAGATTGGCCAAGTTGCCAGTGGTACTCCGAACCAAATGCTCTCTAAAGTCGAATTCCACCCGCAGTGTGACACAAAGCCTCCTACAGCATCATGACTCAAGATAGCCACCTGGGGTGCCCATCCTATCACCTTCCCAATTGCTTCCGTCCTTTGCAAGAACCCCTCAGGCAAAACATCCTCTGGATTATCATAAGCAGCTGGAAAAATTGTATCTTTAGCCAAAGGCTTCATTAAGGACCACAAGAATCGACATCCGCTCTTCTCCAAAGCATATGCAATTTCCTTTATTTGCTCCTCGTTGAAGCTTCCCAAGCTTCCGAAGCAGAGGTACACTACTGATGAATCAGGTTGATCATCTAACCAGTTGATTATAGTTTGATGCTGAGAAGAATCTTGATTGTTAACCTGATCGTTAGCAAGGTTTAGCAAGGGTCCGACTGGGTATACAAGTGGGATTTTCTCATCGAGGGAGAGGGATTTGACAGCATGAGATTCGAATTCGGAGAAAGTGTTAACAAGAATAGCTTTAGCTTCTCGAAGCCTTTTAGAAAGATCAAGGTACATTGTGGAACCACCATCCTTGTCAAAGGCTATAGATGGCAAACATTTAGCTGGAAATGGGTTTCCATACGTTGTCACCGAAAGCTCTGCTTCTGGATCATCCTCGTAATCTGTCACATCTTCGTTAAAATCATCCCTGAGACTCTGCAAATGAAGCTGAAGACCAAGCATGGCAGCACCAGATGTGTAGAAAACATAAGTCGGGAGTCCAAATTCATTGGCAACGTCTATCATTGCTGTACACATCATGTCAATAACGAGGGCCGCAAGACGATTTGATCCTGAATTCAAGATTTCAATCACTGAATTTCTGACTTGAGGCTTATGACTGGATAAAAATGTGATGAAAGTTGTGTTTGTGATTGACTGTAAGATGGACTCATCTTGAGGGAGTTCAATGAACTTCATTTGAGAGTTGTAGTTTGGGTTTGTCGAGACTGATTCAATATAAGAGCTGAGTTTGTTGTCACAAGGCAGCTTGATTACGAGGACTGTAATGACGAGATGTTCATCTCTAGCTATTAGGACCTTTGCCATCTCAAGTGTGGGTACTAGGTGGCCCATGCCAGGAACAGGTATGAAAACCAGTTCTGTTTTCTTATTTAGTGGATCCATTTTTTGTTGCTTGAAGAGGATATTGAATGAAATTTGTAATGGCTCATAACTGGAAGCTTGATTTGTACTTATTTTATAAAATAATATGCTGATTTTAAAATTTAAGAAAAAAAAAAACCTTGTTAGCGTTAGGTGAGTGAAGACCAATAGACAGCAAGAATTAATGGCACATGATGTCATGCCTTGGCTGCCAAGTCCCAACTTACAATTAATTACAATCGACTACTAGCAGAGTGGCCTTTGGGTGAAGCCTTTAGCCCTTTTTTTTTTTTTTTTGTGTGATCCCACATTTTATTAATAACTTTTTTTTTTATGACAAGGGAAACCACAATCGCTATCTTTTTGGAGTCAATAGGTAGATGAGAATGACATTTTGGAGTCAATAGGTGAATGAAGGGTAATTTTGTACCATTTCCAATACTTTGAGGGTATTTTAGGCCCTTTTCTGAATAACAATGTTATTGATCACTTTATTTAAGACGAATACAATTAGTTGATAATGTAATTATTCTATAATACATTGATAATGTAATTGAATTTATTGATTAAAAGGTAATTATAATTAAATAACTTTATTTATCTCTATTTATGAACTAACAAAGTATTTCATAGATCAATTGATCATGTAATTACTCTATAATACTTTCAAAATGTAATGAACATATATGTTTAATTAATGGGTGGGTCATCTATTGCAACAAATAACACATATTAGACATTTATTATAAAAAATTTCTATAATTGTTGTAACAGATGAATCATCTATTGCAACATATGGGCATATATGGGTCATCTATTGCAACCAAACAATACATATTAGACATTTATTGTAACAGATGAGTTATCTATTGCAACAAATAATGCATTGAGATTATAACTAAACTTATAATTGCAAGTTAATTATAATTAAATAACTTTATTTATCACTAATTATGGGTTAATGAAGCATTTCATATCAAAATAATCAATTAATTACTTTATTTAAGACGAATACAGTTAGTTGATCATGTAATTACTCTACAATACATTGTAATGTAATTAAACTTATTAATCAAAAGGTAATTATGATTAAATAACTTTATTTATCACTATTATGGGCTAATGAAGTATTTCATTTCAAAATAATCAATTTCTAACACATTGAAAATATAATTGAACATATATGCTTGATTATTTTTAATGGATGGGTCATCTATTGCAACAAATAATACATATTAGACATTTGTTGTAACAAATTTCTATAATTGTTGCAACAGAGGATCATATTTATTTGATTATTTTCAACAGATGAGTTATCTATTGTAACAAATAATGCAATAGATAATGCATGTAATGCAAAATATGCAAAGTTTGTTGCAACGGATGAACATAACTAATATATTTTATATAATAAATATGAATATACATAATTAACCAAAATGAGTTAAAATTATCATATTCATAACTAAGTTCAAAATTACTATTTCACTATTATAATACTTACTGGGCATTTAGAACCTGGTATGTTGTTCTCTTGTGTCCAATATTTTTACATATTGAATACCTATTTTTTCTTGTTGGAAATGATTCTCCGACTCCATTCCTCTTGTTCGTTTGTCTTCTTCCCGGTTTACTTGGATCAACATATGGAGGAGGTATTTCTCTCTCCAAAATCTCCAAACAATTGAAGATTCTTCGGGAGGCACCAGATTAATTTCCTCACAATATGCAATTATGTATTTTTCCACCGAATAATATGAAGACGAGTACTCATAGATCTTATTTACAAAATGTGCACCATACTGGGTCGAAGAGCTGCTATAACATGTGGAGAAGGTATTTTATCCAAGTCATAAACTCTGTATGCACGTTCTTCCTTGAAGATCGACCGTGACAACATCACCATGACCGTTGATACTAAACTTGTAATTGTCTATTTAATGGGTCAGTAACTTGTTTCCCAAATAGATATTCTTTGAAATGATTTTGCAAATTTCATATTTATTTCATCAAATAAAACGACAATAGAAAATTCTCTTTCAACTTCAAACATTGCATTCACGAATTCAGCAATGTTTGAGGTCATAATATTATACCTATACAAAAAAAAAAACTTAAAAAGTTATATAATTATATAAAACTTCAACAAGATACTCAATATATAATATAATGCGTCGTCTGTTGCAATATGTCACTTATGTGTTTGAATTTTTTTTTGATTTTGTCCTTGTTTGATTTGAAATTGTAACATGAATTTAACGGGTAAGTCATTTATTGTAACAGATGAGTCGTCTGGTGCAGAAGATGACTCATATGTTGCAGTAATGACTCATTTATTATGACAAGCTTTTGGTTCTTTTCCCAGCTTTCCTGATACTATTATATCTAACCAACGGGTAAGCCCTTTAATGCAACAAATGAGTCATCTGGCGCAGCAGATGACTCATCGATTGCAATAAAAGACTTATTTGTTGGGACAAGCTTTTGGTTCAGTCCCAGCTTGACATGGTACAGTAATATATATCCAACAAGTAATCTATCTGCTACAACAGATGATTTAGCTGTTGGGTACGCGACTTTAAATTTTTGAAGAAACACTCAAACTATCAAAATGAAAATTAGAGTAAAAATCATCAGTTTACTTACCAAAATCACCTATAATGTAATGCTCAATGATATATGAATGAAAATTGGTCTCAAAGCAGCAGTACAATGTGAATATCAACTGAAGAAGAAGAAAATGATGAACAATAAGATAAGATAGTGATGAAGAAGAAGAAGAAGAATGATGATGAGGAAGACAAATGAAGAAGAAGAGCAGCAATAATGAATAAGGAAGAGCAACAACAATGATCCCCAATAATGAAGAATAAGCAAGAGAAAAAAAAGGAAAAAGTGAGCCATTGCTAGTTTTTTTTCTCCTCAAATTCTGAATATTTAGGGTTTTTGAATAAGATGGACTAAAGTGTAAAATAAAAAAAACTTAGGAATGAATAATTCAATCCCTTAATTTTTAATTTAAAATTTGTCACCCCTACTCAATACCAAAAATTTGAGTCATCTATCCGTAATTTTGAAACTCTTTTATAGCCCTATTCATTGTCCCAGTTTACTCGATAAGGTCATCTTAATCCAAGTATACAAGTACAAATGTAACTATACGTTTTATGTATAAACAATTATTGCGACTTCGTTCTTGTTTTAATTGATATATACAAAATACGAATTACAAATAAATTATACATGAAATAGAACATGAAGGAGAATTCTTGTAGAAAATAAATTTATTCATGACAATCCAATAACAGGTCTCAATTCAAAAGAACAAAGCACACAAAAGAAAGCAGAATATTCAATGCAAACAAACAAACAAACCAATAAGCAATGACAAAAAAATATCACTTCATAATGATTTACACTCTCTTCTTGTATAGCAATCAATCAAGAGATTATGTTAAAAAAAAATAAAACAAATCCAGACATTAAATTGATAACAATATGTGTTAGTCAATTAAGCCCATTTGGCTAACATAGACATAAGTCCAGCACCAAGAAGAAGTGAAACATTAGCCCCTAATTGAAGCTTTCCATTGCCTTGCATTCTTGGATTCATAAAATCGGCTGCTAAAAAATCAACGAGTGCCATATAAATTAAGATTCCAGCTGAAGCTGAATCAAATATTCCTTGCACGATAAGAGCCGTTGGACTATTCTCATCGTAAACATTTGTTATTCCTAGTCCAATTCCTATTCCAACTGGAGTTGTGAGGGAGAAAAATAAAGCCATTATTGTAACTTCACGACACTTCAATTTTGCCTGTAAAAAATCCAAACTAGAGTTTAATTTTTGTTTCTCCACGTATTTACATAATTAGATTACTTATAATATAAGTAATATGTAACTCAATTTCAATAAGCAAGATGAATATCCAAGAACAAATTCTTAATTGTTATTGATTAGTTGATGTGTCGACGCCTAAAGTTTTGTCGTGGCTAATAATTCATACAACTCTACATTGTTCACCAATACATTAAGCATCTAATAATGTATACAACTCTATATTGTTCACCGTTGAAATGAGGCATCTAAGAATTCGAATTGAAACTGAACAGACCTTTATATAGACATAAACTATGGTTTAAGGTTGAGCAAGCTCTAAGAATTCGAATTGAAACTAAACACACCTTCTAGAGTCCCAATTCGATTAAACTCATCTTATAGAGTCCCAATTCGATTAAAAACTTAAATGTCTACAATTCTGTTTGCTAATTTTTTCAAGAACAAAGTAAATTTGATTCTTAAAATTAAAGTTTTCGTTGAAACGTCCATCACGCGAGATGAGAGTTTGCAATTAGACACACTTGGAGCATATATAATAATTACTATGAAAATGAATTGTACTAATCTAGCAAAACTTGATAAACCTCAAATAGAGAAGGCATTAACCCTAACCATTGACTAGTAATTATTTTATTAGTAAAGTAAAAATAATTACCTGAGCAATGCATCCACCAAGTCCCAAGCCTTCAAAAAACTGATGAAAAGTCAAAGCAGCAACAAGAGGCTTTATGGTTTTGGGACTTTCAGAAGCACCCAAAGCTATTCCTATTATCACTGAGTGCACTATGATCCCCAATTCCAAAACCTATTCTCCACACCACAAATGTTAATTCAATACATATATTATTAGTCCGTTCTAGTGAGTATATATAACTTAAATCATTACCTGAGAAATCACACGATAACGAAGAAGCTCCGAATTAGAATCAACCATCATTGTTGTTGAACCATGTGCATGTGCATGTGCATGAGAGTGAGTATGGCCAACTCCTCCTTCATCTCCAACCTCAGTCCCCACCGCTCCATTTTTCAAATTCTTCTTATTATAATAAGACGTTGCATAAGTATCCACCATCAAAGTTGCCATCGCCGAAACCATAGCAACAAATCCACAAAAAGGGAAATCTCCCCATGGATGTTCTGGCAAACACGGCGATGTCAAACTTTCAAATGCATCAGGAAGTACATGTATAAACCCCGTTGATAGGATAACACCACCGCGAAAGCTTTAATTATAAAGAACAAATTCCTCTCTGGGCTTAAAGCGGGAATCACCTTGCCCAGAACAGGAATACACACCCCAACAGCACTCGCTACCAATATGGAAGTGAGTGCTGCCATTTTGTACTTGAATGCCTCACTTTTGTTCCTGTCTTCATCCTCGGGATCACAAGTACATTCACCTAATACTACTGCAGGAAGAACCAATAGAATGTACCAAAATATCATCTTCCCCATGACCAATGAAAACTTTCTTGAAGTGCTTTTTTAAAAGTCAAACTCACAACACAACATCACTCTAGTCACATGAAGTGTCTAAATAAAAGAGAGAAAACAACTTCGATAAATAAAAAATAAGAGAAAAGAATGTCAAACATGGAAAAAAATATATTAAAAGGTACATTCATACTTAATTATCGTATAAATATTCGGGAACACGTATTTAATGATAAGAAAAAATGAAGACATAATTAAGACATTAAAACTAAACAAAGGAGAAAGAATTAAGTAAATTAGAGCTAAAAAGAGTCTTAACAACATTACTAGTCAAAAAAGTGTCGACATATGTTGCTCTTATTTATTAGCTGACCTTTAATTTATTTTTTCGTTGATTTCCATATGAGGTTATCCTTTATTATTTACTAGTTAAATTGAGTTGATTTATTCCTCAAGAGTTATATTAACAAAATAATTCTATACGTGCTAAGACGTTCTTGTCATTCTCTTTTAATATCTCACTAAAAATAAATAAAAAAAGGTTTTCAATGTTAGCCTTGTGATTAGTTTTACAAATAATCAATTGAGATTATAATTAAAGCTATGTACATTAAATGTGGGTACAAGTTTATACTCCCTCCGTTCCTATTTAGTTATCAAAAATTTTTAATTTGATTTTCCTTTTTACTTGTCATTTTTTAACAAACCAAGAAAAGACAAATAATTTTAAAACATACAATATTGGATTCAGTTAACCACATCTACAATCAATATTTTGGCATAATACATATATATTCAATGGCGCCCTACATGACAATTTTGTATCCTACATGGCATCTGACGTGTATTATGTCATGTAAGACACTTGTGTCTACTTGTTCAATTTTATAATAGTTTAAGGGTCTACTTGTGCACATTTAAAGTTGGAGGACGTAGTTGTCCGTTGGCACTAAGTTAAGGATGATGCTTATGTATTATTCCTAATATTTTCACATATATACACATACATTCAATGCTTACTTTGAAAATTTACGCATACAGTTAAAATCATATATATATTTGCACGATTTTGAGTTAGGAATAGATATTATACATGCGCGAATACATTGTATTGTGCTATATTTTGAAAGGAAAATGCAACTTCGTTTTGAATACAAAAAAGAGTAAATTTTAGGTTTAGAAAAGATAAACATTATATTTATATGTTATAGCTATAGTTTGCATAATTGCACTCTATAGCAAACATAATGTTCGCTATGGAGCATCAAATTGTATAAATCGCTGGCAAGAGCATCATATTTGTATAAATCGTTAGCAGGCCTCTCATTTGTATAAAAGCACAACAATTGTATATTGATATCGGTTAGATAATTGCATATATGTAACTACTATGTATGTATCAGTGATTGTGTTTGTATACCAACATAAAATATGAACTTGTATACAATAGAATCAAAATCAATTATTTATATATCCAAACCTCTCTTTCGATTTATATAACAACACAAATTTCATATTGTAATTTGTGTAATCTGTATTTGCATTGAATAAGAGAAAAAGGCAAAAGAGAACTGAAGGGGAAGATCTCTATTGATATAATTATAAGTGTATATGACAAAAATATATGTATTTGTATATACACTTTTCTCTCGCTTTATACAAACACAAGCGCAATTTTATACATTTGTGTTTGTATAAAGTAAGAGAGGCCGGGGAGAGACTGGCGAGCGAGAAATGAAGAGTGGCAAGCGAAAAATCTAGGAAGAAAGGCGAATGACAATTATTTTCTATGGGTTATAATTAAATCAAATTATAGTTATAGCATTTAATTTGGGTTTGTTATTTCTACAATTTTTCCTACAAAAATGGAGCTATAAATTGCAAAAATGGGCTCTAAAAGTGCTAATTAGAAAATGATAAATGTTAGGCTTAGCAAACATAAAAATCATATTTGTATATTATAATTATAGTTTGTATATTTGCGCTCCGTAGCAAACATAAGGTTTGCTATGGAACATCAGATTTGTATAAATCTCTAGCAGTCTCTCGTTTGTATAAATCGTTGGCAACCTCTGAATTAAATTTTATTTGTTATTATATCTACATAAAATTTGAATTTGTATACAATTGAATCAAAATAAAACATTTGTATATCTACATCTCTCTCTTTCTCTCGCTTTATATATCTGTGTTTGTATAAAGCGAGAAAGAGAAAGGCAAAAAAAAAACTAGGCAGGGAAAATTTTGTATTTGTATAATTATAAGTCTATTAGACAAAAATATATATATTTGTATATACAGCTTTCTTTCGCTTTATACAAACACAAACACATTTTATACATTTATGTTTGTATCAAGTGAAAGAGACTAGGGAGAGACTGACCGCGAGAAATGGAGAGTAACAAGCGAAAAATTTAGGAAGAGAAACGAATGACAATTATTTACTAGGGGTTACAACTAAATTAAATTATGATTATTGTATTTAATTTAAATTAATAGGTTGTTATTTATACAATTTTCTTAAAGAAAATTTCCTGCAATAGCCCACAATACCTTTGCTGTCCAAAGTGATTTGGGTTATTCGGCACAAATGCCCCACAAATAGGGAGGTCCTTCCAATTTTCCCCCTTAAAATCGATGTTGTTTAATTTTTACTCTTCAAAGTTTTAAATAAAAATATATAGTTGAAAATGTCCTCAACAATGGAAAGAATTAAAATTCACAGGTTCAGTTAAAATTATGGGTCATGCATAAGTTAAATGACTAAGTTATACCCCACGACATAGGTTCAGTGACAGAGAGAGGCGTTTGAGTGAGATTCAACACAAATAGTGTTGACAAAAAAGCAGCTACTACAACTAAAAAATCTGATCCTATCAAGATATATATATTGAATTTTTTGTGTTGTAATAGTTAGTTTCTTTGTATGATTTCGAAATAAGATTTAACTACTCTCTTAATTTATTAAGGGTAGTTGTAAATTTTAAATTGCTTGAGTTTGAAGAAAATTCGATAAAATAAAAGATAAAAGTGGAATAATAATGTCCCTACAAATAAACATTTTTTTCTATATAAATGAAACAGATAGTAATTACTTTAAATTAGATTGTCAACCATGTCACGCTTCATTTTAATATTACCAATAAGGGTTGTGGTGGAATGGTAATAGTAGTACTCATTCATCCTTAACCAAGAGGTTTCGGGTTTGAGCCTCCTAAGTATAGAATCGCTTTGCTTGGGAGCGTTTACACCACAATATGAGATTTTCTAGCGTGAATTCGAATTTAGTCTGGCTTCAATATAAATACCGTACATCGAATGGGAAAAAATATATCCGACGAAAAAATGTTAAAAAATATTATTTAAGTCAATGATTTTAAGTCATAAATATCGTCTAACAAGCCAGGTAGGTGGTGTGTTTATAATTTTTAGCTAAGTTTGTTTGGCTCATTTAGTTGTAAACTCCTTGTTTTAGTCAATTATAGTTGCTTAAACAATTCTTACCTTAGGTGGGCAGTGATTCTAGAGTTAAAGTTGACTTAATGCAAGGGAATCTTTGACTTCTTTGGCAATGCCTTCCAGCCCTGTTTTGTTCTGATTTTTTAATCATATTTGACTTTTTTGTCCTTTAAAAGAAATTCGAAGTAGTATTATCATAGAATTCTATCGAAGACCATTCTTCTTATCAGGGCAGTTCATGGTTACTGTTAACAATCAAATCAATGGTAATCGATTAAAAAAATTACTTGATATTTGATTTAATATGATTATGTTTGATTTTAAAATTTTGAAAATTAATATTATTTGCTTTGATTTTGATTTTACTAAAAAACAACCGCGAAAACAATCAAACGGATCCGATAAATTAGATATATAAATTTTATAATTATTTATATATTATTCATAAATAAATTTAAAATGTTTTGTTAAATTTTAATTAGCTCAAGTCTTGAACTTTAACATTTTCTCAACTCCAACACTTCAGCCCAGGTATAACAATCTCAAATTCATGTCCATCAAAATCTATTTTAGTCTTTACCTACTGTACTTCACATAAAATAGTCCCACTTTCTCTTAAATGAATCACTTTGTTCAAAATATTGCTTAATTGTTTGATTGAACCGACTTAGCTTTTTCGTAGATTATTTATGTACTTGGTGTTTGTGTCTATCGAGATACATACGTCCTCAAAAAAATTATTACTTTCAAACCGGATAAACCAGAAAAATCAAATCAAACCGACAACAACCAAACGGTGGTTATTTTTTTTCTTTTGATTTGGTTTGGTTTGGTTTTAGAAATTTAAAAAACCGACTAGATTGGCTTGATTTTGATTTTAATCAATAACGGATTCAACCCGAACCACGAAAACTCCTACTTTTCATACAAAAAATCAGTGGCGGAGCTAGCTCCAACCTAGTAAGGTTGGTCAGCTGATACCCTTTGTCGAAAAATTATATTGTCTATATAGGTAAAATGGTGTATCTAGATATTCAATAAATTGAACGCCTTTATAAACAACACAGATTGGTTGCTTGCAGTAAGCATGCTATCTTTTAGCTTCTTTTTTTAATAAAATATTTTTACCCTGCTAATTTAGGTCATTGAGATCGGTTGTTCGATCCTCATTAATTGTGTTTTTAACACAATAGAGTATTTTTTAAAAAACAAAGTAGCCTCCCCGTTATCTTCTTTATGTTTCTAGCATTAAATTTAGATTAACCTAATAATTAATCTTAAATTTTGATTAATTTAATAATTAACGTTAAATTTTGATTAACCTAATACTTAATATTTTATTGTTTTCTTTATAGTTTTGATCTATTTTAAGTGAATTATTAGGTATATATAACGGAAATATATTTTTAAAGATAAAATTAAAAATTATCATCCACTATTATATTTTTTTATTATTTATAAACCAATTTTTTTAGAAAATGCAAAATAGTTAAGAATGTTAGTAAAAGAAAAGGTAAATACGGAAGAAAAAAAAAAGTTTCAACAATTCTCTTGAATATTGAAGCGGTCAATTATTTGTGTAATGAAAAAACTCTAACAATTCACTTAATATGAACTAGGGGGAGTATATTCAACTAGTAGCTAAAGTTATTTTTGTTGACCTTCCTCCATTAGTTTTGATTTTACCATTCTTAATTTTATAATTTTACGTTTCATATAAAAAGAAGTCTCTGTATGATTTAGTTATTTAATGATATGTAATTCAATTTTGAAATTTGGGTGCACCCACCTATCAGTAAAGAAATATATTTTGTGTACCCACTAAAATTTATACAACCTTAGCGAAATTCTTGGTTCTATCACTGTCATAAATACAAGATCATCCATTTAAGAGTCTTGTTTAGGGGGGAGATTATTCTCCCAGTAGTTTTTATGTTTTCAATATTATATTAGTTTTATTATATGTAGGTTATCGTTTGTCAAATTATATTAGTAATATATTTTTGGTATACTTTTACTTTAATTTTTCATAACATCACGATACTTTCGAATCCAACATATTTTGCTTCTTTTATTTTAAAGGCAAACTACATAAATTTACTAGTTTAGGTCTTAATTACTAAGATTTTTAGTTTCAAATATTACTTCTTCTAATATATTTCATCTTGAACCAGCGAGATATATGTATATGCTAAATTTTAAATTGAGACGCATATTTTATTTATTGAAATTAATTGATTGTAACAAATTTCCTTAATTAGAGGAGTTATTGAGGATTTTCAAAATACATGGACAATTTCTTAAAATTTGAATTAATTAAATCCCTTAATATAAGGAGAACAACCAAGGATTATATATGTGTTTAATTAATATCATTTTATTATATTATTAATAAAAGACAAAAACGTGTATATCTTGGTCATGTAATTTGATTAGTTTTATTTTACTACTGTTAAATAATAAATTTATTAATTTGATGTATGTATTTCCAATATATAATGTATTCAACCAACTAAACACTTAGATAAATGAGTATCATACCAATATATTCATATGTATCATAGAAGTATCACATATTAATCTCATGTATCTATTGTATGATCTAACATTAATTTCATGTATCTATTTATACGATATCATATTATTTCATGTATCTTTTATATGTATAATTTGATGTATCAAGTATCAATTTCATATTTTATATCCAAAAACATGTATATCAGATAAATATGAAAGTAGTTAGATACATTTGGACGTAGGTTGAGGGGGTACTTGTGCATTATCCCTTGTGATAACACAACAAATATATATGTGATAGTATTAAGATACATGAGAGAAGATCATATATATATGACAAGACTCAAATATATGACAAACAAATTGTGTCAAATACATGCGTAAATTTTCAATAATACGTATATCTCCAATTTATCATTAGATAAATCCACAAATAGCAAGATACACTAATAAAAAGCAGATAAATATAATCAGATACATTAATGTGTCAAATACATGTATAAATCTCCGTTTACCAAAACTTTTCGATCATGTTCCTGGATAGTTAGGGCATCTCACTACAGTAGTGTTTGCTTCACCTTTTGATTCATCGGTGTTGCTAACTGTGCCTAGATTTGGCGGGAGAAGTGACGCGAAGTTTCTTGGTTGATCTATAGTATACAAGGTATTCAATTGATACTGTCATCAATGTCGAATCTGATAAATTTAGTGAGCTAGAAATCTCTGCTTACAACGATATCCATTGTCTCTGAGTGTGAGAGATATCTCCCCTTGCAAGAAAAAATGGTGAATTTTTAGGGAATTAGTTTGAGAGTGAGAAAATCAAAGGTTGAGAATTTGATGTGTGTCTTGACAAGCTGTAAAACATCCATTTCAATTGAGTGTTTTTCTTAGCAAATTTTGACTCTTCAAGGGAAGAGAAAGAGGAAAAGTTAGAGTTTCAGCTCTACTCTAACTCAAATTCTTTGAGAGAATTTTAATTAAAACACTAATTTGGAGTTTAAATGTATAGATAATTAATCCATCCTAGTTTTAAGGGATATGAATATTGATTGTATCTTCAATAATATATGGTATAAAATATAAAAGTGATAATATATGTAATTGTTTAAAAGTAAAGGTAAATTAGTATATATGGTAGTTATGTATGTCTAACAAAGTAGTTATCCTTTATTTAACTTATTTTAATCTTCACGCCTCTTCTGAATTTCATGTTCATCGTAAAAAAAATGACACACTTGATTTTATTTAAAAATATAAGATTCAAAAGTCTTCTTCCTTTTTCTTAAATTTTGTGTCAAGTCAAAATCAATAAAATTGAAACAGAAGACAATTTCAAGGTTGGTTTCAATCAACATGGTCCAAAACATACTAGGCACACTAGAAAGCAGAATCTTTCATATAAATAAAACAAGTGAAAGTAAGTAAAGGGTGCACTATTATGTAGCTTAAATAAAGATTTACAATCGTGTGTATATATGTATATATTGTATAGAACCAATAGCCAAGAGTAGACGCAAAAAAGTGAAATTTTTTGATAATACTAGCTCCTATATTGGTAACAATTAAGCCCATATGGCTAACATAGACATGAGTCCAGCACCAAGAAGAAGTGAGAAATTGGCCCCTAATTGAAGCTTTCCATTGCTTTGCATTCTTGGATGCATAAAATCGGCAGCTAAAAAATCAACGAGTGCCATATAAATCAAAATGCCAGCTGATGCCGAATTAAATACTCCTTCCACAATAAGAGCCGTTGGACTGTTCTCATCGTAAACATTTGTTATTCCTAGTCCGATTCCTATTCCAATTGGAGTTGTGAGCGAGAATAATAAAGTCATTATTACAATTGCCCGACTCTTCAATTTTGCCTGCCAAAACATCCAAACTAGACTTTAAGTGTCTAAATGAATTAATAAGAAAACGAATTCTTTTTAGATCTGTCATGTGTATAAATGAAGATTATAAAACTAAAAAAAGAATTATAAGTGACCTACAAAATTAATCATCGATCGATACATTTAATTAGTTAATGTACTAAACGCTAATGTACCGGCACCTAAACTTTTGGAGTAATAACGTAGCCATTATATTGTTCTTCATTGACTTGACGTAGCATGCTTTTTCTGACTTTGGATGGCAAATATTTTTGTAACTATGCATTTGGACAAAAACTCACAACACTTCACGTTCATGACTTTGTCAAAATTTAGACAAGAAACAAGCAGTGAGTACGTACCCTTTCTATTCACATAAATGAAATGGACCCAAAACAATCCTCATCACACCCCACATTTATATGAAACGATTTTAGATGTATACATATAGATAATCTAATTTGTACTTTTGTCGTTTTTGATTAAATTTTGAAAATTTTCAAGAAGTTTAGGATATAATAGGAAAAGAAAATTATTTTTTCTTGATTTATCAAAATAAACAAGTATAGAGATAGTTAAAAGAGAAAATATGAACAAATAAATAAAGACAGAGGGAATATAAAATTAAATAAATAAACTATTACCTGGCAATGCATCCACCAAGTCCCAAGCCTTCAAAAAACTGATGAAAAGTCAAAGCAGCAACAAGAGGCTTTATGGTTTTTGGACTTTCAGAAGCACCCAAAGCTATTCCAATAATCACAGAGTGCACAATTATGCCAAGTTCCAAAACCTGCAAGCCCCACCATAAATGTTAGTATTATTCACACACTAAAAAATAATTATACTCTCCGTTTATTTTTATTTTAACGTATAAAAAAGATAATTATTTATTCTTTTATTTAAAATATTAATAAAATTATTTATTAATATCATCAATTAATATGAATATTATGTTAAAACACTCGTTTCAATCATTATTTTCTAAAATTCCGGTAAAATTTAAAATAAACAACGAGGAATACAATAGTGTGTGGTAGCGATTCTTTCTTTGAAAATATAAATGTGTTCAAGAATCAATGATAACATTTGACTTCAATTAATATAAAATATCTCAGATCTTTCAGTATAAAACAAAGATATAATTCTTTAGTACTTCTTTCGTTAGGTAAAACTTTAATATAAAATATTTCAGATCTTTGAATAAATATAAAAAATTTAATTCTTTAATATAGTGTTTATATTAGGTAAAACTTTATTTTATTTAAATAAATAAACATAAAAATAAAAGAATATCATTCATTATTACTATTTTTTAAAAAGAAAAAAGATGTACTTTTCTTTTACTTACTGATATTGAATCTGACACATATTAAGTGCAGTATCAATTCTCATATTACCTTTCTCCCTTCCACGATCTTTACAGTGTAATCACAGCCAATATTAATAGCGTGAAGAATATACACATATTTACTTAATCTAGATAAAAAATTCGTTTGAATCGATAAATTCCACCTAACTCCACATCAAGGGTACAAAATATTAGGATTTCAAAATATCATAAAGATTATTAATTCGTGATTTAATAGATAAGTAGTTCCACTAGTTATCCCAAATTACTTATCAAATAATTTACCTGAGAAATAACACGGTAACGGAGGAGTTCAGCCTCGGAATCAACCATCATTGATCCTGAACCATGAGAGTGAGGATGAACCACTCCTCCTTCATTTCCAGACTGAGCCACCACCATTCCATTTTTCAAATTTTTCTTACTATAATACGAATTTGCATAAGTATCCACCATCAGAGTCGCCAATGCAGAAAGCATTGCAATAAATCCACTAAAAGGGAAATCTCCCCATGGATGTTTTGCCAAATACGGCGATGTTAAACTTTCATATGCATCAGGAAGCACATGTATAAACCCCGTTGATAAAATCACACCAGCCGCAAAAGCTTTAATTATAAAGAACAAATTCCTCTCTGGGCTTAAAACGGGAATCGCCTTGCCCAGAACAGGAATAATCACACCAATGGAACTCGCTACCAAAATGGAAGCGAGTGCTGCCATTTTGTACTTGAGTGCTTCTTTTTTGTTTCTGTGTTCATCCTCGGGATCACAAGTACAATCCCCTAATACTATCACCGGAAGAACCAATAGAATGTACCAGAATATCGTTTTTTTAAACAGTGCCATTAATAATAATAAATATCGGTGTAGAAAACTAAAAGGGGCTTTTTATGTGATCCAAATGATAGTTTTGAGTGTTTTATGGAGTACTATTGATACATATGAAGTATTAAAAAAAAGAGAAAAATAATGAGAGGAAACCAAGAAAGATTTGGACAACTTACTAATATTTTTCTTACATATTATATAACAAATGTGAATAAGCAAGTAGCACTCCGATTCACATTTCAAACGAGGCCCACTTTTCTATTAATTTGCAGTGTCTCATTGTATGGCTTGTACACATTACGTAGAAAAAAACTTGGGGTCACTCAAACGGGGCCCACTTCTCTATTAATTTGCATTTCTATTGCTTGTACACATATTACATAGCAAAAAGCATTCGGCCACTTGAATATTTGTAATTTCTTCATTTTAAATTTTAAATTTATATAACTGTTTTATCACAATGTTTACATTAATTGACATACAATTGTATATTTTGAAAAATAATTTAGAATAAGTAATTAATATTGAGAATAAAATATAAAAAGAAAAATTCAAAAACCTTGATATGCTAACTATGTGATTTTAAATAAACATTAATTATTTAAACTTAATTTTTTATGTATTACTTATTTATGTGTTAATTATTTCATATTCTGTTTTACATGAAAATAATATATAAATTTGTAGTGTTATATACACGTTTCTAAATTTAAATATTCAAAAAAGTCATACTAAGTAGGTAGCAAATATTCCTATGATTTAAATTTAAACTTATGAATTAGCTGTCCAAATTATATCATCTTTTATTATTATGAAGTAAGAAATACATTTGCTTATCATTTCTCAATCTTTTTATTCATAAATTTCTTTTGATTTTTAATTTTAATGTTATATTATTAATATTTTAGTAGAAAAAATAAATATTATTGCATTTTCAAAATTTTCACAATTAAAAATTAAAAATTTCAAATAATAATTGAGCCGGTGCGAAGCACGGCTTCCTTTTTCTAGTATATATAGAAAATACAAAGTCATACAGCTTTAAAAAGAACTAAACTATACGTCCGATATCGCCCAAAGTCATTCACAAAAATTAAAAAATATAAAAGAATATCATAAACTAGGATAAAAAGAGTATTTATAAAGAGTATGCACATACTTAGTTATTGTGGATCGCAGGAGTAAATATCTCAAAGGTCACAAAATTTTAAAAATTTATCTAGTAACATTATTAAATTTTATTTTATATTAATAAAATCATTCAGCTTAAACTTTTATATTAATAAAATCACTCAATTAAACTATCATAATCATAATAATTAAAATAATAAATAAATATGTTAAAATTTATTATTTCACTTTATTGAATAAAATAATAAAAGATAAAAACAACAATATTTTCAGCAGCTTCCTTTCTGTCTTTCGTTATTTCTTATTGCTTCTTCTTCATCGTCATCATGAAATCTGAAACTGGTAGATTTTTTATATTATTTCTTGTATTAATAACATTCCCATGAGTATACTGACAAAGGTTTGACACATTCGATAGACTAATTTGGAGAAAACAAAATAATTTTGATACATTCAACCTTTATAACAGTGTTACAATGCTGAGTATTTTTTAAAAAAATTCTATAGGAAAATATTTTTATCAGACAAAATATATATATTAGATTCTAAATTTAGTTTTAAATTTTAACTTTGATTTCCATCTTTCATAATGCTCAAACAGACACTTTAACTATCAAACTTTTAAATAAATAAGCACGTGAGTCCTACATGGTACAATACACGTAGGACACCACGTAGGATAAAAAATAATATGTAGGATGACATGTAGGATATGTGTGTCTATTTGTATAACTTTTTATACAAGTGTCTACTTGTGTAAACTCAAAGTTGAAGGATATAAATATGATTTGAAGCTAAGTTAAAAATTATATTTATGTACTATGCCTTTTTATTAAGTAGTCGTTTGGAGAGATTTTTCATTTTTTTTTTAAAAAAAGTATTTGAAGTTGTATAAGAAACAAGAACAACTATACGAAAGTTAAAATTGCATTTTAGTATCTCAAAATTGACATTTATCTTTTATTATTTTATTTTATAATGACATAGTAATTTTGAGCTATTTATTTTATTATTTAAATCATAAACATAATATAAAACTTAATTTGTTTTGTTATATCAATTGTTTTTAAAGTGATAAATTTAATTGAGTGATTTTATTGATATACAATTCTATGTTGAGTGAGTTTATTGATATACAATTCTATGTTGAATGATTTTATTGATATAAAGAAGTTGAATAATTTTAATAATATAAATAAAAATTTAATAATTTTGCTAGATAAATTTTAAAGTTGAGTAACTTTTGAGATATTGACTGGGATTTGCAGCAACCGAACATTAAAAGGGGAAGAAATGAAGACATAATGTGTTCACTTTGCTACGTAGATATGGACAGATAGAGAAAGAATATAAGAGAAATAGAGCAAAATATCAAAAAGATGTCGACATATAACGAAGAGGAGACCACAAGTCATTTTATCAGCTTTAACTTTATTTTTTTTCGTGTCTATTTTTACTTTGTTCATTAAATTATTTTGAAATTTTTAATAATTTTTGTGTCTTGTTTAGATAATCAATGATTAATATATCATTTTTATGTGTTAAGTTAATAAGAAATAATTATTGTTGGACATAGGAGAGAAAGTAGTATATTCCTCTTTATTAGTTGTTATATATATATTTTTCACCAATTGACTCTTCTTAATTAACTGGCACATAACTCATTTTTCTACTACTTATATATTATGTTGGATTTTATGTAAAACTTATTTTTCTTTTATTTCGTAACTACAATTTGACTGGTTGGATTGGTTTTATTTGACCTAAATTCAAATACCTTGACAAATTGTGCCTAAAGTAATAAGTATCATTAGAAGTATAACTGAATATAATTATTAGTCCAACTTGGTTAACTCTTTTTTCAATGAATTCACATAAGGAATTGGCTAAGAGAAAAAAGAAAAAATAATAATGAATTTTAAAGAAAAAACAAACAAATTTCAATAAGGGAACAGAACATCAACATATTATGTTCAGGTTCAAAAAAAAAAAATGTATATTTGATTCTTTCATATATGATTTCTTTTATTTAAAGACTAATTTAATTTTAAAATAACTCTTTTATAAATCTATTTGATTACATTTACTATTATTTTAAAAAAAATCATTTTTAGTGTGAAAATAGGAAATTAAAAGAAAGAAATGTGAATTAAAAAAAATACAAAAAAGCAAGAATGTATTAAAAAAATTTATACAGTTATATAGTAATTTATTTTTCATATTTGAAAAACACTCGGTGTAAAGACCTGTTTAGTCGTTTTGAGCAGCAGAGTTTATTCTGGTAATAACTGTCTGGGGCGACGGATCCCACGACGGACCGTCATGGGCACGACGGACCGTCATGGGCACGACGGACCGTCGAGGGGGTCTCGTTCCAAAACACTTAGAATTCTGAAATCTGGTGTTGAGAATCAACTCTCTGAAATTCGTGACGAAAGCGCAGGACGGACCGTCGTAAGCACGACGGACCGTCACAGACCTCTTTGCTGAAATTACTCTCTGAACTCTGTGACGGACCTACAGGTTGGACCGTCACAGTCACGACAGACCGTCACAGGCTCCGTCCACTCCGGTCGGAATTCTGCTAAAGTTTTTAAAGGGGTGTTTTGGACTATTTATGATTATAATTAGAAAGTTAATGGATTAATATTAATAATTTGTTTATTTGGGGGTTAAAGGAGACAACTTAAACCTAATTAATGGGGTATTTTCATCCTAATGAGTTATATGATAATTAGGGTAAAACAAAGAGAAATTTGGAAAAAGGAAAAATAGAAAGAACAGAGAGAGGGAGAACGATCGAGAGAGAGAGGAACGAAGAGAAGAACGCAGCTTTGGGGGATAGATTGCTTGATCACGAATCTTCGGTGGAGGTAGGTTATGGTTTATGCTATTTCACAGTAAACTCTAATAGCGAATGATATGTTATGGGTGGTTTGTAAAGTCTTCTATATGCTTAATTGTGTGTTTGCATGATTGATTATGTAATTGTAATGAGTTGGAAAGATAAGGCTGTGAATCTTAAACCTTAAATCCACTTTGTTAATGATAATGCCTTGGTATAAAAGAAGGCTTGATGAACTAAAAGAATGAGATTAGAGGATCGGAGTGTCACGTTCCGACACCAGGATAGATGAGGATCGGAGTGTCACGTTCCGACACCAGGATAGATAAGGATCGGAGTGTCACGTTTCGACACCAGGATAGTAGAGGATCGGAGTGTCACGTTCCGACACCAGGAAAGATGAGGATCGGAGTGTCACGTACCGACACCAGGATAGATGAGGATCGGAGTGTCACATTCCGAAACCAGGATAGTAAAGAGAATGAATCTTGAATTATGTTATTATACTCAAGTTTAAAGAACTAATTCCCAAATGAGTATGGTGTGGAGGCTTGAGTCCCCATAGATGTGCTGGGTGTTGTGGCCAGTGGTTATGGAACTTGTTGTTGTCACTTGTTGAGTGTTATGGTTGATTTTATGTTATTATTCTATATATATTGCTTTCTATTTTGAGTTGGCCGATGATACCTACTCAGTACTTGTTCCCTGTACTGACCCCTACTTGTAAATTGTTTTCTTGTTATTGTGGAGTGCAGCAAACGTACCATCTACTTCAAGCAACTCTAGCCAGTCTTCATCGCACCAGATTTCAGGGTGAGCTATTGCTTCTAGCTTGGACTGGATTCTCTCTTTCCCGTCTTGATGTCTTGAAGTTCGGACATGGACCATTTGTTTAATTATTTTAGCTTCTTAGATACTCTTAGATTTAGTTATTTGAGGATAGATGTTCTTGTGGTGATTACTTCCAGTTTTTGGGATTAATAATAAGATTGAATTTTAGAAGTTATTTGTTGGTTATATTAATGAGTTTAAGTCTTCCACATTATGTTTGTTCGTTATGGTTAAAATATTGGTAAATATTGGGTTTTAGAATCGTTGGTTCGCTCACATAGTGAGATAAATGTGGGTACCACTCGCGAACCGTTTTGAGTCGTGACAAACTTGGTATCAGAGCATTAGGTTGGTTGGTCTCATCACACAAGAACATGTCTAGTAGAGTTTTAAAGAACGGTAGGGGGACGCCTTTACTTTTATTTGAGTGGCTATAGGACTTTAGGAAAATTCCATTCTTTCTTTCTTTCGTGCTATTACTTGGATCCAATTGGTATCTAGGTGATACAAATTGGTATCTGACCATCTTCACTCTATTTCGCAGATGGTTAGAACTAGAGCAACAACCGCGCCAACACCAACATCGGCAAGACAGAGTGCGACAGAGCCAGCCACTGGGGCTGTAGCTCGAGGAGGAGCAGTGGCAAGAGGCTGTGGTAGAGGTCGTGGGAGAACGCCCTCTAGAGGTAGAGGACGAACACCTTGTCCAGCTAGTAATAGGGCGGTGACTCCTCCACCGACTGATGAGGTAGAAACAGAGGGTGAGGAAGGGGAGAATGAGCAGGTGCAAGATGAGGAATTACCACCCCAACCTACTCCAGAGATGATTAACCAGGTTCTTACTTATCTTAGCGGGTTATCTGATCGGGGCCAGACACCTCCAGTGTTTTCTACACCAGCACCTCAGGTTCTTGAAGTACGACATGCAGCCACTGTGGCTCCCCGCATGGATGCCTCATTGGAAATAGGCACGTTTCCTCGACTGACTACAGGGACTATAATGACGAGTGATCAGTATGAGCTCTTCACTAAATTCTTGAAGTTGAAACCTTCAGTCTTCAAGGATGCTGAATCTGAGGATGCCTATGATTTTCTGGTTGATTGTCATGATTTGCTACATAAGATGGGCATAGTAGAATGATTTGGTGTTGAGTTTGTGACCTATCAGTTTCAAGGGAACGCCAAAATGTGGTGGCGGTCATATGTTGAGTGTCAACCAGCACAGGCACCACCTATGACCTGGGCATCATTCTCTAGCTTATTTATGGAAAAGTATATACCCCGGACTTTGAGGGATAGAAGGAGAGATGAGTTCCTAAGCTTAGAGTAGGTCAGGATGTCGGTTACTGCTTATGAGGCTAAGTTTCGTGCATTATCCAGGTATGCCACCCAACTTTGCTTCAGTCCACAAGAGCGGATTCGCCGTTTCGTGAAAGGGCTGAGGTTAAATTTGCAGATTTCAGCCTTACAGGTAGCTGCTGTGGCAAAATTCTTTCAGGAGGTGGTAGATTTTGTGATAGAAGTGGAGGGGGTGAAGCCAGACGACTTCACCATGGCATAGACATCTACGAAGTTTCGTAAGGGAGGTGAGTTTAATGGTTCTTACTCCAGAGGGAAGGGTTCAGGAGGTTACCCAGCCCGACCTATTCAGTTTTCACTGCAGGCTGTAGCTGGGGGTCCATCGCAGACCGGCCAACATTTCTCGGAATCTGGAGGTTATCCCCAGACTTCGTCATTCTCACAGAGACCTATGCTTGAACCCAGAGAGTGTTATGGATATGGGGAGACTGTACATATCAAGCGATATTGTCCAAAACAGAGTTACAGACCCCCAATGGTCAGAGGTAGAGGTGGTCATGGAAGAGGCCGTCATTCTGGAGGACGTGGTGGACAAGGTAATGGTGGTCACCAAAACGGCCGGGGTGACGGGCAAACTGGAGCTACTACAGCACAACATGGTAGGGGAAACGGGCAGACAGGTGATAGGGCCCATTGTTATGCTTTCCCTGGGAGGTCTAAAGCGGAGACATCTGATGCTGTTATCACAGGTAACATTTTGGTTTGTGATTGCATGGCTTCTGTATTATTTGATCCTGGCTCCACATTTTCATATGTATCTTCCTCATTTGCTACTAGTCTTAATTTACATTGTGAAATGCTTGACATGCCTATTCGTGCTTCTACTCCGATGGGTGAATCTGTGATAGTTGAAAAGGTGTATAGGTCTTGTCTTGTAACTTTTGTGGGGAGCAATACTTATGTAGACTTGGTTATCTTAGAAATGGTTGATTTCGATGTAATTCTGGGTATGACTTGGCTTTCTCCAAATTTTGCAATCTTAGATTGTAATGCTAAAATTGTAACATTGGCCAAGCCTGGGACAGATCCGTTAATATGGGAGGGTGACTACACTTCCACTCCAGTTCGCATCATCTCCTTTCTTCGTGCTAAGAGAATGGTTAGTAAAGGGTGTTTAGCTTTCTTGGCACACCTCAAGAATGATACTACCCAAGTACCTTCGATTGAGTCTGTCTCGGTAGTCAGTGAGTTCCTAGATGTGTTTCCTGCAGACCTTCCTGGTATGCCACCGGATAGGGATATCGACTTTTGTATTGATTTAGAGCCAGATACTCGCCCCATTTCTATACCCCCTTACAGAATGGCTCCAACAGAGTTAAGGGAGTTAAAGGCCCAACTTTAAGAGTTGTTAGGGAAAGGTTTTATTAGGCCAAGTGCATCCCCTTGGGGTGCTCCTATATTATTTGTGAAGAAGAAGGATGGGAGTTTCCGGATGTGCATAGACTACCGGCAGTTGAATAAAGTAACTATTAAGAACAAGTATCCCATTCCTCGCATTGATGACTTGTTCGATCAGTTACAAGGTGCTTGTGTCTACTCTAAGATTGACTTGAGATCCGGTTATCATCAATTGAAAATACGGGCAACAGATGTGCCAAAGACTGCTTTTCGAACCAGGTATGGGCATTATGAATTCGTAGTAATGTCTTTTGGTCTTACGAATGCCCCTGCTGCTTTCATGAGCCTGATAAACGGGATTTTTAAGCCATATCTGGATCTCTTAGTTATCGTATTTATTGATGATATACTGATATACTCAAAGAGCAAGGGGGAACACGAAGAGCATTTGAGAATTATATTGGAGTTGTTGAGGAAGAAAAAGCTTTATGCCAAATTTTCCAAGTGTGAGTTTTGGATAGATTTTCAGTGTCCTTCTTGGGGCACGTGGTTTCTAAAGATGGAGTGATGGTGGATCCTTCTAAGATTGAAACAATGAGGAATTGGGTAAGACTTACTAATGTTTCAGAGGTAAGGAGCTTTGTTGGTTTGGCTAGCTACTACCGCCGATTTGTCAAAGGATTTTCTTCTATTGCTTCCCCGCTGACAAATTTGACTAAGCAGAACATTCCATTTGTATGGTCGGACGAATGTGAGGAAAGCTTTCAGAAACTCAAGACCTTGCTGACTACTGCACCTATTCTCACCTTGCCAATAGAGGGTAAGAATTTCATTGTTTATTGTGATGCATCTTATTCTGGATTGGGTGCAGTGCTAATGCAAGAGAGGAATGTAATCGCTTATACTTCGAGGCAACTAAAGGTGCATGAACGTAACTATTCGACCCATGATTTGGAATTGGCTACAGTTGAATTTGCGTTAAAGCAATGGAGACATTATCTGTATGGGGTTAAGTGTGAGGTTTACACAGATCATCGTAGTTTACAGTATGTCTTTACCCAGAAGGATTTAAATTTGAGACAGAGGAGGTGGATGGAGATATTGAAAGACTATGACATTACTATTCTGTATCACCTAGGAAAAGCAAATGTGGTGGCTGATGCTCTAAGTAGAAAAGCAGGTAGCATGGGAAGTCTAGCTCACTTACAGGTTTCTAGACGCCCATTGGCTAGAGAGGTTCAGACACTGGCTAATGACTTTATGAGGCTGGAAGTACTAGATAAATGAGGATTCTTGGCCGGTGTGGAGGCAAGATCTTCTTTTCTTGACAGGATCAAGGGAAAACAGTTTGATGATGAGAAGCTGAGCCGAATTCGGGATATGGTGTTGCGAGGAGAGGCTAAAGAAGCAATAATGGATGAGGAAGGTGTTTTGAGGATTAAGGGAAGGGTATGTGTGCCCCGTGTTGATAAATTGATCCACACTATCCTTACAGAGGCTCATAGTTACGGATATTCTATACATCCTGGTGCAACCAAGATGTACTGTGACCTAAAGCAACACTTTTTGTGGAGTAGAATGAAGCTTGACATTGTCGATTTTGTTGCCAAATGTCCAAATGGTCAGCAAGTAAAGTATGAACACCATAGGCCCGGAGGAACACTTCAGAGAATGCCCATTCCTGAATGGAAGTGGGATAGAATTACAATGGACTTTGTGGTTGGTCTTCCAAAAACATTGGGTAAGTTTGATTTTATTTGGGTAATTGTGGACATATTAACTAAGTCTGCTCACTTCATTCCAGTCAAGGTGACTTACAATGCAGAGAAGTTAGCCAAAATCTATATCTCAGAATTTGTTCGATTGCATGGGGTTCCACTTTCCATCATATCAGATAGAGGTACGCAGTTTACTTCTAAGTTTTGGAGAACATTGCATGCTGAATTAGGTACTAGGTTGGACCTTAGTACTGCATTTCATCCTCAAACCGATGGTCAGTCTGAGCGAATGATCCAGGTGTTGGAAGATATGCTTCGTGCAGGTGTGATAGAATTTGGTGGTTATTGGGATAACTTCTTACCCTTAGCAGAGTTCTCATACAATAATAGCTATCACTCCAGCATCGATATGTCTCCATTTGAGGCACTGTATGAGAGGAGATATAGGTCCCCCATTGGTTGGTTTTATGCATTTGAGGTTAGACCTTGGGGTAGTGATATTTTGAGGGATTTATTAGAGAAAGTGAAATCTATCCAAGAAAAGCTTTTAGCGGCGCAAAGTAGGCAAAAAGAATATACAGATCGGAAGGTTAGAGACTTGGAGTTCATGGAGGGTGAACAAGTCTTGCTGAAGGTTTCACCCATGAAAGGGGTGATGCGGTTTGGTAAAAGAGGTAAGATAAGCCCAAGGTATATTGGACCATTTGAAGTACTTAAGCGAGTAGGGGAGGTGGCCTATGAACTAGCCTTGCCCCCAGGACTTTCAGGAGTGCACCCGGTATTTCATGTGTCTATGCTGAAAAGATACCATGGGGATGAGAATTACATTATTCGTTGGGATTCAGTTCTTCTTGATGAAAACTTGTCTTATGAGGAGGAGCCTGTTGCTATTCTAGATAGGGAGGTCCGCAAGTTGAGATCAAGGGAGATTGCATCCATCAAAGTTCAATGGAAGAATCAACCAGTTGAAGAGTCCACTTGGGAGAAGGAGGCTGATATGCAAGAAAAATATCCACATCTGTTCACAGATTTAGGTACTCTTTCTCGTCCTTGTTTTTCTTCCTTTGATCGTTCGAGGAAGAACGATGGGTAAATTGGTATCTATTGTAACGACCTGTTTAATCGTTTTAAGCAGCAGAGTTTATTCTGGTAATAACTATCTAGGGCGACGGATCCCACGACGGATCGTCATGGGCACGACGGACCGTCGAGGGGGTCTCGTTCCAAAACACTTAGAATTCTGAAATCTGGGTGTTTAGAATCAACTCTCTGAACTTCATGACGAAAGCGCAAGACGGACCGTCGTAAGCACGACGGACCGTCACAGACCTCTTTGCTGAAATTACTCTCTGAACTCTGTGACGGACCTGTAGGACGGACCGTCACAGTCACGACGGACCGTCACAGTCACGACGGACCGTCACAGGCTCCGTAAGTCCACTCGGGTCGGAATTTTGCTAAAGTTTTTAAAGGGGTGTTTTGGACTATTTATGATTATAATTAGAAAGTTAATGGATTAATATTAATAATTTGTTTATTTGGGGGTTAAAGGAGACAACTTAAACCTAATTAATGGGGTATTTTCACCCTAATGAGTTATATGATAATTAGGGTAAAACAAAGAGAACTTTGGAAAAAGGAAAAATAGAAAGAACAGAGAGAGGGAGAACGATCGAGAGAGAGAGAGGAACGAAGAGAAGAACGCAGCTTTGGGGGATAGATTGCTTGATCACGAATCTTCGGTAGAGGTAGGTTATGGTTTATGCTATTTCACAGTAAACTCTTAATAGCGAATGATATGTATTGGGTGGTATTGTAAAGTCTTGTATATGCTTAATTGTGTGTTTGCATGATTGATTATGTAATTGTAATGAGTTGGAAAGATAAGGTTGTGAATCTTAAACCTTAAATCCATTTTGTTAATGATAATGCCTTGGTATAAAAGAAGGCTTGATGAACTAAAAGAATGAGATTAGAGGATCGGAGTGTCACGTTCCGACACCAGGATAGATGAGGATCGGAGTGTCACGTTTCGACACCAGGATAGATGAGGATCGGAGTGTCACGTTCCGACACCAGGATAGTAGAGGATCGGAGTGTCACGTTCCGACACCAGGATAGATGAGGATCGGAGTGTCACGTACCGACACCAGGATAGATGAGGATCGGAGTGTCACGTTCCGACACCAGGATAGTTGAGAGGATCGGAGTGTCACGTTCCGACACCAGGATAGTAAAGAGAATGAATCTTGAATTATGTTATTATTATCAAGTTTAAAGAACTAATTCCCAAATGAGTATGGTGTGGAGGCTTGAGTCCTCATAGATGTGCTGGGTGTTGTGGCCAGTGGTTATGGAACTTGTTGTTGTCACTTGTTGAGTATTATGGTCGATTTTATGTTATTATTCTATATATATATTGCTTTCTATTTTGAGTTGGCCGATGATACCTACTCAGTACTTGTTCCCTGTACTGACCCCTACTTGTAAATTGTTTTCTTGTTATTGTGGAGTGCAGCAAACGTACCATCTACTTCAACTCGTCCGCAACTCTAGCCAGACTTCATCGCACTAGATTTCAGGGTGAGCTATTGCTTCTAGCTTGGACTGGATTCTCTATTTCCCGTCTTGAAGTTCGGACACGAACCATTTGTTTAATTATTTTAACTTCTTAGATACTCTTAGATTTATTAATTTGAGGATAGATGCTCTTGTGGTGATGACTTCCAGTTTTTGGGATTAATAATAAGATTGAATTTTAGAAGTTATTTGTTGGTTATATTAATGAGTTTAAGTCTTCCGCATTATGTTTGTTCGTTATGGTTAAAATATTGGTAAATGTTGGGTTTTAGAATCGTTGGTTCGCTCACATAGTGGGATAAATGTGGATGTCACTCGCGACCCGTTTTGGGTAGTGACACTCGGGGGCGTTTGGTAGGATGTATTAAAAGAAATAATCCATGTATTAGATGTGGTATAATTTAATACTGTGTTTGGTAGGAATGTGAGCCTATGTATAACTAATCCATGGATTAGTTAATACATCCCACATGGTATTATGTGATGTATTGCTAATACCTTCCATTTGGAGGTATTAGCTCTAATACCATGGACTATTCTAAGTAAAGACGAAAATACCCCTCAAATCCTTTATTTAATTTATTTTTTTGATTTTATATTTTATATTTATACTAATAAAGTTATTTAAATAAATTAGCTTACAACTTTTATCATTTAGATATAATTTTTGTTTCTAAAATATGAATTACTTAATCTATTTATTATTAATATAAAATATTATAATCCGACGAATATGTTAATGTTGATGTATGAATTTAAGAGCAATTCATAAGTAAAATATTGTCTCTTAATGAAAGTTCGTTAAACATTACACAAGTAGGGTGCGTTTGGTATGAAGGAAAATGTTTTTCATGGAAAATGTTTTCCTAGAAAATGTTTTCTTGGAAAACAAGTAGATTTTGGACTTATTTTCTCATGTTTGGTTGGTGGTGAGTAGAAAATATTTTTCGGAAATGATTTTGTGTTTGATTTATGAATTAAAAATATTTTGAGGAATATCTTTTTTTTTACTAGAATAAAAATAATTTATGAAATTGAAAATATTTTTTAAATAATTTTTTTGGGTGGTGATGATAGGGGGTGGGGGTAGTAGGGGGGACAGAGGGAGGGGGTAGGAGTGAAAAATAAAAATTTGAAGTTGATAGTATTTTTAAAAAATAAAATTTTGAAATTGAAAATATTTTTTAAAAAAATTAATGTTTGTTTTCCCAAAAAAAATGTAATTTGAAATTGGAGGAGAGCTTTGGAAAATGTTTTCCTTAATTTTTGAAGGGAAGTCATTTTCCTTAATTTTGAGGAAAATGAGTTGATTTAGAAAACATTTTCCAAAACTTTTGTCCCAACCAAACATCAGAAAATTGGAAAACATTTTCGAGAAAATGTTTTCCTTCATACCAAACACACTCGTAGTCTAAAACAAGAGTGTGTGTATATATATATATATACACACATCTCAAATATAAAAATAGTTTAATTTATTTTTATATTTTTATTTATATTTTATTTTATTTTATGATAAAGATGTAAAATATATTTATGCAAAACAAAGTTCAATAAATTTTCTCTATAATCATTATAGTTGTGTGACCTTTTGAGTTATTAACTCTAATTTATTAAGATGACAATTATTTACTCTCAAATAATTTAAGTGAGAACATAGTAAACATGACAATAAAAATTTTATTCTCCTAACTAGTTAAAAATGTTATAAAATAATAATATTATCCGTTAATTATCTACTTTGACTCAATTAAATGAAATACAAAATCTCATAACAACTCTAGGGTATAATTGAAAATTTTTTATAAAAAAAACATTTAAACCACACAAAATTAGTTAAGAAACAATGAACCAAACACTTGATAAAAATAATCCCTGCATTGCTAATCCATGCATTGCTAATCCCTGCATTATTCATTTTTGTACCAAACGACCCCTCAGAGTCTATAATAAATATTACTAGAAAATATTTTATCATTAAGATAATAAATATCGATCATTCAATGAATTAAAGAGAAGGAAAATAAAAAAAAAAATTAACTTGTATGAAAGGATCAAATTATGCCTTTGAACTTTGTTAGAACTGTCACGACCCAAAACCGTGCCGCGACTGGCACCCACACTTATCCTACTATGTGAGCGAACCAACCAATCTAAACCCAAACATATTGAACAAAATACAATGCGGAAGATTTACATTCATTAACAAAATCAACAAAATAATTTCTAAAATTTATAACTCATTATCCCCAAAATCTGGAAGTCATCATCACAAGAACATCTATGATCAAATTACTAAGCTAAGAGTATTCTAAGAAGCTAAATAAATAAAATCTAGTCCGTGCCGGAAGTTCAAGGCATCAAGACATGAAGTGGAAGATCCAGTCCAAGCTAGAAGCATTAGCTCACCCTGAAATCTGGCTTTTTGAAGACTGGCTAGAGTTGCGGTTGAGTTGACGACGACGGAACGTTTGCTGCACTCCACAAATAACAAAGAAAGAAACAAACAAGTAGGGGTCAGTACAAAACACGGGTACTGAGTAAGTATCATCGGCCAACTCAAAATAGAAAACAGTATATATCAGGTAATATCATAAATCGACTACAATACTCAATATATAGCAACAACAAGTACTATAATCATCGATAAGTACCACCAAGTTCATCCATGAGGACTCAAGCCTCAATGCCATACTCATTTGGGAATTAGGTTCATTATATTGAGTATTTTAACATCTTTCAAGATTCATTATCTTTCTTCCTCTTGTGTCGGTACGTGACACTCCGATCCATATTCTATCCTGGTGTTGGAACGAGACACTCCGATCCTCATTCTATCCTGGTACCGGAACGTGGCACCCGATCCATATACTATCCTGGTGTCGGAATGTGACACTCCGATCCTCATTCTATCCTGGTACCAGAACGTGGCACCCGATTCATATACTATCCTGGTGTCGGAATGTGACACTCCGATCCTCATTCTATCCTGATACCGGAACGTGGCACTCGATCCTCTATTTCTATCCTGGTACCAGAACGTGGCACCCGATCCCCTAATTCATCAAGACTTCTTTTATAACAAGGCATCATTAATCTCATTATATAATTTATCAAGCCTTCTTTTATACCAAGGCATCATCATTCTCATTATATAATTTATCAAGCCTTCTTTTATACCAAGGCATCATCATTCTCATTATATAATTTATCAAGCCTTCTTTTATACCAAGGAATCATCATTAACAAAGTGAATTAGGGTTTCTTTCAAGATTTAGGATTCAATAGCTTCATCATGCTTATTTTATCACAATCACATAATCATATTCATGCAAGCATACAATTAAGCATATAGAAGGGGTTACAATACTACCAATACATATCATTCGCTATTAAGAGTTTACTACGAATATCATACAAAAACCATAACCTACCTCCACCGAAGAATTGAATTCGAGCAAGCTAATCCTCAAAATCCTTGCTTTCCTCTTCGTTCCTCTCTCTCTCTCTCTCTCTTGATCGATTCTCCCTCTCTTTCTTGTTCTTTCTATTTTTCTTATTCAAACCCTCTTTCTTTTACCCTAATTAACATATAATTAAGTATAAAAGATGACAATAGTAACCCACTAATTAACTCAAAGTTACCTCTTTTATCCCCCAAGAAACTGAGTTATTAATGTTAACCCACGAAATTTATAATTAAAGCTGGAATAGTCCAAAACGCCCCTTTAAAGCTTAACCAGAAATCCGACCCAGACTGGGATTAGGCAACCTGTGACCGCCCGTCGTGCCTGCGACGGTCCGTCCTGCAGGTCGTCGCAAAGTTCAGAGACTAAATTTTCACTAAAGAGTCTGTGACGGTCCGTCACGCCTGTGACGGTCCGTCCTGCACTTCCGTCACGACGTTCAGAGAATTGTTCCTAGTACCAAATTCTCAAGAGTTGAAGTGTTTTGGAACGGAACCTCACAATGGTCCGTCGTGTCTGTGACGTTCCATCCTGCAGGTCCGTCACAGAGTTTAGAGAGTCGATTTCAGTACTCAAATTTCAGAATTCTAAGTGCTCTGGAACGAGACACCCTCGACGGTCCGTCATGCCCAAGACGGTCCGTCGTGGGTTCCGTCATCTCAGACAGTTTTTCCAGAAATAAAATCTGCTGCTTGATACGCTCAAACTCACCTCTCAAATGAGAAGTAAAGCGGTCGTGTCAAGTAAATAACCCAACTAGTGAGGTTGGGATCGTTCCCACGAGGAAAATAGTCTAGACTTAACTTTAACCAAGTATTACTATCGTTTGGTCGATAACTTTCTTGGAAGGTAAAAATATGAAAGGGGGGTTTGAATTATCTAATGAGTAAAAATAATTAACGTAATTGAGAGAGACACTTGACAGCTTTTAATATTGGGATTTAATCATTGAATTAAAGTAACTAGGGTTTACGTGTTCCCCACGGGTTCATAACTTGATAATTCTAACTATAACAATTCTTTCCTAGTATCTTGCATGCAAAGTGATAAGTTATGTATTTCTAAATCCTTGGTCCGGCATGTAGAAAATCTCACTCCGCACCTTGGTCCGGCTACGTGTGTTGCTTTCCTAACCCTTATCTTTACCTCATATTAAGCATCGTATTCGATATTTGACTAAGGTATTACCTCGTACCAATCAATACTAGCCTATTAGATAGTATACACTAAATCTATGTTAATAATTCTTTTCCTATTATCTACCTCCTTGGTCCGGCAAGTAGCATTAAGGCGAGAGTTCTAACGTTGATCATCCGTTAAAAAGACTTCAAAGCGAAAGAATTATTAATACATGCAAGACACCATTCTAGAATTGTTATTTAAGCTAGGGTTTATCTCATTTTTGCCTATGGTTCCCACAACCCTAGTTATGGAGTTTAGTTACTCATAGCCATAAACACAACATTCAAATATGTTAAAGTAGAATTCATGTACTTACTGCAATGAGGAAGAAGAAAGTCCGAAAATTGCTTGATTAATCACCAAAAATCGCTTGTAAGAATCTCCATAAATCATACACTATATCTCAAAGTTTAATCTTACAAAACTATATGGAATTTGATAATGGAAGAGTCTCTCCTCTCCAAAATGAGGTTTTTCCGCCGCTACTCGGTCGTATGGAAGATAATTTTGAAAACCTAAATAAACAAGGACTTAAATAGCTGGAAATCTGCAAAAACGCGGCCGGGTCGACGGACTACGCGACGGATCGTCGTGGTAGCGACGGACCGTCGTGGATTCCGTCGTCCTATACTTGGTCATTTCTTCTGCTGCTCTCTTCTTTCCCTCGACGGCAAGTGTGACGGACCGTCATAGGCACGACGGTCCGTCGAGGGTCTTCGTTTCAAAATACTTCAACTCTTGAAATCTGGGTACTGGGATCACTTCTCTGATCTTCACGACGGACCTGCAGGACGGACCGTCATGGATATGACGGTCCGTCACAAGCTCCGTAATCCCACACTTGGTCAGACTTCCCCATCTTCCTTCAGCAGCTGCACTACGCTGCCACCTACGGACCGTCGCAAGCACGACGGACCGTCATAAGCTCCGTAGGTGGTCTCTTCTGCATTTTTCGCTCAAAATCTCCGCATTCAGCTTTAGACAGATTTCCTGCAAAACAAAGAAAAACTTATATCAAAATTAGCACAAAAAGGCTTTCGGACACACTAAACTTAAGGAAAACGTATTAATTATACCGTGAAACCACGGTATATCACTGCTCAGAACGACTAAACAGGTCGTTACAATAGATACCAATTTACCCATCGTTCGTCCTCAAACGATCACAAGAAAAGAAACAAGGGCGAAAGGAAGTACCTGAATCTGTAAACAGATGTGGGTATTTTTCTTGCATATCGGTCTCCTTCTCCCAAGTGGCCTCTTCAACTGGTCGATTCTTCCATTGAACTTTGATGGATGCAATATCTCTCGACCTCAACTTGCGAACTTCTCTATCTAAAATAGCAACAGGTTCCTCCTCATAAGTCAAATTCTCATCAAGAAGAACCGAATCCCGACGAATGATGTAGTTTCCATCCCTATGGTATCTTTTCAACATAGACACGTGAAATACCGGATGCACTCCTGACAGCCCTGGAGGCAAGGCTAATTCATAAGCCACCTCCCTACTCGCTTAAGTACTTCAAATGGTCCAATATATCTTGGACTTAACTTACCCCTTTTACCAAACCGCATCACCCCTTTCATGGGTGAAACCTTCAGCAAGACTTGTTCACCCTCCATGAACTCCAAGTCTCTAACCTTTCGATCCGCATATTCCTTTTGTCTACTTTGAGCCGCTAAAATCTTTTCTTGAATAGCTTTCACCTTCCCCAATGAATCCCTCAACAGATCAGTACCCCAAGGTCTAACCTCAAATGCATCAAACCAACCAATGGAGAGTGGAACTCCATGCAATCGAACGATTTCTGAGATGTAGATTTTGGCTAACTTCTCTGCATTGTATGTCACCTTGACCGAAATGAAGTGAGCAGACTTAGTTGATCTGTCCAAAATCACCCAAATGGAATCAAACTTACCCAATGTCTTTGGGAGACCAACCACGAAGTCCATTGCAATTCTCTCCCACTTCCATTCAGGAATGGGCATTCTCTGAAGTGTTCCTCCGGGCCTCTGGTGTTCATACTTTACTTGTTGACAATTTGGACATTTGGTAACAAAATCAACAATGTCTCGCTTCATTCTACTCCACAAAAAGTGTTACCTTAGGTCACGGTACATCTTGGTTGCACCAGGATGTATAGAATATCCGGAACTATGAGCCTCTGTAAGAATAGTGTGGATCAAATCATCAACACGGGGCACACATACCCTTCCCTTAATCCTCAAAACACCTTCCTCATCCATTATGGCCTCTTTAGCCTCTCCTCGCAACACCATATCCCGAATTCGACTTAGTTCTCATTATCAAACTGTTTTCCCTTAATCTTGTCAAGAAAAGAAGATCTCGCCTCCACACAAGCTAAAAATCCTCCCTTCTCATTTACTTCTAGCCTCATAAGGTCATTAGCCAAGTTTTGGATTTCTCTAGCCAACGGGCGTCTAGAGACTTGTAAGTGGGCTAAACTTCCCATGCTTCCCGCCTTTCTACTCAAAGCATCTGCCACAACATTAGCTTTTCCCGGATGGTATAAGATAGTGATATCGTAGTCCTTAAGTAGTTCCATCCATCTCCTCTGTCTCAAATTCAAATCTTTCTGAGTAAAGACATACTGTAGGCTACGATGATCTGTATAGACTTCATACTTAACCCCATACAAATAGTGTCTCCATTGCTTTAGTGCAAATACTACCGTGGCCAACTCCAAATCACGAGTCGGGTAGTTACGTTCATGCACCTTTAATTGTCTCGAAGCATACGCAATCACATTCTTGTCTTGCATTAGTACTGCACCCAAACCAGTATAGGATGCATCACAATAAACGATGAAATTCTTACCCTCTACTGGCAAGGTAAGAATTGGTACGGTAGTCAACAAGGTCTTAAGCTTCTGAAAGCTTTCCTCACATTTATCCGACCATACAAATGGAACATTCTGCTTAGTCAAGTTCATCAATTGGGAAGCAATGAAAGAGAATCCCTTGACAAATCGACGGTAGTAGCTAGCTAAACCAACAAAGCTCCTTATTTCTGACACATTACTAGGTCTTACCCAATTCTTCACTGTCTCAATCTTAGATGGATCCACCATCATTCCATCCTTAGAAACCACATGTCCCAAGAAGGACACTGAATCTAGTCAAAACTCACACTTGGAGAATTTGGCATAAAGCTTCTTCTTCCTCAACAACTCTCACACCATTCTCAAATGCTCCTCATGTTCCTTCTTACTCTTTGAGTATATCAGTATATCATCAATAAATATGATCACAAAGAGATCCAGATATGGATTAAAAATCCCGTTCATTATGCTCATGAAAGCAGCAGGGGCATTCGTAAGACCAAAAGACATTACCACAAATTCGTAATGCCCATACCTAGTTCGATAAGCAGTCTTTGGCACATCCATTGCCCGTATTTTCAATTGATGGTAACGGGATCTCAAGTCAATCTTAGAGAAGACACAAGCACCTTGTAACTGATCGAACAAGTAATCAATGCGAGGAATGGGATACTTGTTCTTAATAGTCACCTTATTCAGTTGTCTGTAGTCTATGCACATCCGAAAGCTCCCATCCTTCCTCTTCACAAATAACACCGGAGCACCCCAAGGAGATGTACTTGGTCTAATAAAGCCTTTGCTTAACAACTCTTGAAGTTGGGCCTTTAACTCTCTTAACTCCGCGGGAGCCATTCTATAAGGGGGCATAGAAATGGGGCGAGTACCCGGTTCCAGATCAATGCAGAAATCAATATCTCTATCTGGTGGCATACCAGGAAGATCTGCAGGGAACACATCCAGAAACTCACGGACTACAGAAACCGACTCAATTGAAGGTACTTGAGTAGTGTCATCCTTGAGATGTGCCAAGAAAGCTAAACACCCCTTACTAACCATTCTCTTAGCACGAAGAAAGGAGATGATACGAACCGGAGTGGAAGTGTAGTCGCCCTCCCACACTAACGGATCTGTCCCAGGCTTGGCTAACGTCACAGTTTTAGCCTTACAATCCAATATCACAAAATTCGGAGAAAGCCAAGTCATACCCAGAATTACATCAAAATCAACCATTTCTAAGATAACCAAGTCTACATAAGTGTTGCTCCCCCAAAAAGTTACCAAACAAGACCTATATACTTTTTCAACTATCACAGACTCACCCACCGGAGTAGAAACACGAATAGGCATGTCAAGCAATTCACAATGTAAATTAAGACCAGTAGCAAATGAGGAAGATACATATGAAAACGTGGAGCCAGGATCAAATAATACAGAAGCCATGCAATCACAAACCAAAAGATTACCTGTGATAACAACATCAGATGCCTCCACTTCAGACCTCCCAAGGAAAGCGTAACAATGGGCCCTATCGCCGGTCTGTCCGTTGCCCCTACCATGTTGTGCCGTAGTGGCTCCAGTTTATCCGTCCCCTCGGCCGTTCTGGTGACCACCATTACCTCGACTACAACATCCTCCGGAATAACGGCCTCTACCATGACCACCTCTACCTCTGACTATGGGGGGTCTGTAACTCTGTTTTGGACAATACCTCTTAATGTGCCCAGTCTCCCACATCATAACATCACTCTCTGGATTCGAGCATAGGTCTCTCAAAGAATGGTGTGACCGGTCTGAGGTGGACCCCCAACTACAGTCTGTAGTGAAGACTGAATTGGTCGGACTGAGTAACCTCCTGAACCCTGTCCTCTAGAGTAAGAACCATTAAACTCACCTCCCTTTCGAAACCTTTTTGATGTCGATGTCGTGGTGAAGTCATCTGGCTTCACTCCTTCCACCTCTTGGAAGGATTTTGCCGTAGCCGCTACCTTAAGGCTGAAATCCGCAATTCTGACCTCAACCCCTTCACAAAGCGGTGAATCCGTTCTTGTGGACTGAAACAAAGTTGGTTGACACTCAACATGTGACCGCCACCACATTTTGGCGTTTCCTTGAAACTGATAACTCACAAACTCAACACCAAACCGTTCTACTATACCCATCTTGTGTAGTAGCTCATGACAATCAACCAAAAAATCGTAAGTATCCTCAGATTCTGCACCCTTGAAGACTGGAGGTTTCAATTTTAAGAACTTACTGAAAAGTTCATGCTGATCATTTGTCATTATAGGCCCTGTAGTCAGACGAGAAAACGTGCCTATTTCCAATGAGGCATCCATGCGGGGAGCCACAGTAGCCGCATGTTGTACCTACGGAACCTGAGGTGTGGGTGCAGAAAACACTGGAGGTGTTTGGCCCTGATCAGACAAACCACTAAGATAGGCAGAACCTGGTTAATCATCTATGGGGTAGGTTGGGGTGGTAATTCCTCATTCTGCACTTGTTCATTCTCCCCTTCCTCACCCTCTCTTATCACTTCCTCAGTCGGTGGAGGAATCACCGCCCTAGTACCAGATGGGCTAGGTGCTCGTCCTCTTCCTCTAGAGGACGTCCTCCCACGACCTCTACCACGGCCTCTTACCACTGATCCTCCTCGAGCTACAGCCCTAGTGGCTGGCTCAGATGCATCTTGTCTTGCTGTTGTCGCTGCTGGCGCGGTCGTTGCTCTAGTTCTAACCATCTGCGAAATAGAGTGAAGATGGTCAGATACCAATTTGTATCACCTAGATACCAATTGGACTCAAGAAGTAGCACGAAAGAAGGAATGAAAGAATGGAATTTTCCTAAAGCCTTATAGCCTCTCAAAGAAAAGTAAGGCGTCCCCCTACCGTTCCTTAAGACTCTACTAGACTCGTTCTTGTGTGATGAGACCAACGACCTAATGCTCTGATACCAAGTTTGTCACGACCCAAACCAACGAGCCGCGACTAGCACTCACACTTATCCTACCATGTGAGCGAACCAACCATCTAAACCCAACAATTTGACAAAATACAATGCGGAAGACTTAAATCATTGACAAAATCACAACAAAATAATTTCTAAAATTTATAACTCATTATCCCCCTCCCAAAATCTGGAAGTCCATCACAACAAGACATCTATGATCAAATTACTTACAAGCTAAGAGTATTCTAGAAGCTAAATAAATAAAAGCTAGTCCGTGCCGAAAGTTCAAGGCATCAAGACATGAAGTGGAAGATCCAGTCCAAGCTAGAAGCATTAGCTCACCCTGAAATCTGGCTTTTTGAAGACTGGCTAGAGTTGCGGTTGAGTTGAAGACGACGGAACATTTGCTGCACTCCACAAATAACAAAGAAAGAAACAATCAAGTCGGGGTCAGTACAAAACACGGGTACTGAGTAAGTATCATCGGCCAACTCAAAATAGAAAACAGTATATATCAGGTAATATCATAAATCGACTACAATACTCAACATGTAGCAACAACGAGTACTATAATCATCGATAAGTACCACCAAGTTCATCCATGAGGACTCAAGCCTCAATGACATACTCATTTGGGAATTAGGTTCATTATATTGAGTATTTTAACATCTTTCAAGATTCATTATCTTTCTTCCTCTTATGTCGGTACGTGACACTCCGATCCATATTCTATCCTGGTGTCGGAACGAGACACTCCGATCCTCATTCTATCCTGGTACCGGAACGTGGCACCAATCCATATACTATCCTGGTGTCGGAACGTGACACTCCGATCCTCTTTCTATCCTGGTACCGGAACATGTCACCCGATCCATATACTATCCTGGTGTCGGAACGTGACACTCTGATCCTCATTCTATCCTGGTACCGGAACGTGGCACCCGATCCTCTATTTCTATCCTGGTACCGGAACTGGGCACCCGATCCCCTAATTCATCAAGCTTCTTTTTATACCAAGGCATCATTAATCTCATTATATAATTTATCAAGCCTTCTTTTATACCAAGGCATCCATCATTCTCATTATATAATTTATCAAGCCTTCTTTTATACCAAGGCAATCATCATTCTTATTATATAATTTATCAAGCCTTCTTTTATACCAAGGCATCATCATTAACAAAGTGAATTAGGGTTTTCTTTCAAGATTTAGGATTCAATTAGCTTCATCATGCTTATTTTATCACAATCACATAATCATATTCATGCAAGCATACAATTAAGCATATAGAAGGGTTTACAATACTACCAATACATATCATTCGCTATTAAGAGTTTTTTGCTACGATATCATAGAAAAACCATAACCTACCTCCACCGAAGAATTGGAATTCGAGCAAGCTAATCCTCAAAATCCTTGCTTTCCTCTTCGTTCCTCTCTCTCTCTCTCTCTCTTGATCGATTCTCCCTCTCTTTCTTGTTCTTTTTATTTTTCTTATTCAAACCCTCTTTCTTTTACCCTAATTAACATATAATTAAGTATAAAAGATGACAATAGTAACCCACTAATTAACTCAAAGTTACCTCTTTTATCCCCCAAGAAACTGAGTTATTAATGTTAACCCACGAAATTTATAATTAAAGCAGAAATAGTCCAAAACGCCCCTTTAAAGCTTAACCAGAAATTCGACCCAGACTGGATTACTCAACCTGTGACGGCCCGTCGTGCCTGCACGGTCGTCCTGCAGGTCGTCGCAAGTTCAGAGACTAAATTTTCACTAAAAGAGTTTTGTGACGGTCCGTCACGCCTGTGATGGTCCGTCCTGCACTTCCGTCACGACGTTCAGAGAATTGCTCCCAGTACCAAATTCTCAAGAGTTGAAGTGTTTTGGAACGGAACCTCACAATGGTCCGTCGTGTCTGTGACGGTCCAACCTGCAGGTCCGTCACAGAGTTCAGAGAGTCGATTTCAATACTCAAATTTCAGAATTCTAAGTGTTCTGGAACGAGACACCCTCGACGGTCCGTCGTGCCCATGACGGTCCGTCGTGGTTTCCGTCGTCTCAGACAGTTTTTCTAGAAATAAAATCTACTGCTCAGAACGACTAAACAGGTCGTTACAAGAACGATCTAATTAACGCCTAAATGATCTTTTATTTTTTTAAATAATATAATTTTTTCATTTTGCTTAGATATAAAGGTATATCTTAGTCATGTATAAGTCAGTTTTTGACTTATTAGAGTGATTGATAATTATCAAAGTACTAAAAGCTGGTCAAATTGACTTAAAAGTCAGTGACTTATTTTAAGCTAAAAAAAACTTATTTTAAGTCAAAAGCTAAAAGTTAGGTGATGAACGCTTTTTGTTTTCAACTTAAAAGTCATTTATGTTGACCAAATATATTATTTTTTTGCCTTAATTCTTTTTATTATTATTATTATTATAATTATTATTATTATAATTTTTTATTACTATTATTATTTTTGTTATTATTTATTTATTTATTATTATTATTATTATTATTACTATTTATATTTATTATTATTAATATTATTATTATTGTCATTATTATTTTTATTTTTATATTATTATTATTATATTACAATTATAGTTATTATTATAAAAAAAATTGTGATGCTAAAGAAATATGTGAATGATAGAAAATAGTAATACTTATGGATGTAAAAAATAAATTAGTTTTGTTTTAATTTTTTTAAGTATTAAAACCTTAGATTAATCAATTTTTTATCATGTTAACAGTTTTAAGGGTATTTCAGACATTTTGATGATAAAAAAAAGTGTTTACCAGCACTTATTTGCCAAACACATCAACAACTTTTTTTTCAACTGAAACACTTTTATACAAACACATAACTACTTATTTTTAAAATAAGTTTCAGCACTTTCAAAAGTTGCTTTTTTTAAGCTCATTCAAACGGACTCATAATATGAGTCACTTTTATAATGAGTCATATATCAACCCTAAATCGCAAAATTGAAGGGCATATTAAATATTTTTGATATTTAGTCGTATTTAATTAATCTCATTGCATTGAGAGTTACTAAAATTTTAAGCGACATTTATATAGAGGGTTGGTTATAAATATTCTATATTTTCTTTTATAAATACCCATGTTGTTTTGTTATGAAGGAACAAAATTTTAATATAAAATACATTGGTGTATATAACAAAAATTATAATAAATTAATGTTAAAAATAAAATGACAAAAACAAATAAATAAGAACTTAGGTTTAAGGCACAATCTTTTGCTTTTTAAGGAGCTTTAAGCTACTGCAAGTCTGCGACATAATCTACATCGATCCTATTATGTAACCCTTGATTTGTCTCCTCTAGGATACAACAACCGAATAACATCGTAGCTCTTACAATTTTGAATCAGTTAAAAGAATATAATGCCCCACTATAAGAATACTTTTTTTAATGGGAAACTTTCACATATAACCACTTAAAAATAATTAATTATTCTCCATAACTATAGTTTGATAATAACAATTTTTAGCTACATTTATATGGAGGAGAGAGGCAAGTAAGACTGTGAGAGAGAGGAGAGAGAAGAAAAAGAGTGGGAGAAAAGTGAATTGTGTGTATATATATATATATATATATATATAATATATATATATATATATCTTATATATATATATATATCTTATACTATATATATATATATATATATATATATATATATATATATATATCTTGGTTAGATCTATTTTATATACACATATATATTTGTACATATGGCAAGAGAGATTGGAAGAGGAAGGAGAGAGGAGAGTGAGTATGGAGAGGGGAGGAACAGGCGAGCAAGATCGAAGAGGGAGGAGATAGGCGAGCGAGAGAGGACAGAGAGTGGGAGAGAGGTGAATTATATATGTACATAATTGTACTACACATATGCATTTGTATATATGGCAAGCGAGATTGGGAGAGGGAGGAGAGCGGTTTGCGAGATTGAGAGAGGGGAGAGAGAGCCGAGGGAGAGAGGGTAGAGAGTGGGAGAGAGTTGAATTGTGTATGTATATAGGTTAAATAATTGTATATTATACATATGTATTTGTATATCCTGATGAATTATACATATACAAACGTGATTAATTATACAAACTCGAAGTCAACCCTCTTAATTAATGTATAATGTTAGTTGCGAGTGGCAATTATAGGAGTTAGGAACCTAAATAAGCCACAAAAAAATAAAAGTGACCAAAATAAGTCACTATATTAGAAAGTAACTAAAATAGGCTTAGTGGAAGAAAAAATTTCACTTTATCCAATATTCATGTCACGACTCGAAAGCACCCCCTAGAAGCTAGTGAGAACCTTAGATCGTGGTAAGGCGTACTTGACCCTTTGGGGTCTTGTACAAGCCCTTTAACTATCGTTCATTACATAAGACATGAAAAGTAGTGAGGAATTAAAACTTTTCAAGACATTTAATAAAAAAAGCTAGTCTTTCATAAATATTTGGAGAATCTCATCGTCAGAAGCCAACTTAAAGACACGATATAATATCTTAGGGACACGGCCCTTTACATTGAAAGAAAATACATAATAAGTATTTAAATAAAAAAACTAAGAAAAGGACTATGCCCTTGAATATATGAGAATATACTTTGTCTTGAGAGAAACTTTCCCAAACTTTGCCTTCTAGCCTTCAATCTTGCTTCCAAAAACCTATACTTATAGAATGTATGGGGTTAATAGAAAACGATGTACTAAGTATGGCATATGCAAAAACATGCAAAAAGGGATATTTTAGTAAAAACACATTTTCATGCCAATTAAGTAAAACATTCATGAATATAGAAGTAAAACAACATAAGAATCATCATTTAACACTTAAAGAAGAATTTTCATAATTTTAAACCAAAGGAAGCAATTTACAGAAAAGTACCCAACCTTACAGTAAGTTCATTTTGACATTACAATGAACTTAAAAAAAACTCTAGAATAGTGAACTTTCAAGGTATTGCCAATGAGGAAGTGAACTCATTTCCGTAGAAGTTCCTAACCGAGGTTATCCTAAGGCTCTCCAAGGTATGACATGAAGACAACGTCTAAACACCTCCTTCAATACACACCAAGGAGATCCTTAAGACTACACACCATGAGCTTACTCCACTCGTGAGAACAAGTCACCACTCAATCACAAGGCATTAGAAGAACACCCAACAAAACACAAGAGACCTCCCTTTCAGAATGCCTACTTAGTGCAATGAGTAGATAACGTCCCATATCACTACCTATCCTAAGTAGTACATTCTTTTAGAAGGTCTGGCACCAAGACTTCCCTTTCGAAAGGTCCTACTTAGTGCAATGGATAGATAGAGTCTCATACCACCACCTACCCTAAGTAGCGCGTTCTTTTAGAAGACTTAGTTTATTCAATTCACATAAGACTCACCAAGACTCCCCTTTCAGAATGCCTACCTATTGCAATGGATAAATAGCGTCTCATTTCACTACCTACCCTAAGTACCACACTCCTTTAAAAGACTTAGTACTTTCATTATTTTTGTGGGAGTTAGCTTAACCGACATAGACCATGAGAGCTAGACATGGGATCCCGATATTAACCCCTATCAGATGAGGGATCCTCACTTGCCTAGAGTGAGGTTATTCTCTTAGCTTTTACACGGCTGGCCCAATAGCTACACCTATGCGGGTGCATAGTTAATGGACAAGGAGATTTCTACTAAGTAACTCATTCTCTACTAACGAGGAGTACTCATCTCAAGAGGTAGATTGGAATACAACATCTCAACTCACTAAGTGTAACCACCTCTCTTTCATATCTTCTCGGTGCTAGGCATAACTCCTTACGGATTCTTAATATTATAAACTTTAGGTTAAGGATAACTAGTGAATACCACATCTTAACTCACGAAGGGCATTCATCCTCCAACCTATCTTAGAAATCTCTTAGGGTGTAGTGAGGTTGTTACTAAACACTCCATCTCAACTCACGAAGAGTGTTTACCCTAATACTCCTATTTTTACTCAACTTGGCTTCATACATTCATTTAGTGTGTCTGTGTATATGTAAACACACCTTGCACATAAGCATCATTTCATTCATTAGCTTCTATACATGCTTTAGACCTTCATTCATCAAATCACACACTTTACAAGCTTCACATAACCATATACTTCATTTAGGCATACTCTCTATCATACTTCACATAATAGTTTCAATAAGCACATTTAACAAGAATAACACCATTATCATACTTACTTCACATAACAAGCCTTCATAGCCTCATTCAAAATAAATAAGTAACTTCACATTCATATAAGTCAAATAAACACCGCCACCAAGTAGGTGGACCATACCACTCAAAGCATTTCATAATTAAATCTTAAACAACATAACCAACTTACCTTTTATCCAAGCTTCCATCACCTATAATATTTTACTTAATAATTCATCATAAATTAGCCCTTAGGACAGTATCTAAACAACAATATCAGCATAAGGAAATCGAAGTTCAAAGACTACAAAACTAAGCTCATTTAATCCATTTCTTAAGCCAACATTTGATGAAAAACTTTATCATGATGTCATTGAAGTTTTAGCATTAAAATCACCAACTAACATTAGAAACATCATTATTAATTTATTAGAAACGTTTTTAGCAAGACCCATATTTAGAATTGAAGATAGAAGAAACTATCGTTAAAAACTCTTTTAAAAATTCATTAGAAGGGACTCCTTGAATGAAAGAGAGTTCAAGGAGGGATATCATACCTCATATAATAGGAACCCCAATGATTTTGATAAAGAAATTGGCCACCAACAACCCTCCTAGCTCTTCTTGACTTCTAGCTTCGAAAGAGACTTTAGAGAGAGTTCTAAGGGAGAGGAGTTTTGGAATTTAGAAAGAGAAGTCTAAAATTAGGTCTTAGGGTTTAAAACACTTTAATATACCTAAATAACCCTAAAACTAACATCCTAGGATCATAAAAGACTTGGGGTGAATTTACCAAACACCTCAATCCAAGACAGCCTCTTAACAACCTTTGCAGGCTCATAGATGAGACCTAACCAACGGACTGTTTGTCCATCAATGGACCGTTGGTGGGGTATCGTTTGTTGACACTTAAATCCATTTGGAGCCTGAACAACTGACCATGTAGGTCCAATCGATGGACCAAGACGACAGGCCGTTGGTTGACCTACCGGTCGTCGTTTGGTCTCATTGGTGGACACTGCTTAGGCAATTTTGGGTCCAAGTCTTGGGCTCTTCTCTAGGGCCCCTTGTGGCCTATGTGGGGTCGTGCCCAGATAATAAACCCCTAATCATAGTTGTCTAAGTATTATGAACATCTCACACCAATTTCAATTAAAACGAACACTTTAAACTCACTCAAACACCTCAAGACACAAGAACACTATCTAAGACACACTTTGCAAACGTCATAAACGTTCTTTGTCGTTTGACCTTCAAACTTAACCAAACTTCACACGCTGCCTAAGAACACTAATATAACTCATTTTAACTTAAAATTCACTCAAGAAACATTGACCAAGCTCTAGTTCACCTTATTTAGTTTTAGGGCATTACAATTCCAAACGTTTTTCGTTAGTCCATAACAAATATATTTAAATATATAACGAAACTATTTCTTACAATTTATAAAATGTAAGTTTTTCTTACACTTTGTAAAGTGAAACTTTTTCTTACACTTTATAAAGTGGAAGAAAAACTTACATTTTACAAAAAGAAATATTTTTCAAGTTTGGCTCTCCTTATAATGTTTTTGTACTGTTTGTCATACAATTATATTGATTTGACATATCATAAAAAATAAAACAATTATTACTCTATTTATTTTATTTTTTCATTTTGAAAGCTCCTCCAAACTACATTTAAGGAAATTCAAAAAATAGCACATGTCTTCTATTATTCTTCATTTCAATCACAAAATAATGTCTTCTAAATCAAAAGTTAGAGTTTCAATTTATTGGGATGGAGTAATTATACATGATGAATTACCATTTATTATAATTGTCCTCCCAAACACAATGCTACATATTCAATTAATATTCGATATCATATATTTCTTTCATTGATTTATAAACTAATGGTGCATAAATAGTATTGATTATAACTTGATTATAGTCGAAAAATACCTACTTCATTTTCATCACAAGGACATAAATTTTAGAGAGTGGATTATCTATAATGACGAATCGTTGACTGACTTTTTGTGGGTTCCAAATGATTACATTGATCAAATCAAGTTAGCAATACTTGAAATCTATGTTAGAAAGGAGTCTAAAACTAGCCAATAACGTTCTCATTTATCGTTGATACTGATAACTCAATCTACTGATTTGTCTAACATGACTCATTATCAAAATATGCTTACCGATCGATATGATTTTGATTTGAACGAAAATATCAATGAAAGTGACTAGTAATGCTCAATAATTATATTTCGATTATTATTTGATCATTTTTCAATTATTTATTAACTTATATGATTTCTAATTATTCTTCTTCTATATTTTGGAGTGGTTAACTTCAGCAAGATAGGAATATTGTTTCAAGTTATGAACTAGATAACTATTTTGGTTAGTCCTCACAGTTTGAAATGACGAAAAATGTTAGGACATTCTCAAATTTTCATTTCTCGCCTATTTTTTATGCAAATGATTATCAGTTTGTCCAACACTTGATTTTTTTATTTAAGTAAGTTAATTGTTGTGATAAATATTTATATTTTTTTACATATATAGAAAAAAAAAATCTCAATTGTATGACAACACTATAAAAACTTCATAGAGAGAGCAAAACGCGAAAAATATTTCTTTTTGTAAGGTATAAATTTTTCATCCACTTTATTAAGTGTAATAAAAAGTTCCACTTTACAAAGTGTAAGAAAGACTTCCACTTTATAAAGTGTAAGAAATAGTTTCATTTTATATAAACTATAGACCTTATAGAACTAATGGAAAACGTTTGGAATATTGGATAAAGTGGTATCTTTTCTTCCACCAAGCATATTTTCGTTACTTTCTAAAACAGTGGCTTACTTTGGTTATTTTTTAATTTTTTTAGCTTATTTATGTTCTGAACTCTAATTATAGCAAATTATAACTATGATGAGTAATTAAATTGTATAAGTTTGCTTAGCTGTGTAGTTTTCCCCTTTTTAATATCTCTTTTTTTATAGTAAATTAGTTGACTTCAAATATTTTTCTCTTTTCAATTCTCTCTTTCATTATACTAACTCGAAATACAAACACAACATAAAACTTATCATCCACTTCTCATTTTTTTTCTCCCTTTTCTATTATATCGACAAAAGGAAGAGGAAAATGTGTATAGAATTTCTTCCACGATAAAATATAAAAAATATGGATAGTTATTTAAGAATTAACTAGGACAATTAGTTGGAGATAATGAGAGGACATATTATTATAGTTACACGAGTTATAAAGAAATATGTCATCATTTTCTTCCTTTCCTGCTTACTAATTATCACATACACGATAATTTAACTTCTAATATTAAAATACATGATATACCAATAAAATATTATTATTTCTTTGTTGAACTCAATTGTCAACTGGCCAGAAGACTTCGAGTTTCATAGACTTGGCAAAAGATTCTTCTGTCAGAACAGTAATGTCCTTAGTTGACCAAAACGCGTTCCTTAGTTGTCTCAATCCAATTATCAGATTTTTACGCAAAAATCCTCTTTCACCAATAAAATGATTTGATAGCCAATGCAGAATTTAATAACTCAAACGAAACTAAGTCTTGAATTGACTTTTCATACAAATTAAAGTAAGGGACAGAGTGTGAAAAATAAACAAACACAATCTAGTCGTTTGATGTAAGGGATAAAAATAAATAATTTTGGGATAAAAATTTAAGAATAGTTTAATAGAATGTATTAGAAAAATAATACATGTATTAACTTTGAGTATTATTAGTATCTTGTTTGACACTCTTTTTTCAATTTATGTATAACTAATGACACTCTATTGCATATTTAGGGATCGTTTAGTACAAAAATAAATAACGCATGAATTAGTAATGCAAGATTAGTAATGCAGGGATTAATAATGCAGAATTTATTTTTATCAACTGTTTGGTTCATTGTTTCCAACTCCAACTTGTGTTTGTATTCAAATTCTTTAAAAATCTCCTTTCCAATTATACCCTTAAATTATTATGTAGTTGGATCAACGTAGATAATTGTCGAGAAATATTTTTTTTATGGTCTAACTATGAGAAGAATAATTTTGTTGCCATGTTTCCAATTTTCTACTTGAATTACTTGAGGATAAATAATTTTCATCTTAATAAATTGATCAGTCATAAAATGTCAATTTTAAAAAGATAAATCAACTACTTTTAAAATTGTATAGACGTGAAATAATGGTAAAATTGAATAAATCATATACATTTACACATAAAAATTGCAAGTTATAGTTTCAATATGTATGTAATTTTTTAAATTGTTCAAAATACAAAATATAAAAATAAATATGTATAATATACAACTTTTTAGCCTATATACATAAATAATTCATCTCTCTCCCACTCTTTGCCCTCTCTCGCTCGCCTCTCTCCTCCTCTCTCAATCTCGTTTGCCTCTCTCTTCAGTTATCCCAATCTCGCTTGCCATTTATACAAATGTATATGTATAATATACAGTTATATACAATTATATACATATACAATTCACTTCTTCTCACTCTTTGCCCTCTCTCTCTCGCCTCTCTCGATCTCGCTCGCCTATCTTCTCTCTCTCAGTCTCGCTCGTCTATCTCCTCCCTCTTCCAATCTCTCTTGCCATATATACAATTACATATGTATAATATACAATTATCTAACCAATATACATATACAATTCACCTTTCTCCCACTCTTTTCCCCCTCTCTCTCACCTCTCTCCTCTCTCTCCATTCTCATTCGCCTCTCTCCTCCAAATAACATGTAGTTACAAATTGTAATTATCAAACTATAGCTATAGAGAGTAATTAATTATTTTTAAGTGGCTATATGTGAAAGTTTTCCTTAAATTATACCATATATAATACATGGATTATTTCTTTCAATACAGTCTACTAAACGACCCCTTAGTGTACATTGATAATACCATGAATTTTTAGATATTAACAATGTAATGGATTTAATACATGCATTAAAATGATAAAAGCACAAATTATCTCTCAAAACTTTTTTTAACATCTTTTTCATCATAAAAGTAGAGGATATCTTTGTACGTAATCGTTATTATACTGCTTTGTTCAGTTCTCAAAACAAAGTTAATACCAATATCCAGAGTAGTAGTTAATATCAACAACAATTGATTTTAGCATAATTTTTACTATAATCCTTATAAAATAAGAGTCGGAGCACCCTTGCATCACTTGAACACAAAACTTTATGTATCTCAAATATAATACGTCGTTGTTTGATAGAGCGTATTGATATTATGGTATATATTATTAATCATATGTTATAGATATAATATTTTATAATTATTAATTTAGTTATAATAAAAAGGTTTGATTGATCATATATTCATTTATGGTGTCTATTTACTTATACATATAATGATTTAGTGTATAGAGTTTTAGCTTATACAGAGATGATTAAATTATTGATTCTTACAAGTATAAAGTTTTTTTTTCACAATCTAAAATAGAATAGGACATGAAATCGTACGATTTTAGTACAAGATTATATACTATAATTTATCATGATTATGGAACGGTATATTTCTAATTTTTGTGCTAGTGCATTTTGTATGTATTGAACGAGACTGAGTAGAGATAATTGTATTAGACTGACAAAAGCATATTCTTTAAACTATTAAATATACTTATATTATTAATCCTCATATAACTATTATAATTTGTATATTTTAATGATCGTTTTAAGTTATTAAAATGTAAGATTTTGAGATGAGTCAATAGGGCATGTTAGATTAGATGATAATAATATATGAATAATGAAATAATAAGTTAGTTGATGAAATCCATGTCTCGATATAGAGATTGATGATATGCATTTTTGAGAAACTTATAAGTTATCTTCGTGTCAAACCTTACAAGTGGATTTATGAATCCGACACATGAAATAAGTTACGCAATACTCTAAAAGAAACTAATCATTGAATTAAAGTCGTTAGTAATTTAATTTATTAATTACTATCTATAATCTTAACACGAGAAATTACATAAGGGTTTAATGAAAATCTTAAAACATAAATAGAGGAGTACAATTACAAATTTCTAGTGAATAATATGTAATTTATTATGGTAAAATAATTCAAATTACTTATTTGAAATTATTTTCATAATAGGAAGACTCGGTAATTAAATAAGTGATCCCTATAGTGTATTTCACTAGAACTCAGAATCCTATTTTCTAGAGAAAATAAAAGGAGAGATAATGTGAGTTTTGGTTCAAGAAAACAACCATATGTTTTTCTTCTCCTTTTTGAATAGGGAAGAAATCTCTATTAATAGGGATTCACCTAATTCTTATAAAATAGCTCTTAAATGTAAAAGAAATGCAAAAATTAATGAGACTTCACACATTGCTCCCCCAACCCCTGATTCAAGGTTTTGTACTAAAGGTATTGTAAAAAAATCGACCGCAAGCAATATCATCAAAATATTCATGAGCTAATGTCACGCCCTGATCTATCCCTGAGACGCGGACACAGACCTTGGACCACAAGTGATCCCAAGCTAACCCTGCTGCATGATCATGAGCATACTAAAGAATATAAACTATTGCGGAAGCTAAATCATACTTTAAATGAAAAGATGGGGTATACTCATTTTCTATAACTGAGATACTTGAATACTGATGAGTTTATTAAAAAGAAGTTATTAACTCAATACTAGGCTGAAACTAACTATGCTGAAATAAGCCTCTAACCGACTAGAAATATTGGGACAAGCCCCAACTAGTTCTAGCAAAAAGTGAAATTAAATGACTAAAAGACTGAAAAGAAACTCATGACTATTGTCTTAAGAAAATGAGGCTGAACTGGATATCGGAAATCAATCTAGCGTGATCTGGATGCTGAGAATATGAACCTACATCATGAGAAGATGTAGCTCACGTATGCGTCAGTACATGAAGGTACTGAGCATGTAGGATAGAATAAAACTGAAATAACACATAACTAAACAATCACAAAAATAAGTATATAATCTGAACATGATATAGATTTTGAATGCTGAGATAACTTAATACAATGACCAATTTATAACATGCTCAAATTGAATAATGAATATATTAATAAATGGTCAATGCAGTGATATCCTATTGATCTATGGAAGCTACTAATATTTGATAATAAAACCACATGAGTTAAATGTGGAGTCCGATGTGTACGCCCCATCGAGAGGACTCAATATACCCTTCCAGAGGTATAAAGACATGCTGACGTAAACACTAAACTGATTGCCCACAGAGGGAACTTACAACCTACTTGGCTAGTAGTTCTGGAACTATTGGGTATGCTCTCGATATTAATGCTAATCCCAATGAATTATGTAATTAACTGATTATGACTGAGTTTCTGTAAATACTGGATAGCTCAAAACTGAACATGCAAACTGAGAATGCAACAATTAATGTGGTAATTATGCATTTAGAACTGAGGCATGTATATCTGAAGTAAATAAAATATCTGACGTAGCATGTGTAATTCAATAACTAAAGCAATACATACCTAGGGTTCTGAAATTCATTCGATAAACTGAATAATAACATGGAAATCTGATTTGGAATATATAATTAATTAATTCATGAAGTTCTGTTGAAGTTCTAGAAAATCTAGGTCTAATCATGATATATAAATCAATAATCTGACTGAAAACTAGGGACCTAATGGGTGAAAGGAACCCACTAGTGAAATCCCACATACTTGGTGATGAAATCCACGGAGAAATATTTAGATTTCGAGGTTGGAACAGATGGAATCTTGTTGCGTTCTTGAACTAGGATTTTAAACCTTTTTCTCTTTTTTTTTTTTTGCTTCTAATTTTCTAAGTTTTTTGTTAATGATTTGACTTAGGTAAGTTTTAGTTATGTTTCTGTTACGACCAGAATCTAGACCACAGACGAGACCGACGTCGTTGACCTCTCAGAGGTCGCATACAAGCCTATATACGTCATCGTTACTTCATCTAGGATACTTTTAGCATTTGAACTTTTGTTTAGTTAAACTTTATATTGGAAAACATTGATCTCGCATAATACTATTTATGTAAACTCGTAAGCGTTCAAAACAACCATCTAAATCAAGATAATGAAATAAAAGATATAATCATAAATATAGAATTGTCAAAATGGAACCAATACAACGTCTGAAAGTAAATACAAAAGAAATGCTAGTGGAACATACTCCACTAGATCATGTCTACGTCTACGCTAGAATAAACCAGTAAGCATCCTCGAAAGCTTAAGGTCTACCAAATTCTAATGAAAGCTCCACGTCCGGATAACTTCTGTGTCGACTCATAAGCTCTATCGTCCAGATGAACCTGCACCTAAAAGTAGATAAATGCATGGAATTAGTACACACTTGTACTAAGTATGGGTATATGCAAGCACACACCACGAGCATGCATGATTTAGAAAAGCTCTCTCCTAACTATATGAGTTATGGAAAGTTAAGTCAGTGGACTTTCCAAAATCAAATTCGGAAACTCATGCTATGAGAGTAACATGCATCATCATATGCATCATATTGCACACAACACATAACATATTGCATATAACACATATCATTTTTATTTCGTTCTTTCATATGCCATGAGACCTTGGAATCATAGACTTAACATTAGGACTTCCCAAAATGAGGGCTCAACATATGGAACCTCAACTAGGGAGCCTTCTTTAGCAAACACAGAGTCTGCTTCATTCATTCATACGTACTTCATTTCATTTCATTAATAGGGTAGTGTAAAGACCAACTATACCTAGGATGTAGTTTAAGACTCTCATTGGGTTCACTGTGCAATGACTAAGAATGACCTAGTGTCATTACATAAGTATAGTTCACCTTTTGATTATCCTAACCAAACACCTTTGGTATCTTTCATTTCATTGTATGCATTACATGAGGCTAGCCTCATTCTTTCTTTGGGAACTTTAACTTTAACCGACATAGATCATGTGAGCTCCATTAAATTATGTGTCTACCCCACACTGAAAAGGGGTGGAATCATCGGCTAAAGTGAAACCAAAAACATGCTAGCGTATATAGGGGATTGAACCCTACTAGATCCCTATGTTGGTTGCATAGGTTCAGAGACTAGGGATATAAGGAGACACATACCCGTATGGATGGACATTCTTATCTCTCGAGAATTATACGAACCTCTGCCTTCCCTTAAAAAGGAATCGCCACTCATAGCTATCCTATCGGTGCTCAGTATAAAGTTCCACTACATTCATCTCATACATCATAGAAGCTGACTTCTAGCATGAGGGCATCATTGCTCATTAGATGATTTCTCATCTCATAATTAGTATTAAGTATTCATTAACTTTAATACTTTCACTAGATTGTTCATAGAGACTGGTCTCTTCATTAACTTTACACTCTCATAGGTGAATACGTTTTGGTAACATTTACTTAGGCTCATTTGAAATTGATCTCATATTTGACATTAGCCTCTTATCATATTGTCACCACATTCATTTGTCTTAGCACACTTTCCCTTCATAATTACTCACCCTTCTTTTTACGTGAATGTTCATTTCATCATATGTCAATGCACTTGGCCTTTTAGTGTGTTTCACACTTTTACTTAACCTTCTGGGTTCTCATCATTCATCACATAACATCTTAGGTTCACTTACTTTATAAACGTATGTTGGACTTATGAGTCCACACACACAAGCCATGAGGCTTCGTTCATAGTTCATTTAAGTGATTCATATTGCCCAAGATTATGTGGTACAAGACATATGCATCTTGTAAGTATGTCAAGGTCTCAATTTGATTCCTATAGGCATCATTAATTAATTATTTATTCACGTAAGACTTATGTGTCAATACGGAATTTGGGCAAGGGAACCCGATTTCGAATCTATTGAGCAACACTTAATATTATATTAAATGTGATAATTGTATTTTTCAGATTTGGGGAATCCTAGTTCGATCCCCATCACCCCCATATCATTTTCTTTCTTTTCCCTCTTCTCTTTCTCGTTTAAGACAAGGAGATTGTGGGATCAATCCTTCACAAGCTCATAATTTTTCTCTTAACTTTCTCACCTATCCAAGAGGTTGTGGGTTCAATCCCCACTCACCTCATTTTATTTTCTTCTTTATTTTTCTCCTAACTCTCTCATCTATTCAAGAGGTTATGGGTTCAATCACCACACACCACATTTAATCTTCTTTTCGTTTTTCTCATAATTTTTTTTATGTAAAATGCATTTGGTGAGGTCTTGGGTTCAATCCCCAATGACCTCATTTTTATTTTTTTTTAAAACATAGCTTATTTTTCCAATCTTAGGCTGAAACCAACAATTTCCAACAATCTGGAAATTTGATCTCTTTCAATCCATCTTTCTCTCAAGTTTTTATGTTGATTCTTGGAGTATTTCGGGTGACATTTAATCAGCAACATTATACTTATATGAACATCACATTTTAACATTTTCATACACTTGAAACACAACATTTTTAACATACAAATTTCAGGCAACAACATAGTTAATTTACAGCACACACATGCTCAAACAGTTAACTTGATACACTTTTTCGGAATACATCGTTCATTCCTTACATAATTTTCAAATACATACCAACAGATGCTTTGAATATTTTAAAGGATCTAATGATAGGGGATTGCAATAGGGACAACCTTAGTTTTTCAATTGCGATTAAACTGAACCTTAAGGGTCTCTTGGGAAAAGGACCAAGAGAAAAGAAAACTCATACCTGAAGTTGTTCAAAAGTGATTCAACGTGCTGTCTATTTCCCCACTAAGCCAACATCTCACCACCAAAACCACAAGCAAAATCCTTCGAGAAATTGATTTTTACCATTCTTTTTAAGCTTGTTTTACTTTTGAGTTTTTACCTTTCAAGTTCTTGATTAACTTTTGTATTTGACGTTCTGCTCTTGTTCTCTTGTTGTGTGAGAGATAAGTGGTGGGAAACGTGTCAGAGTGTTAACTTAGGATTAGGAAATTAGGGAGAGACTTAGTCATTATCTTTAATTAATAAATAAAATCTGATTTTTTTCTCTTAAATCAACAAATAAATATTAATTAATTAAATTAATCCACTATATAAAATAAATCAAATTAAATCATTGCTCCCACCAAGGCTTGAATTCGGGTGGAGCAAGATTTCGCTCAAAGGGTCAATTTCGGCCCTTTCTACACAAATTGCCCCTCTACCATATTAATTAATTAATTAATTAAATATTTAGGGTAATTACAATTCTACCCTTATCCTGAAAAAAGATCATTTAACCCCTAGACCCGTCAAACTTAAGATTACCCCTTTTTAAGTCCGGTTAAGACTCATCCGGCTAGATCTTCTTATTTGTGTGCCCTACATGGCTGGATCCAACCTTTCCTGGCTCAACTAACTCACCAAGTTGGTTGGCTTGGCTGTTGCAAGGGTTTAGAGGTTTGGTTCTACGCGCATCAATCCATGTGAACCCGGTCTAATCGTGGGCGTTTTAGATACATTAAGTATTACTTAGCATAGCCATTTTAGGGTTGTTACAGTTTCTAGCCTTAAAACTGACTAAAATATAATGATTTATGGTCAAAACGACATATCTTAGGGTTTAAACGAAGTTAAAAAATACCAAAAAAAACCCTGAGTTAATTGTTGTCAGACTAAACGATGACCTTGACTGACGGTTCGTCGTTTAGGTCCATAGGTTGGGCATTTTCGACATGTCTTTACTAAAACGGACATAACGTTTTACTCGGAGGTCTGATTTTAGAAAGATCGGTGGCTATAGAAATTTAATTCAATTATCTATCTTTGGGTATGTCGTATGACACCTAAATCATTTTGTGCTAAGAGTTTATATCAATTGAAGTTGACCAAACTACATTTTCCCCCTAACTATATGTTAATTTCCACCTACAGTCCGTAGGTCCATCTACGGACTATGCTGGTCAATCGTGGTTCTTGTCAGAGAGTAGGTAAATGGGGTGTTGCTCGACTGACGTAGACTACGACATTAGTCTAACCTATAGACCGTAGGTCCGTCCGTCGTTCGACACTTTGTCAAATTTTCTTGGGCTGAGATTTGGGGCTTCTCACTCCATCGATGGCTATGCAAGACGGACCGTGGTCAGGCTACGGCCAGTCCTGCAGATTTTTTGAAAAATTACTTTTTTTATCTATTTTAGATACAGGGTGTTATAGCTAATACACACAAAACACAGAGAAAAACGCTTTGTTCGTGTAAAAAAGGGTTCTCAAATGCCAAAAATATCGTAAATGGTGCATTTTCACGATCTACCTCGTCAACTTCTTACGGAGTGATCCATAAAGGTTTTGCCAAGAAAAATCAATCAGAAGTCATGTCACAAAAATATTTTTGCGCTGATACATATGAAAAATTTAGAAAACTGTGTAATTCCTGTAAAAATGTATAAAATTATCGTAAAATGGTGAGATTTCACATACTACTCTCTACGGAGGATTTCGTTAAGGTTTGCACAAAAATTATCTAAAATGCATATCACATGAATAGTTATGTGCAAAATAACAGAAAAAATCGCTTAATTCTTGTAAAATTACTCCTAAATGCCCAAAAATATTGTAAAAATGGCGAGAGTTCACATATTGCTTGCTCAACTCTCTATGGAGGGTTCCACAAACAATTTAAAAAGGATTTTTTCCAAAAGCCATATCACCAATATATTATTGGGCTAACACACGCGAAAAATTAAGAAAATCGCCTAATTCTTATAAAATGACTCTCAAGTGTTAAAAAATGTTGTAAAAATGGTGAGGCTTCACACACTTCTCCCCTAACTCCCTATAGAGTATTTTGTAAAGGTCCAGGGGAAAAAATTGAGTAAAAGACGTATTACCAAAATATTTATGCGCTAATACTTAAAATAAACTGAGAAAATCCCTTAGTTTCCATAAAATGACTCTTAAATACCCAAAAATACCGTACAAATGGTGAGTCTCCACATATTGTTCTCTCAACTCCCTACTAATTTTTCCATGAAGATGTTGCAAAATCAAATCCAAAATGTTTATGAGCTAATATTTACACCCAAATATATGTTGGTAATAAGGTTCTATAATCATGCAAGCTTTGACGTCATTATTTTTTCTATATAAAAAGATTTACAGTCATATGTTTATATCTAAGTTAACTACCTAAAGAAGATACATTGAAAGTAAAAAACCAAAAAAAAAAGTATAATTGAATGATTGTGCTAAATCAAACCCATACGACTATGACAGACATGAGGCCAGCACCCAAAAGAAGTGAAGTATGAGCCCCTAATTGAAGTTCTCCATTGCTTTGCATTCTTCGATGCATAAAATCGGCAGCTAAAAAATCAACGAGTGACATATAAATCAAGATGTCAGTTAAAGCCAAATTAAATATTTCTTCTAGATGAGAGATTTTCGATTGTTTTCATCATATCCATTTGTTATTGCTAGTCCAATTGCAATTTCGATAGGAGTTGTGAGGGAGAAAAATAAAGTCATAAGGTCACAACACAAAATTTGAATTTTGCCTGCAAAGTAAAGTTCCAATTAAATGTATGGCATAAATTTATAAAACTTCCTACATTTGAGATATATAACGACTTTATTAGTTGAAACATTAGTTAAATATTATTATTATTGTTACGATCAATAATAAAATACCAACAGTTTCACAATTATTTCCAAATAGCGCAAGGCATATATATATATAGATATATATATATATATATATATATATATATATATATATATATATATATATATATATATATATATATATATATATATATAGATATATATATAATTACGGTTAAAAAATCAAATCGAATCACAATTTGAATCAAATCGACTAAAGAAACTAATATTTTACTTTGCTTAATTTAATTTTAAATTTAAAAATCGATACTATTTAGTTTGATTTTGATTTTACTAAAAAAATTGTAAAAATAACCAAATTGAATTGAGAAATTAGATATATAAATTTTATAATTATTTATATGTTATTCATAAATAAAATAAAAATATTTTACTAAACCTTTTAGTTAAGCATAGCTTTACCTAAGTCCCATAGTGTAATGACTTAAAATTACATTTGATCCCTACTACTTTTTAATTTACAAAAATCCCTCAAAATAAGTGCTATCCGGGTACATAGAAAAGGAGTTGGATACATTAATTTCGATACATTAAACAAACTCAGTTACACTTTAAAAGGAAAGAGAATCCATTTAAAATGTGAGTTTTCCAAAAATCACGCTAATCAATTGGCTGTCGATCTCTCCCAAATGATAACAATTTCAATCAATTCAAAATTTAAATTTTCTGCCATCAATTTTCTTTCAAATATTCAATCAGATGCAAATCCTTTCAGAATCAACAAATTCAACAAATAATCATTCAAATTAGATCCAAATTTGCCAAAAATTTGATAAGGTGCATAATGAATAGTAGCTGGATAAATAATTTTTTGTAAATCTCAAATCTACCATTGCACTATATCGATGAGATGAGAAAAACTTGGAAATTCGATATATAGTAGGAGGAAATCACAGGAAAATATTGATTATGTTGATCGGCCTCCTCTTCATCCCATTTCGATCATGGGAACCAACGTAGGAGATGATCAATCAAGCTACTGACCATTTCTATTTGTATTTCAAAATATATTAAAAACTAGTTAATGTATCCCATAAAATTCTTCTTCTAATTATTTCTAAAAAATCTCAATTTTTTGAATTAAACTTGTCGATAAATTGTACTGATACAACATGAATATGTTGATCTTGTCGAGACGTTTCGAAATCTAAGAAAGTGAGGTGAGGTATGACAAATACAAAAGTTATTAAATTATTGTTGGTCAAAAATTTATTCGTGAATCTCAAATCAACCATTGCAGTTGAATTAAAGATCGATAAGTTGTTGAAAAAATTCAAGATTTAATGCATCGTTGAGGTAAAGAAACAAGAGTTGAGATTTTCAATGTATTCATTATTCATTGATACAACAAACACAAAGGCTAAAGAGATGCATATAGATTTGATAGATCATTCATACCTTTTATAATGTTGCGTAATCATCTTTTGAATTTTGTTTCCAATATCGATAGATTAATAAATACATTATTATTTACATATCTCATTTAATTAAATTAATAAGTGTTGTATTTCTACTAGATACATTAAACAAGTAATTGTTGTCCATAAGATGTTAGATTTGAGATCGATACATTAACTTGTGGTAATTGCTACATATCAGATACCATTAGTATAAATTTAAATTACGTATAATGATTAAAAAATTGTGTATTTGTTCATATAAGTATAGAATGTTGTGTATCCAACACATTATACAGTATCATGTATCAGTTATAAGGTTTAATAGCTGTAACATTGTGTTCCATAAAATTGTGTATCTAACACATAATTTGTACAGTTGTGTATATAATAAAAGTGTATTGATATTAGCACAATTTAAATGACAAAATATTGTGTAGATGATCTTTAAGATCTTCATAGTTTGCCTCAACTAAACAGATTTTGATAATAACATTTACGTATCACCACTTATGAATCTAATATATACTTGTGTGACACTTTAATTTATCATGTATTGTGTATAGATACATGTCCTTCTAAATTTGAACAGGATAGAAGATACATAGCAACACTTAGATACATGATACATTTGGTAGAAGTTTTGATTCAAGTATAAAACTAATTAAGTTTATGTATCAAAACTAATATTTGAACACGATATATTGAGCATGATAAAATTATAATGTATAGTAGTGTTTAAAAAAAGCCATTATACATTAAATTGAGAAACAAAGTTAACTAGATATATTAAAAATAAGTTAATATATACCAGACTATAACCATAAGATAATTTAGTATTCAAACACGATACCTTGTACATGATGGAATTGTAACGTATGATAATGTTAAAATGAAGATATTATACATTAACTTAAGAAACAAAACAACAGGATACATTAAAAATTTGAACCCATATATATCAGAAAAAGATGAACAAGAAAAATCAAGAAAGAAAATCAACAATCTGATTTATTTTGACTTCTCCTTCTCAACATTCACTTTAGAAGATAAATAAATATACATCCATTTTTTGCTACATTTACTCTTGTATCTTTTTGTTTTTAAACTTAACATAGACGTCATTCATGGATCTCGATACAAAGCCCTTACCAAAGCCACTAGTAGTTTTATTTTTTCCGTCTTTTTTAGCATTTTTTCACAGTCTATTTAGAAGTCCTAAATGCATCCTTCTTTCATTAGTTGAGTAATATAAATACTAAAATAAGAATCATAATTTGTATGTATCAGAAAATAAAGAAGAAAAAAATAAAATTGAAGACGACGATTATGGAGGTGACCACTTGTCACGACCCAAATCGAGTCGCGAGTGGCACCCACACTTACCCTCCGATGTGAGCGAACCAACCATATACAAAACCAACATTTCAATATAATATCAACATAAAGTAATGCGGAAGACTTAAATCTCATTAATGAACATTGATTAAATAACTTCTAAAACTCAATAACTATTATTATCCCCAAAATCTGGAACTCATCATCACAAGAACATCTATCCTCAAATTACTAAATCTAAGAGTAGTATCGAAACCGACTCAATTGAAGGTACTTGAGTAGTATCATCCCTGAGGTGTGCTAAGAACGCTAAACACCCTTTACTAACTATTCTCTTAGCACGAAGAAAGGAGATGATACGAACCGGAGTGGAAGTGTAGTCACTCTCTCACACTAACGGATCTGTCCCAGGCTTGGCCAATGTTACAGTTTTTGCATTATAATCTAAGATCGCAAAATTCGGAGAAATCCAAGTCATACCTTGAATTACATCGAAGTCAACCATTTCTAGGATAACCAAGTCTACATAAGTTTTGATCCCCACAAAAGTCACCAGACAAGACCTATATACCCTTTCAACTATCACAGACTCTCCCACCGGAGTAGAAACACGAATAGGCATGTCAAGCAATTCACAATGTAAATTAAGACCAGTAGCAAATGAGGAAGATACATATGAAAATGTGGAGCCAGGATCAAATAATACAGAATCCATGCAATCACAAACCAAAAGATTACCTGTGATAACAGCATCAGATGTCTCCGCTTCAGACCGCCCGGGGAAAGCGTAACAATGGGCCCTATCACCTGTCTGCCCGTTGCCCCTACCATGTTGTGCTGTAGTGGCTCCAGTTTGCCCGTCACCCCGGCCGTTTTGGTGACCACCATTGCCTCGGCCACCACGTCCTCCAGAATAACGGCCTCTACCATGACCACCTCTACCTCTAGCTATTGGGGGTCTATAACTCTGTTTTGGACAATTCCTCCTAATATGTCCAGTCTCCCCACATCCATAACATTCTTTGGGGTCTAGCATAGGTCTCTGTGAAAATGACGAAGTCTGGGGATAACCTCCACACTCAGAGAAGTGTTGACCGGTCTGCGGTGGACCCCCAACTACAGTCTGTAGTGAAGACTGAATGGGTCGGGCTGAATAACCTCCTGAACCTTGCCCTCTGGAGTAAGAAACATTAAACTCACCTCCTTTACGAAACCTTTTAGATGTCGATGCCATGGTGAAGTCATCTGGCTTCACTCCCTCTACCTTTATCACGAAGTCTACCACTTCCTGAAAGGATTTTTCTGTAGCCGCTACCTGTAAGGCTGAAATCCGCAAATCTGACCTCAACCCCTTCACAAAACGGCGAATCCGTTCTTGTGGACTGAAACAAAGCTGAGTGGCGTACCTGGATAATGCGCGAAACTTAGCCTCATACGCGGTAACCGACATCCTACCTTGTTCGAGGCTCAAGAACTCATCTCTTCTCCTCCCTCAAGGTCCGGGGGATATACTTCTCCATAAATAAGCTAGAGAATGACGCCCAAGTCATAGGTGGTGCCTGTGCGGGTTGACACTCAACATGTGACCGCCACCACATTTTGGCATTTCCCTGAAACTGATAGGTTACAAACTCAACACCAAATCGTTCTACTATACCCATTTTGTGTAGTAGCTCATGACAGTCAACCAGAAAATCGTAGGCATCCTCTGATTCAGCACCCTTGAAGACTGGAGGTTTTAATTTCAAAAACTTACTGAAAAGTTCATGCTGATCGTTTGTCATTATAGGCCCTGTAGTCAAACGATGAAACATGCCTATTTCCAATGAGGCATCCATGCGAGGAGCCTCAGCAGCGGCCTGTCAAAATTCCGGAGCCTGAGGTGTTGGTGCAGAAAACACTGGAGGTGTCTGACCTTGATCAGATAACCCGCTAAGATAGGCAAGAACCTGATTAATCATCTCTGGGGTAGGTTGGGGTGGTAATTCCTCATTCTGCACTTGTTCGTTCTCCCCTTCCCCACCCTCTCTTATCACTTCCTCAGTCGGTGGAGGAGTCACTGCCCTAGTACCAGATGGGCTAGGTGCTTGTCCTCTTCCTCTAGAGGACGTCCTCCCACGACCTCTACCTCGGCCCCTTGCCACTGCTCCTCCCCGAGCTTTAGCCCCAGTGGTTGGCTCAGACGCATCTTGTCTTGCCGGTGTTGGTGTTGGTGCAGTCGTTGCTCTAGTTCTAACCATCTGCGAAATAGAGTGAAGATGGTCAAATATCAATTTGTATCACCTAGATACCAATTGGATCCAAGTAATAGCACGAAAGAAAGAAAGAAAGAAAGAATGAAATTTTCCAAAAGTCTTATAGACTCTCAAAGAAAAGTAAAGGCGTCCCCCTACCGTTCCTTAATACTCTACTAGACATGTTCTTGTGTGATGAAACCAACGAACCTAATGCTCTGATACCAAGTTTGTCATGACCCAAATCGAGTCGCGAGTGGCACCCACACTTACCCTCCGATGTGAGCGAACCAACCATATACAAAACCCAATATTTCAATATAATATCAACATAAAGTAATGCGGAAGACTTAAATCTCATTAATGAACATTGATTAAATAACTTCTAAAACTCAATAACTATTATTATCCCTAAAATCTGGAAGTCATCATCACAAGAACATCTATCCTCAAATTACTAAATCTAAGAGTATCTAAGAAGCTAAAATAAATAAAAGCTAGTCCATGCCGGAAGTTCAAGGCATCAAGACATGAAGAGGAAGATCCAGTCCAAGCTAGAAGCAATAGCTCACCCTGAAATCTGGCTTGATGAAGACTGGCTAGAGTTGCGGTTGAGTTGAAGACGACGGTACGTTTGCTGCACTCCACAAATAACAAAGAAAGAAACATACAAGTAGGGGTCAGTACGAAACACAAGTACTGAGTAGGTATCATCGGCCAACTCAAAATAGGAAACAATATATATCAGATAATAACATAAAATCAACCATATTACTCAACAGGTGAAAACAACAAGTTCACAAATCATGTGTAACAACATCAAACACACCTATGAGAACTTAAGTCTCCACACCATACTCATTTGGGAAATAGGTTCTTTTCATTCGAATTTATTAACATAATTTCAAGATTCATTATCCTTATTCCTCTTGTGTCGGTACGTGACACTCCGCTCCTCATATACTATCCTGGTGTCGGAACGTGACACTCCGATCCCCTAATTCTACGTGTCGGTTCGTGACACCCGATCCTTTAATTCTATGTGTCGGTTCGTGACACCCGATCCCCTAATTCTACGTGTCGGTTCGTGATACAATAGTGAAGCTATTTTTAAAAAATAGAGATTTTTACCTATAATAATTTGTTGTACTTTTCATGAAATATAATATCCACAAGAATGTAATCAAATAAAAATAATACAAGTGTAAGGTGTATGCTTCTTAAATTTACAATTAATGTTGATTGATGAGGTGAAAATTGAGCTGAATTAATTTTCCAATATAGCAAGACCACCTCGTAAGACGTGTCTCTCCAAAATAATAATGAGGTAATGATAAATGACCATAAAATTTGATCTAAATTTGATTAGAAATTTACAAAGTGTATAATATTTTTTTATTTTAAAATAACTTTTTTAATTGAAAAATATTAAAATTAAAAGGATTAAAACGTTCAAAAAAGTAAATTAACATAGGGTGAAATCTATTTTTACTATTGCCAAAAAGATTTTTCCTTTAACAATTAATATTAGGCCTGTTTGCCCATGAATTTTTTTATTTTCTTCAGTTTTTTTCTTTTAAAAAAAATAAAAATCAGTGTTAAGTCATGAAAATTTTAAATATAATTTGAAATTTGAAAAACACTGGTAATCTTATTTTTACTTTTGCTATATCCCTTTTTGCAATTGTTACCCTAATTTTTTATTTTATGAAAACAACCATATTTAATCGTATTTCATGTTTCTTTAAGAAAAGTATATTCAAACAAATAATATTATTTGTAAATATTATAATCAAATATTATCTTATCTACAATTCCAACTCAAAAATTTCAATAAAAGTAAAAAACAAATTTTATAATAATATTGTTATAAACATATTTGTGTTATAGTGAATGTCTAATTATGTGGAGTCCTAGTAGGATATGGTTAGGAATCCTACTTGGGGACCAAGTAAGGTTTTCCCTATAAATAAAGGGTTTTCCTTCATTGTAAATAAGATTGGTGAAAGATCTCTGAATCCTGAATATACTTCAAGAGAAATAAGAAGTCTTTTCTCTTCTCCCTACTTTCTTCTTCTTCTAATTTCATATAGTTTCATAACACGTTATCAGCACGATTGCTCTATTTTTAAAGAATTGTGATAGAAGACGAGAAAAGTGCAAAAGAGATCTTGCATTATGTAAAAAGGTTGCAATAAGGTACTTATATCTTCAAGGTATGTTTTCAACCTTTATACGAAGTATGTGATCTATTAAGCTATATTTGTTAACTACTAATGTTGATTATAATAAATTAATATTCTCAGTTTTGTGTGTAATTATAATATATAATCATATTAATGATCATCAAAAGTGATAAAATTGTAATTATTTTCAAAGCCTTGAGGTTGAGCCTCATTGTGGATAAGATAATGAATTTAAATTATCGCACAAAAAGAATAAGACGATGGATTTACGTCCAATCGCACCAAGAGGGTAAGACATCAGAAGTGTTGATGCTTTGTGATGAAAGATGTTGGATTCAAGTCCCTCATTGATTTATGGCATAAGACGTTGGGTTTGAGTCTCAATGCACCATATTGATGATATTATGATGACTAAAGAAAAACTAATGTGTTTTTGATAAGAAGTCATGAAATTTACTGAATTTGCTTTATTACGTAAAGTGAATGTGGTTGTAGTGCATAATATGTCTGAAAGAAGACAAGTGATTGAATAATGCACATAATATGGAATAAGGTACTAAAGCTATCATAATTTGATAAGCTCACATGTTTGTGTTCCATTCACGAAGAATGAGAACTTCTGATAAATGCTAAAATATGGATCCATTCTCCAAAGGGAATGAGGTGTAAGCCACCATGCTAGGCATGAGAAAGATTGCAAAAATATTGGCACAAATAATATGTTACATGCACAATTTTCTTCAGATTAGTTCATTCAATGATGGGATCATGACTCACCTAAAGGGTGAAGTAATTGAGAAGAAATAAATCTGAAAATTACTCTTGGAGTAATAAAATTGAAATTTACTCATATAATAGTAAATCAGAAATTTACTAAAGCAAAAGGCACATGGCGTAGTAAACTTGGAGTTTACGAGTACTACTAATTTTATTAGTTGGCATGAACAATTTAGTCATCCCAAAGATGTGCATACTGAGTAATGGACATACATTGAAAACTAGAAGATTCTTTAAGAATTCTTTACGTTGTTTGTTCTCGTGATAAAGTTGATTGGATCAACTAAAGTTGGGACTAAATCTCTAAATTCTGAAAAGTATAAAAGGTGAATATGGCCCGTTCACCTATCATGTGATATGATAAAAAGATGCATCAATAAGATAATCACATGTGCGTTTGTTGTCAACTTGCAATTTCACATTCGCAAAATTGTTTGTGCAAGATAATTGAGATAAAAGCACAACTTTCAGAATATAAAATCAAGATAATTCATCTTGATAATATTGATGAATATATAAGATGATGTGACATTAAATGTCTCACATAGTGAACCATTGCTTAGGAAAATAAAGTTTCATATGTTGATATGAAATATGATATTACATACAAACATAATTGTATGAATCAAACAATAAGTTATGATCAATTTTTATGTTAATTGGTTTATGGTCAGGGACCAAATGGTTTTCATCTGATAATTTTGATGTGCAATATATAATCAATGAATATACAATGATGCACAAAGATAAATTCTCCAAAAGATTGAGATATATGTTAGTTTGTCTAACATAAGGGGGGAGATTAGAAGCAACACAAGAGTTGTAAAATACATCTATTGGATGTCCCTTAAGGGATAAAGTCTATGACATGAATGAAGCATGATAGACTAATCAATTCTAAATAAAATAATCCTTGAAAAAGGGGGAGGATCAAAGAATCAAAATGATCATAATAAGGAGATAATGTGCTCTTGGAGAGCCTACGACATAACACTTTATGAAACCTCATGAGAGGGGTAGCTACCTAAAAATAATGAAGTGATGAGATCTCAATAAATTTTGTCGTATTGTGAATCGATACAAAATGGTATATCGTTGACGATATCTTTGATACAATAGCGCGCAATATTGTAAAAGATTATGAGGATATGAATTCTACATATATTAAAGCATACTTGTGTAGAAATAATTATCAAATAAAAAGTGGAATGGTGCATCTTGGTAAGCGTAAAGCTTATTTGACTTGCAATCTAGGCACTAAAAGATGTCATACATCTAACTTGAATGTTATTGCTTGACAAAATTAAATATCCAATGGGTTCAAAATCTAAAGCATATTCAAGTTTTTGAAAAACTTGTTTATCATCCTCATAAGGATTAAATCGATTCAAAATGCATGAAGCATATACAAATATTGTTATGCAAGTTGATAACTAGAATTGAAACTCTTGAAGAGTTTTCAAAAGGCAATAGATTATTTGCTTAAAGAAGTTGAAGTAAGGAACTTCCAGAAATCTTTGATCCTGAAGGAAAGATTCATAAAAGCAGATAGAAGAAAACATATTTCGTCAAAGTTTTTCTACTCATGAGCTTCCAAGAATGGTGATATCGACATGCAAGAGGTATGTTCAAATAACATTATTGTTGATTTATTCACCAAGTCTCTATCAACTACAACTTTCAAGAAGATGGTGCACAAGCTTGGAAAAAGAAGATTCTAGTCTCTGAATTAATGTTGTCATTAGGGGAGTTAATACGCGATGTACTCTTTTTTCCTCACAAGGTTTTGTCCCACTGGGTTTTCCTTGTAAGGTTTTTAATGAGGCATCCATAATGCGTATTATTAGATATGTGTACTCTTTTTCCTTCACTAGATCTTTTTTCCCACTGGGTTTTATCTAGTAAGGTTTTAACGAGGCACATAATCTATCGACATTCAAGGGGGAGTGTTATAAACATATTTGTGTTATAGTGAATGTCTAATTATGTGGAGTCCTAGTAGGATATGGTTAGGAATCCTACTTGGGGACCAAGTAAGGTTTTCCCTATAAATAAAGGGTTTTCCTTCATTGTAAATAAGATTGGTGAAAGATCTCTGAATCCTGAATATACTTCAAGAGAAATAAGAAGTCTTTTCTCTTCTCCCTACTTTCTTCTTCTTCTAATTTCATATAGTTTCATAACAAATATGTAATACTCTCTTTGTTTCATTTTATTTGAGTTAATTGGATTTGATATGAAATTTAAGAAAGAATGACTTTTAGAAATTTTAGTCTAAAATAAGTGATTGATGTTTTTTATAGTTATTAATCATTTCATTAAAATTAAAATAAATATTTTAAAATATGTTTTCTTTTTTGAATTAACTAAAAGGAAATCTGAATCATATAAACTGAAACAAAGCTTTTAGTCTATAAATCTACTCTAGGATAACAAGTGACTATTCTTTTTTAAAATACAATATATATATATATATATTTTTGAATATGGCCAAGTGGAGTGAGGGAGTAAAAGATAACCTTATTGAAAGTAGACAAAGTTAACTAGGAAACATTTGTCCCAAGAATGATGGAAGTAGACATGTTGGAAAAGTAGTAAAATAGAATTTATGCTCTTTCAAAGATTTTAGTGGCGTTTTGATCCAGCCAATAATAAGGCTATCTTTAACAAGAAAAAAATATTAAAGTGGCACCCACATTGCAAAGTTTATTCACAATCATATTTTGCAACTACAAATTTTTAAATGAAGGCCATGGTTTATCCATCTCAATCCAAGAAGAAGAAGAATATATACCCCCAACGCCTACTGAAAGCTAGTCTTTAGCGTGAAAATTATTAAACATTTTAAAAAATAACATTTGAGGATAAATTTTTTTAAAATAATATGACAGTTTGTTGAATCATATAAGATATTTATAGTTATAAACTATAATTTGTATTATATAACACAAACAGTTAGAGTCGAAATAATTAGTTGTCATGTGGAAGGTAGCAAAGCAAATCCTGAGTAAGAAGTCAAATGAGATACATAATAAATAAATATTTAATGTAGTTTGGTCAATCGACCTACGTTGACAAGAAGAGATGAACAATTCACTATATAAATATGAGAGTACAAAATATTGAGAGAATTAACCTCACCCAATTCACTTGGAATACCAAGACGTCAAGTGATAACGTATTACTTGTATCTCACAAGTTCTACTCGTTGGAAAAACTCTAAAAGCCCTTACGACTATGTTGTGAATATTGTTGTGTCAGAAGAAATAAACTTCTATTTACAGAAACATAATTTTTTCCTACAAGAAAAAGACGAGCCGAATATAAAGATTACATGTTTTTCTTTTCCTAAAAATAAGAGACCAATAATGGTAAGAAATTCAGTTAACTTGGCATTCTAACATAATCATCATTCTAACATAATCATCTTCTATTTATAATTTTTTCTACAAAATTTATATCTTGACACATAGAATCTTTTTGAAAAAAAAAGTTCCAATAAAAATCTTCACCTTTTTTAAATAGATTATGGGTAAAACTACACTGACAATAATTTTTATAAAATAAAATAATATTTGTTTATCCATCTCAATTCATGAAGAAGAACAAATGTATACCTCCAAAACCTATTGAAGCTAGTCTCTGCTAGGGATGGCAATTGATGGAACGGCAAAGGCGAAAATTTTGTATATGTATTACTAGATCTACCCTGTTTATGTTCGACTATCCCGCGCAATATTTTGATATACAATACAACATTCAAATTACTCAATTTTTTAAACGTGCATTTATTCATGTATTTTTAAAACTTTTTGAAATAAATCAAGCTATTAAAAATTAAATATAAAGTGCTCAATCACAGATTATATATATTCTAAAGGAGTACTAAAGCATATTCTGTAAGTCTTTTAGAGTCTGTTTGGTATTGATATTGGGAGTCGAAAACACTTTTTGTGAAAAATTAGGTGTTTTTTTAATGAAAGCAGAAACACTTTTTCTGTTGTTGTAAAAAAACTAAATTTTTTTGCTTCTTAGAAAATAGCAGAAGTAGAAAATTATTTTTTTAGGACTATATATAATTTTCTTGCAAAATTAGAAAAAAGAAAAAATAACATTTAAAGATTTCAACCCTTCAAAAAAAAACTTTCACATATAGCTACTTAAAAATAGTTAATTACTACTCTCCATAGCTATAGTTTGAAAATTACAAATTGTAGCTACATGTTATTTGGAGGAGAGAGGCGAGCGAGACTGTGAGGGAGAGGAGAGAGGCGAGAGAGAGGGGGGGAAAAGTGGGAGAAATGTGAATTGTATCTGTATATTGGTTAGATAATTGTATATTATATATATATATATAATTGTATATATGGCAAGAGAGATAAGGAGAGGGAAGATAGAGGCGAGCGATACTGGGAGAGAGAGAGGAGAGAGGCGAGCGAGAGAGGGTAGAGAGTGGGAGATAGGTGAATTGTGTATGTATATAATTGTATACAACTGTATATTATACATATAAATTTGTATAAATGACAAGCGAGATTGAGAGGGGGAGGAGAGAGGCGAGTGAGATTGAGAGAGAGCGGAGAGAGGCGTCGAGAGAGGGTAGACAGTGGGATAGAGGTGAATTGTATATGTATATAGGCTAAAAAATTGTATATTATACATATTTATTTGTATATCATGGCGAATTATACATATAAAAACATGTCAAATTATATAAACTCAAAGTCAATCCACGTATTTAATGTATAATGTTAGTCGTGAGTGGTAATTATACAAACTATATTTATGATGAGTAATTAAATAGTATAAGTGTGCTTATCCGCGTAATTTTCCCAAAAAAATATAATATTGATTTAAAATTTGTATCTTAATATTTTAATTTATTAAAAATTAAAATTCAATTTTTTTTTTATAATAGATGTATAAACTAGTTTCCCTCTATAATTAAAAGTACATTATATTCACTATTTATCGTACTTTGACTCTCAAAATCAGCTTTTAAAAAAAGTTGGTCAAACACAATCTGTTTAGCCAAACGTAATTTTTTTTTAAAAAAAAATACTTTTCTAAAAAAAGCTATGTTAAAAGTATTTTTTTCGTAAACAGTTTTTAATAACAATGTAAATTTTGAGAACTTTCTATAATAGATTTAGTTACTTGAACAAACTTTTAAACCTTTGCATTTGATACTTCATGAACCATAGAGAAAACAACTCAAGCTCCTTAGCATATTGGTAAAGTTTCACTTTCAACACATTATGTTGGAGTTTCATTTGTAGGAATATTTAAATTTCAGCATATTATGCTTGAGTTTTAAAGTAAATTTTCTTGACAAAAACTATCAACAAACACAAGTTTAAAACCTTATTTAGCCAAAAATATAATAAAATCACCTTATTTAACTTGTGTGGTGCATAATAACAAAATAAGATACTTCAAATAAATAAAATGGCACGTAACTTGAGGAGAAAAAATAACAAATTAATTTAACAAAGAATATTTAAATTCCTATTCACTCTCCCAATGAAGAAAAACTATATATGATGTGTGACCTAGGTATTATTTTCTCATTATTTGGAAAATTTTACTCACATTTTCCATTGTCGACTTGAAACCCACCCAAATAGTTCGGCTATTAATGATGAAACATCAAATTTTGACTCGATCAGACAAAATAAATAATCTAAAAAAATATATTTGTCCATCTGAATTTAATATTTTTGATGTGAGTATAATTTTATAAATATAATATTATAAAAATTATAATAAAATAAAAGATATAAATTCATAAGTTAAAAAATATAATACATTCAGTACTAAAAATATTGAGATTGATTCTATAAGGTTAATGAGAATTCTTAGGGCCCGTTTGGCCATAAATTTTGCAAGTAAAACTTGGGAAAAAATTTGGTAAATTTTGTTTGTCCATACATTTTTTTATTATTTGGCAAATTTTTTTGGCAAACTTTCCAAATTCCCAAATACTAGAAAAAACTAGTATTTGGGCCAAATTTCATTATTTGAAAAGTTTTAGAAATTCAATTTTTACCCTTAACTTTTTATTTTACAAAAATAATATATTTATTGACACCAACCAATTCAATTAGCTCCCTTCTACATGTATTCTTTTGATTTCATACATTCCTTTGTTACAGTTAGTCTTAATGAACTAGCTACTAAATAAAACATGAATTACATTTATTTTATTTTGGTAGATAAATATTAAGTTGTTGATACTGGTCTACGGAACACAAGAGGATTTTTAGCTCCATTCAAAGGAATGTACTATCATTTGCAGGACTACCGAGGGAGTGAAAGAGAGCCTAAGAATGGAAAAGATCTATTTAACTATAGACATGCTTCTCTGCGCAATGTAATTGAAAGAACTTTTGGTGCGTGAAAAAGTAGATAGATAATACTAAGACAAGGCATGAACAACTATGAATGTGACATGCAAGTGAAAATAGTAATTGCTTGCGCTATATTGCATAATTTTTTACGTGAACACCAAAGTAGTGATGGAATATTCAATGAATATGAAAATGATGATATGGTTGTTGATGAAAGTGACGAACTATTGGCTCAGGATAACAACATCGCTTCATCTTCTCGATCATCTGATTCGAAAATGCAAGCTCATCGAGAAGAGGTTGTTCATAAAATGTGGGAAGATATAGTAAGCTCCCGAATTTATATTAGTTGTATTTTCATTATCATGATTTGTACCAAGACCTTTTCACTATACGAATATTTACTGTAATGATTCTCGTTGATTTGTTGCGAAAGTCATAAATCTTGTTACATGAGATTTCTATTGTGCTATGTAATACAAATTTATGGTTAGTTTGATAGTTTTAAAAACTTATGGGTATAAATCATATTTCTTAAAAAAATGAAATATGTTTCCCAAATTCTATGGCCAAACACATGGTAAAATTTCACCCAAATTTTCATCCAAATAATATTTACCAAAAATATTTGAATATCTATGACCAAACGCTAGCTTAATTCTACCGAAAATGTGTCTAGCCTGCCCTAGGAGTTGAAGTATTTGACGTTCAAATAGGGTTAGATATTTTGCATTTAATAATTTGTTCTACTTTTCATGGAATATAATATCCATAAAAATATAATCAACTAAAAATAATACAAGTGTAAAGTGTATGCTTCTGATATTGACAATTAATGTTGATTGAGGTGAGGACAAGCCTAAAAATTGAGCTGAATTTTTCCAATATAGCAGGACCACCTCCTATGTTAGACCATGATTTTTTTTTTAAAAAAAAATATTGAAAATCAATGTTTAGTCAAAAAAATTCAGATATGATTAAAGCCGTATTTGGAATTTGAAAAAATTCAAAATTTATTTTCAATTTTATTATATTTTCTTTATAAAATTTTATCATATTATTTTTGAGGGAAAAATAAAAAAAATATCTTTAAACTATGTGAAAGAAATAAGAATGTTATTTATTTATTATTTAGCTCAAAAACACTTTATCATTAAAATTTGATTAAAAAATATTCATATATCAAGCAGGGTAGGATAGGGTAAAAAATATTCATATATCAAGTAGGGTAGGGTAGGGTAGGGTAAGGGAGTAAAAGGTATAAGTCTTGGAAAGAAAAAATAGTTAGCCGTACAACTTAAGTTGGGAACCATGTGTGTCAAGTGTTGGGTATGTAGCAAGAATTGATAGGAAATAAAGGGAAGGAGAGAAATTTGAAAAGTTTAGAACTTGAAAGGTTGGGAACTTGAAAAGTCCTCTAATGCTTTATTGAAAAATGCAATAGTCCCTCATCGGTAATGGAAAAGAAAATACGAGAGTTTAAATAAATAAACACTCCTATTAATTGTTAAAAGGGTTGGAAAGAGGGATCCCCCTTGCGACGTCGTCGTCGTCGCTCGCTTCGGCTTCGGCTTCGGCTTTGGCAAATGATCGAGAGATAATTTTTTGGACAAAATTTATTTTAATTATTTATTAATTAATTTTAAAATTATTTTCAATAAATTAGTTGATTTCAACTTTTTAGTTAACCCGACCCGACTCGGATCCGCGCGAGTGACCCGTTTTAAATTCCGTTATATTCAAAATTTCCCGCCATGACTGTTCTGAAAGGTTGCAACTTTCAGGAACAGTCAATACCATTTGAAAGTTTGAAACCTTTCATTAATGGTCGTGTCAATTCTGAAAGGGTAGCAACCTTTCAGAATATATTATTGCCTATAAATACCATTCAGTCTCAGAATATTTCCTAACAAATTTTCTGATCTTCCTTCTTCTTAAAAACATATATTTCTTCGTGTACTTTCCTGCTGTGGATTGATTCGTCGCTGACAGAGAGTTTTTGGTATCTATACTCTACTGATTAAGATCATTTACCCTGGGAGGTTATATTCCAAATCAAACCTCGGATACTAGAGGGGAATAATTTCCTTAAGGGGACACTGTGAATTCAGTGGACTTGATTTTCTTCCTAAAAAGAGAAATAAAAGAGTATTCAACATTCTGGTAAGTTTTACAGATTAAATTATTTTTTACAAATAATTTATGTTCATCTTATTTACTGGTTCTAAAAATCTCAGTTACTCGTGTTTCTGAATGATTTATTACAACCAGTAATTTCTGATTTTCTTAACACAGATTGCAACAATCTTAAAAGGAAATTATTAAATCTGTGTTTCTGGTGGAGACAAAAATCTTTGTGATTTTATACTCCTTTAAGTCTGCAATTATATTTATTGCTTACTTATATTGTATCAATTTTGTTTATCAGAAATGGAAAACACTGGTGTTACAGTGGCTGTTGCTGCACCAACCCGACCTCTTGTATCACAAGTAGAGAAACCGGGTAAATTCACAGGTGTGAATTTTAAAGGATGGCAGCAACGAGTATTTTTCTGGCTTACCACTCTTGGTCTGCAGAAATTACAAGTGAAAGATACTCCAGTTCCTGCTGATGATATGCCAGACAGGGAAAAATTTTTGATTGTTGAAGCATGGAAACAGTCAGACTTCCTATGTAAAGGTTACATTTTGAGTGCTTTAGAGGATGACTTATATAATGTCTATAGTGCAATAAAACTTCAAAAGAGTTGTGGAATGCACTTGAGAAGAAATATAAGACAGAAGATGCATGCTTGAAAAAGTTTGTGGTCGCAAAGTTTTTAGACTATAAATGACAGATGGTAAAACTGTTGGATCCAAGTGCAGGAACTTCAACTTATTCTCCATGATCTGATTGCTGAAGATATGGTAGTAAATGAAGCTTTTCAAGTGGCTGCAATGATCGAGAAGTTGCCTCCTTCGTGGAATGATTTCAAGAATTATCTAAAGCACAAGCGTAAAGAATGAAGCTTGAAGATCTTGTGATTCGGCTCAAGATTGAGGAAGATAACAGAAATGCTGAAAAGAAGTCGCGTAAGAGTTCAACAATCATTGGAGTTAATATTGTTGAAGAAGCTCCTACCAAAGACAAAAAGAGAAAGAAGTCCAACGGGCAGAAGTCAGAACAGGCCAAGAAGAAATTCAAAGGCAACTGTATAATTGTGGCAAGGCTGGTCATAGATCTTCTGATTGTCATGCTCCAAGAAAGGACAAAAACAAAGGCAAAGGCAAAAATCAAACAAACATCGTGGAAAAAATGGAAGATGCAGATGACTTGTCTGCAATGATATCGGAGTGTAACTTAGTTGGAAATCCAAGGAGTGGTTTCTCGACTCAGGTGCCACTAGACATATTGCTCTGCAAAAGAAGCCTTTGCAACATACACTCCTGCTGAGTACGATAAAGATTTATTCATGGGAAACACAACAACAGCAAGGATTGCAGGAACTGGCAAAGTAATGTTGAAAATGACATCCGGCAAAGTGTTGACTTTAAACAATGTTCTGCATGTCCCTACTATTAGGAAGAATTTAGTTTCTGCTGCACTACTCGTTAGAACGGGTTTAAGTGTGTCCTAGTTAGTGATAAAGCTGTAATAAGTAAGAATGAAATGTTCATAGGAAAGGCTATCTCAATGAGGTCTTTTCAAACTAAATGTAATGGTTATTGACAGTATCAATAAAATTTCTGCTTCTGTTTACTTATTGGAGTTAAGTGATTTATGGCATGCCCGTTTGGGACATGTAAATTACAAAGCCTTGCAAAAATTGGTTAATTAGAAGTATTGCCTGATTTTAAATGCGATAAGTCGAAATGTGAAATTTGTGTGGAAAGTAAGTTTGTTAAACATCCTTACAAGTCTGTTGAAAGAAATTCTAAAACTTTAGACTTAATTCACACAGATATGCGATATGAAGTCAACACCATCTCGTGGTGGGAAAAAGTACATTAAACTTTTATTGATGACTACACTCGATTTTGTTATGTATACTTGCTTAATAGTAAGGATGAAGCAATTGATGCATTTAAGCAATACAAAAATGAAGTGGAAAACCAATTGAATCTAAAGATAAAAATGATTCGGAGTGATAGGGGTGGAGAATATGAATCTCCTTTTGCAGAGATATGTTTGGAATATGGTTATTATCATCAAACTATTGCACCTTTACACCACAGTCAAATGGTTTGGCAGAACGGAAGAACGACATTAAAGGAAATGATGAATGCCTTAATGATCAATTCTGGTTCACCGCGAAATCTTTGGGGGGAAGCCATTCTTACAGCTAATAAAATACTCAATAGAGTACCCCATCGAAAAACACAATCATTCCATACGAGTTGTGGGAAAGGAAGAAACCCAACTTGAAATATTTTAAAGTGGGGGGGTGTTTAGCCAAGGTAGAGTTTCCTTTACCTAAGAGGGTTAAAATTGGACCCAAAACAATAGATTTGTGTCTTTATTGGATATGGTGTGAATAGTAAAGCCTGTCGTTTTTTGGTTCACAAATCTATAATCCTGAGATTCATGTTAATACGATAATTGAATCAGATAATGCAGAGTTTTTTGAAAACATTATCCGTATAAAACTGAAAGTGAGTCAACAAGTGAAAGATCTAAACGACCACGAGAAGAATCAATGGAAAATATTCTAACTAGTGAGGAACCTAGGCGAAGTACTCGACAACGAAAATATGTTTCTTTCGGACCAGATTTTGTAGCACTATTGCTTGAAAATGAGCCTCAAACATTTAAAGCAGCTATGTCTTCGTCAGAGTCAACCTATTGGAAAGAAGCAGTCAATAGTGAGATTGAATCAATTTTAAGCAATCACACTTGGGAATTGACTGATCTTCCTCCAGGAAATAAACCTTTAGGATCAAAATGGATCTTTAAAGGAAATGGAAAAACCTGATGGGACTATTGACAAATATAAGGCTAGACTGGTAGTCAAAGGGTACAGACAAAAGGAAGGTCTGGACTACTTTGACACATATTCTCCAGTAACAAGGATAACATCAATTAGGATGTTAATAGCACTTGCAGCAGTGCATGATCTTAAAATCCACCAAATGAATGTAAAGACAGCCTTCTTAAATGGAGAGTTAGAGGAAGAAATTTACATGGAACAACCTGAAGGTTATAGTTCCTGGTAAGAAAAGAAAGTGTGCACACTTGTGAAGTCACTTTATGGACTCAAGCAAGCACCCAAACAATGGCATGCTAAATTTGATCAAGTAATGTTGGCAAATGGATTCAAGATTAACGAATGTGATAAATGTGTTTACATCAAACATGTTATGAATCATGAAGTCATTGTTTGTTTGTATGTTGATGACATGTTAATAATGAGTAAAGAAATTGATGATATAAATGCTACTAAGCGCATGTTGTCCAACAAGTTCGATATGAAAGACTTAGGAGTTGCTGATTTTATCTTAGGGGTCAGGATTATCAAAACTCCCCAGGGACTAGCATTATCTCAATCTCATTATATTGAAAAAGTATTGGATAAGTTCAATTACTTGAATTTCAATGTAGTCAAAACTCCAATTGATTTAAGTTGTACATTTAAAAAGAATGAAGGTCAAAGTGACTCTCAATTGGAATATGCCAGAGTGTTGGGAAGTTTGATGTATATTATGAATTGCCACACGACCAGATATAGCATGTGCTATTAGTAAACTGAGTCGGTACACTAGTAATCCGAATCAAACTCACTGGATGTCTATGAAACGTGTGTTGGGTTATCTAAAATGGACACAACATTATGCTTTGCATTATAATAAATATCCTGCTGTGATTGAAGGATATAGTGATGCAAATTGGATCACCGGGTCAAATGATGTAAAATCCACGAGTGGTATGTATTCATACTTGGTGGAGGAGCTGTCTCTTGGAAATCTTCCAAACAGACATGTATTGCTCGCTCCACAATGGAATCTGAATTCATTGCTTTGGATAAGGCTGGTGAAGAAGCAGAATGGCTCCGGAATTTCCTAGAGGATATTCCATTCTGGCCCAAACCTGTCGGACCAATTTGCATACATTGAGATAGTCAAGCAGCAATAGGTAGGGCAGGGAGCGTTATGTACAACGGGAAGTCTCGTCATATACGACGTAGACATAACACCATAAGACAACTGCTCTCTAGTGGAATTATCACAATTGACTATGTAAAGTCAAGCAATAATGTGTCAGATCCACTAACGAAAGGCCTAGTGAGAGAGGCAGTTGAAAGATCATCTAAGGGAATGGGTTTACGGCTTAGGACAAGTCAGCATGACGGTAACTCTATCTAGCAGACTGGAGATCCCAAGAGCTAGATTCAAGGAGAGAAAAACAAAGTTGTGGCTGACGGTTCGACATTGTCAAATAACTCAATCCATTCTCATGATGAAGACAATGTTCAGGAAAAGGTTAAGACTTTAAGGCTTGTTAATGAGGTAATAAAGCTTAAAGTTTTTAATGATTTGCTAAGTTTGGTAGATTTGACCAAATAGTGTATCTACGAGATGACACGGTTAGAAATCACCTATGTGAGTGTGAAGTGGAAGCCGCTTCAAAGAGAATTTATGTCAAAAGCCTATTCTCTATACACTCATGAAACCAGGAGGTGTTCATGGCTGAAACGAACACAACTGTAAGAATCATAAACAGTAAAGGGTTAATTGTGTGACATATGGTTGTCTAGGTATACACCAAAGTTCGATGGTTCAAAGATATCACATCTACCGATTGACCGAGTATATCCGACATATGTTCACTACGGAAAGTCCAAGGGGAAACCTACTTATCCAGATGCAATTAATCCTTGCTTGTAAAGTACACAATTGTCCGTGAATTCCTATGTTATAACTATTCCCCATCAATGTGGGGGATTGTTGGGTATGTAGCAAGAATTGATGGGAAATAAAGGGAAAGAGAGGAATTTGAAAAGTTTAGAACTTGAAAGGTTGGGAACTTGAAAAGTCCTCTAATGCTTTATTGAAAAAGGCAATAGTCCCTCATCGGTAATGGAAAAGAAAATACGAGAGTTTAAATAAATAAATACTCCTATTAATTGTTAAAAGGGTTGGAAAGAGGGACCCCCCTCACGCCGTCGTCGTCGTCGCTCGCTTCGGCTTCGGCTTCGGCTTTGGCTTTGGCTTTGGCAAATGATCGAGAGATAATTTTTTGGATAAAATTTATTTTAATTATTTATTAATTAATTTAAATGGCCAAAAATTATTTTCAATAAATTAGTTGATTTCAACTTTTTAGTTAACCCGACCCGACTCGGATCCGCGCGAGTGACCCGTTTTAAATTCCGTTATATTCAAAATTTTCCGCCATGACTATTCTGAAAGGTTGCAACTTTCAGGAACAGTCAATACCATTTGAAAGTTTGCAACCTTTCATTAATGGTCGTGTCAATTCTGAAAGGGTAGCAACCTTTCAGAATATATTATTCTTGCCTATAAATACCATTCAGTCTTCAGAATATTCCTAAAATTTTCTGATCTTCCTTCTTCTTAAAAACATATATTTCTTCGTGTACTTTCCTGCTGTGGATTGATTCGCTGACAGTAGAGTTTTTTTGGTATCTATACTCTACTGATTAAGATCATTTTACCTTGGGAGGTTATTTCCAAATCAAACCTCGGATACTAGAGGGGAATAATTTCCTTAAGGGGACACTGTGAATTCAGTGGACTTGATTTTCTTCCTAAAAAGAGAAATAAAAGAGTATTCAACATTCTGGTAAGTTTTACAGATTAAATTATTTTTTACAAATAAATTTCTGTTCATCTTATTTACTGGTTCTAAAAATCTCAGTTACTTCGTGTTTCTGAATGATTTATTACAACCAGTAATTTCTGATTTTCTTAACACAGATTGGCAACACCAAGAATGAGGGAAGTATGAGAAATTAGAAAAGGTTGAAATTGTTTAGTAAACTCTTATACTCGTATATTTTTATATTATGGACTCTTCTATTTAATTATTTATCAATTAAATTTTTAGATTCAATCAAAAAAGGATTTTTAAACTCTTCCTATCATGTGAGTAATCCACTCTCCCTTAAATAAATGACATGTCAAATCCTAGTTAGATAAGTTAATAACATGTCATAATAATCTTTATTAATTACTTTTAAAATTTAACCAAAATTTTAATAAAAGGTAGTAACATAATAAAATAAAAAATTAAAACTAAAATTTGGGAGTCACGATTACTATACATCTTCTCTTCCATTCCCATGGTGAAGTCGTCAAATTTCACTGGAGAAATTTGTCTCCGCCGCCGCCGCCACTCTCTTGCTGGAGAAATCACATTCTCTCTCCCTCATCTGTCTCCATCTCTGATAGACCCTCACCATTTTCTTTTCTTCTTATCCAACCTCCAGAAATCCAGCAACCCTAAGCTACTGCACCACAAATGCGACCAGCAAACCTCCTCGTCGCCTCCCATTTTGCAGAAAAATGAACCAGCGTCATCCCTCTCTCATTCCACTCCGAATCAGCGAATTCTGACAAACACTGTCGCTCTCTCCTTTCACCGGTGAATCACTAGACTGAGGGAGGTGGCAATGCCAAGAGATCTGCATTAAAAAGAAAAAAGGATTGGGCAGGCATAGTGATTGAGCATGGATGTAAATCGAAAAGGGGTTGAGAGGTTGAAGAAGAAGGATTTTTATTCCCTGTAATTTATTTTTTATTTTTTAGTTTTATTCTTCTATAATTTCAATAATTCTTAAACTTAAATTTAACATTCACTCGCCTTTAACACGCGAGTAGACACACTCTCTCGCCAACTCAACTATCTGAATGCCACATCAGCATGGTCAATGGTCAGAGGGATATATATATATATAATATATATATATATATATATATATATATATTATTATTGAGTTTAAGGGTTTAGTTGGTAAAATATGAAATAGAAGGGTTTATAATACAAACTAGTACAAGTATAAGGGTCCATTAGATCATTTCACCATTAGAAAAGTAAGTAAAATAGAATTTGTATTCTTTTCAAGATTTTATTTTAGTAGTGTTCTCATCCCGCCAATAACAACGATATTTTTAATGATAAAGTGGCTCCCATTAAATTAAGTCTTAGGCCTATCTCATACCCCAAAAGTTAGCTCAAAGGGAGAAGGGTTACCCAAGCCTTATAAGGAGTCCACCTATCTCATTAACCACCGATGTGAGACTTTTTGTCATTATTTAACACCATATCTCACGCCTAGAGCTTAGCATTTGGTGCATGGGCATTTTGATTTTGGGGTACCTACCTACACCCTAAAAGCTAGCTCAAAGAAAGGAGGATTGTCCAAACCTTATAGGGAGTCCACCCATCTCATTAACCACCGATGTGAGACTTATTGTCATTCTTTAACAAATCCCCTTGTAATTCACACCTTTTTTGTAGTGAATTTGGACAATTAATTTATAGGAAAAAGTCATTTATTTATCCATCTCAATCCAAGAAGAAGAGGAAATGCATCAGTGAAATCCATCAATAAAAATAGTGTTCAGAGTAATTTTATGACGGACTTAACAACAGATTATAACATTCGACTCTATCAAATGAATAAGTTTATTTATAATAAATTTTAACGACGAATTTTTCCGTCACTAAATAATTTAATTTTATAAAAATATATTTTAAAGTCTAGCGACCTTTTTTCCTTCACTAGTTCCATCGCTAAATATTAATTAAATTTGTCAAAACTAATTTGCTATTAAATCCGTAGGAAAAGTTTGGGCGCCAAAACTTCGCGCTAATGATTAACGACAAAATAAATATTCCATCGCAAATCCGTCAATATATCATACCTCAAAAAGTTATTTGTTCTTCTAGCAACAAAATGATAATTTTGTTGAGAATTTGTCGTTATTTAGTGACGAAATAATTCGTCGCTAAACATTAATTTTTAGTAGTTGATGATATATTTAGGTGAAATTGAAAATGAAATGAAGGATAATAATATTTCTCTTTACATATAAGTTGTAGTATCCCTTGGACACACTATTCATTAGAGATCCAAAAATGGTGGAAATAACGTCTCATAAATTAGGTAGTCATTTGGACATTAAATCGAAAGAAAAATAGTATTTGAAATTAATTGTAGAAAAATCAGAAATGAAAATTATATTTGAATTATGCATTTAACTTTAAAATTATATATAAAAAAAATTGTTGTAATTTGTTAACAACCAAAGAACTCTTGGGCGCATCACTAACCGACTTGTTTATTAATTTGTCTATTTCAACATGTCTAAGATTGAAATCAGTACGTCTATTTGATATTGATATTAGCATCGCTCAAAAAGTGACACTTCCAAGTTACGCAGTAAAAACTTCGTTATAAAGTATATGGAATATTAACTACAACCACTTGTCTAACTTGGACCATTTTTAAAGTCTTTTCGACTTTAATAAGAGAATGAATGATGACAAAAAATTAGCGGTGTGAAATGATTCTCAAAATCAATTGAATTGATTGAAGCAAATTTAATCAAATTGATTATTAAATTTTTAAATAAAATTATAGATTTCATTATATATTTTTATAATTATACCAAGAATTAGATTAGATTTTTATATTTATGAAAAATACTTTTTTTTGAAAGTATCAAATAAATTATAATCGATACCATTGTGATGAAAACAATTGCAAAATATCCATCATCACAATTGGGCCTGGGGTCAACATTTCGGTGATCCATAAGGATTTGAGTTCCACACTTAAAAAAGAGAACAGAAGCAACGCTACCAAAGACTAAGATATATACATAAGAAGAGATCACTCCTTTCTTTTACTAAGGAATACTATATCCCCCACCCCCAAAAAAGAGAGAGCAAGGAATAGTAAAATAAAATAAGAAACGATGCTAGAGTTATCTAAAAACTATTTCATTTCGCAATTATTACAACCATCTCTAACATTATATAAGTTGAAAAGCTATATTAGTATTTTTCTTTTATAATTTACATATATCCCATATATAGTGTCTAGAGCTACTTACATGATTTCTCTACTCTTTTTCAAATACAAAAGTCTCTCAAAATTTATGAATTTTAGATACATTACTTAACTTTTGAATACATCAAGGGATGTAGCAGAGAGGGGATAGGACATCCGATTACATATGGAGGGATGTAACACCGAGAGGAGGAATGCATTAGAAAGGGCTAGGATCAAACACATATGAGAGGGATGTATCTGAGAGGGGAGGGATGTATCTGAGAGGGATAGAGATGTATCAATGAGAGAGAAGTGATGTATCTGAGAGGGATATAGATGCATCAATGAGAAGCAAATGATGTATCCAAGATGAAATTTTTGATTTTTTTTAAAATAAAGGGGAATTTAAGAGATTGCGGTAAAATAAGATGTGTATTTCGGTAATTTTTATATACCCTTTCTTTTCAAATTTAATTGTGCATGAAATTATTTTATCTACAACAAATTGATATAGCTCGTATAGACATTGAAATTTTGTGGGACTCTACTTGAAGATGCGTTCACTTCGATTTGGGACTCTACAAATTGTGTTCAACTCAAACTAGGATTCTTGGAGGCTACTCAATCCTAAACCCTAGTTTATGTCTACATAAATGGTACTAAATTCCCTTAAAAGGCATCTCGGAAATTCTATAAAGAGATCAAGATCTCGAATATTCCAAAAATTGATGATTATTCATACAGAGATGTCAAATCTAAACCATCCTAGTTCGAGAAATACGCCACTAACAGCCCTCGAATCATGAATAAATCTTGGGAGAGTAGAATCAAGGGATCAATAGAATTGTACCCGCAATCTTTGATGAATAAAATTATGTGTCTTCATCTTTTATTTGTGGTTGCAATTTCTTTTCTACCACGTCAAAATTTATTACAAAGAAATTGGCACGCCCAGTTGGACAAATTTGTCCTTCATCTCTTCTCTCTTAAATTAAATATGAAAATCTGAAGCTTCAAAGGTGGAAGAATGAGTACTTCAAGCCTTGTCTCTGAGTTTCATCAAGTCTACACTCCGACAAGCCTTGAAACAGAAGGCATTTGTAGACTTTGAAATTTTGTAGGACTCTACAAGATGCGTTCAATTCGAGTTGGAACTCTACAAATTGTGTTCTGCTCAAATTAGAATTTTTGGAGGCTACTCAACTCTAAACCCTAGTTTATGCCTATGGTACTAAATTCCCTTAAAAGACATCTCATAGTCATAGATTTTATAAAGAGATCAAGATCTCGAATACTCTGCAAATTGATAAATTATTCATTATTCATACATAGAGGTCAAATTTAAATCATTATAGTTCAAGAAATACGTAACTAGCGGCCCTTAAATCATGGATAAATCGTCTTAGGAGAGTAGAATCAAAGGATCAACAGAATTGTACCCGCAATATGTAAGAATAAAATTATTTCTTTTCTTATTTTATTATAATTGCAATTTATTTTCTATCACTTTAGAATTATTGCAAAGAATAATAAATATAGATTTTTGGTTTAGTTATAATGATTTTTGGATTGTACAAGATAAAAGGCACCCATCTTCTTACCCTCTCTCATGGAATTATGTTTGTTTTAAACAAAGAGGACGACGATTAACGACGAAAATTGTGATCAAAAGTTCAAAACCAATGTTGATAAATAGACAAAAGTTTAGGAGAGGACAAAAATGTACTAATTGAGCAAACACGACGGACTACATGAAGGGGTTTTATGTAAAAAATAAAATAAAAATGATTTTGAGTTAAAATTTTGAGTCTTTTAAACTCAAAAGATAAAAAGGACTATTTTGAGGCTCCTTTTCTATAATAGTGTGTTTAACTTCTTCACATTTGATAGAGTTCACTTTAAAGGTAATTAACGATAACCCTCAAAATTTAGTAGAACTACCCATTTGAAAAATAACACATTTTACATCAGATTAAATTACACTAACAATTAAGTAAACGTTCATCTATACTAGTATCAAATGGATATGTATGTATATATATACAAGAGAAATCCAGAATAATTTACACCAATGTCGTTCAATTCTAAAATACTTCACGATGGAGCATCACACATAACGTTATAATTAAATCGAAAAAATATAAAGAAGGAGAAATGCTAAGATGAGAAAGGTTGAAGCCATAAATCAGCATCAATAAAAGAGGAGTTGAGAAATGGAAGAGCTTGTGTATCATTAAGTCTTTGAACATATGGCGCCCTTAACGCCATATTGGATCCTGCTCCGGAGCAATTATACTCCCCATAAAAAATTGTCCTATAGTAAAAAAAAAATTAATCAAAGAATGTAATGTATATTTTTAGATGAAATGATTACACGTTTTACTTAACTGGTCTCTGGTAGGGTCGTTCAAGTCGTTCCAACCTTCAGGAGCGACGATATCGGTCATGAAAGTGTTAGCAAATACAACGGTAGAGTAAGACCTCCAGGCACGCCCCAACCAAATTCTACCGGTGCCTCCTAAAGTGCAATTCACGAAAACGAAGCCACTATTTTCATCTTTAGTAGCTCTTCCGTGTGCAGTTACTGCCCCGTTTATCGACTTCACTCCTGGGGCTACTGGGCTTGCTATTGATATTAATTGACAGTTCTACAAGCGCACTTGAAACTATTACAATTTTTTAAAAAAATTGTATAGAATGACAAACTAGTATATCAAATTAATTGCTATAACAATCCTTTGATTTAATTAGCAAACTGTTGTCAGTCACCTTTCTCTCTCAAACCCTCGCTTGCCACTCTCGTCTCTCGCTTGGTTCCTCTCACTTTTATACAAACACAAGTATATAAAATCTGTTTTTATTTGTATAAAACAGAGGAAATTGTATAAATACATATATTTTTATTCCCCTCTTCCAGATCGCCACTCTCCTTAATCTCACTCACCACCCTCGCCTCTCTTGCTTATACAAACAGAAGCGAAATGTATAAATTGTGTTCCTGTTTGTATAAAGCGAGAGAAAATTGTATATACACATGCAAATACATATATTTTCGTCCTATACACTTATAATTATACAATAAAGATACTCCCCTACCCAGTTTCTTTTGTCTTTCTCTCTTTCTCGTTTTATACATACAAATTCAAATTGTATATAATTTCTCTCTTTCTCGTTTTATACAATTTGATTCAATTGTATATTCTCTGTCCGAGTCTCTTTTGCCTTTCTCTCTTTTTCATTTTGTACAAATTCAAATGAAATTAATTAATCTTAGTAGTGTAAGTTTTGTACCTCGTAGATTGATTTGCCATTGCCAAAAATGAAGTCGATAGAACCTTGAATGTAACAATCCTTAAAGTAATGATGACCGCGATCGTCATGAAGGGTATCCTGAGCTCCGAAAAATCCACAACCCCAAAAGGCAGCTTCATCTCCGCCTATCCTAATCGCCACTGCTTGTGCTCCGACTGCCCCAGGTACCGGCATTGGAGCTACATTCTGTATTATATTTATTAAAACTTTTAACTATGTACGTACGGATGCAAATCTTCAATTATAATGTGGAAACAAATTGTTGGATTAAAGGGAAGTTTCTTGTGTAGTCACAAATGTTGTTGAAAACCAAATTTTGTTCACATGATCGTTGTATTTTTTACAATTAATTAATTTTGTGGTGGATAATGGAATTACAAGTAGCAAAACATTCCTTCTATCTATATTTTTTTGTTAATATTTTATTTGACACACACAAACAATCAATTAAAAAAATAGTATATTTACTATATCATACATAATAGTAAGGTTAAATTATGCATAAAATGCTTGGGTTTTCAAACTGAACAAGTAAAAGTAAACATCTATTTTTAGTATATTGAATGGACTGAACTGAGGGAGTAATGGTTTTATTGTGCATAAAATGCTTGGGTTTTCAAACTGAACAAGTAAAAGTGAACATCTATTTTTAGTATATTGATTGGACTGAACTGAGGGAGTAATAGTTTTATTATGCATAAAATACTTGGGTTTTCAAACTGGACAAGTAAAAGTGAATATATATTTTTAGTATATTGAATGGACTGAACTGAGGGAGTAATAGTTTTACTTTTTTCTGAGTGAAAAATGAAAGAGAAAGAAAAAGTATAAAATGTTCATTTCTTAGAAAGCGTTTTACCCCAATTTAGTACTTTTTGATGTAATATAATCAAGCGTTAATGCACGTATGAAAGAAAAACAAAAATAAAAAAGGTCGATAATGATATTATATATTTATATACCATGAAACTTATATTCTTGGCAATGAAGTTAGTAGAGAAAACTTGGACAGAGCCACTATAAAATGTTCCATTTGCAGAATTGGCTGTGTCATTCCACACGATAGCTGTTGTCGTATACCCTTGCCCTTGAAATGTTATGTTAGGTTTTGTTTTTGGAATAATCACCTTTTCACTGCATTTTCAATCAAACAAAACAAAAATACGTAGTTTTTAAATACGTAAATTTTATTTCAAAAATTCCATGTCCTAGTTAACGATAAAAAATTCAAAAGTTTGACTATGAAAAATCAAATTATGCCACGTAAATTAAAATGTGAATAGTAACTACTCCTAATACTTACAAATAAATGCCATTGCTTATCCATATTAAGCTTCTTTTGGCACTAAAGTTCCCAACAGAATCAACTGCAGCTTGCACTGTGGTGAAATTGCAACATCCATTATGATCAACGCAGATAATTGACGTGTTACTAGGGTCTATAGTCGGAAAATTTGGAGCAAATTGGTCACAGGGCGATTGTCTTGTCTTATCGTCATCAGTGTCATGACGATGATGATCATGATGGTGATGGTGATGACGATTAACAGTAAATAACGATAAAGCTGTAGAGCATCGACCAAGAAAACAGTTGAAGTACGTTCGGGGTGGTTGAGTTGATGCTAAAACGGCAAAGATTACTATTAAAATTGGGAAATATATGGCCTTAGGATTCATTTTTCTTGATGGAACGATAAATAAATAGGGTGACAATAATACTTATATATATAGAGAAGGGTGACATTTAAAAATTGGAGTTCGTGTGGATTATTATACCTTTAAGATAAATAATAAAATAAAGAAGTAAGGGTGGTACTTGAATTGAATGAAGTATAAGAATAGTTGGCATGTCTTGCAAATTACCTTTTCCTTTTTTGGGATAATTCTATACGCAATACCTACCAACACATCAACTATGCCTCTGGCTTGATTTAAAATAAGTGGTATTTTACCTAATCAAAATAGTATTTTTTAAATTTACCCGTATTTATATAATTCGAAGTCAATTAGTATAACTTTATATGAACAAATACATTTACTATATATTTCTTCAAAGGCGTTTGATACACATATATATAATACCATACCATATTATTTTCACGCTACATATGCATATTCTGTTTATATACTTGTCAACTTTGACAATACTAATTTTAATTAATTTAATTTAGTCAAAATTCTTCTTGGAGTAAGTAGTTTTTTAAGGGTTGTATAAAAATAAAACACAAAACAGTAATTATTAACAAAATCAAGAATGTATGCTAATCAAAAGCAACTTAAGAGAATTTAACCTTTTTGATTTGATTAATAGAATATTGTTCCAATATGTTGATTGAATAATTAATATTGATTGTTTTCTGAATATCTAAATACGATTAATTTATTTTTATTTAAAAATTAATAATATAACATCTAAGTAAAATACTATCTCCGTCCATTTTAATTGTCATAATTTTCTTTTTTAAACGATAATAATTAACATTGATTAATATTTTGCAATGTATTTTTTCACCATATTGAATGTAAAAAATTGGAACTTATAGCATTTTTTGTGTACTTTTTGAATATCTATTTTTTTAATTAAAATATCAAATTAGTATAATCTACTAAGTTACTTTGAAAATTAGTTAAATTGACTTTCGAAAAATGTAACATGACAAGTAAAAATGGACAGAGACAGTAATAATTCAATTACACGTCAAAAGTTTACAAAAAGTCTTAACTTTACATGATATTGTAAATAAAAAAAATATTTGATAAAGCATAGAATAAAAATTTGTGGTTATAGCAATTAGAGTTCTTCTATTGCTGATTATTTATATCCAAATGACATAATAATGTCCACTCAAACATACTGATCTCTTGAAATACAACTAAAATAAATTAAAAAACAATTAGTTGTTATTAATTAGCAGAAAGTTTGGAATGTTAATTTAATGTGAACCATTAAATTTAGTTCCTTGCTATACGTGAAGTTTTATTGAATTTATCTAAAGAGGGGGATGCTGCTACTATATATTATTATTGCTATAAATGCAATTTTGAGCTTAGATTTTTACACTTGGAAGCAACTCAAAGATAGTTTGGTTGATAGTAGATAAATTTCAAAGTTAGGTCCAAGTTGGACAATGTTTTGAATAATAGAATCCAATATTAGAATAGGTAATTAGCAAGGGAAGTGGAATTTTAAGAGTGTAAAATTAAAGTTCGAACTTGTCAAGAATAGTATAAACTGATCCTATAAGAATTTATGTAATGTTGCCCTATTTGTATTGGTTATTGTTGACAACAAATTTTTGAATACCGAAAATTAATTGCAATTAAAATAAATAAAAGAGAAAATATTTTTTATTGATAAACGTTATCCATATAATTGTGTTGTTTCTTTAATTCTTCTCTCGTAATATTTCTCCGTAACTTAAGAACATTCAATTGCATGTTTTTCAAATATAAAATGACTCTGATCTTCTTGAGATGTATTTGATTTCAGAAAACTTCAGACAACATTTCATTGTTTCGGGCTAATCTCTGAAAAGAACTTCGTTGACCATTGCTTAGAAGAACTTTATAGTCAATGTCAATGTTTCTTTATGTCACTTGTTAGAATCGAAAATTATTATGTGTAATGCGGAAGTTAGTAAAGCAAACCTTGAAAGATCATGAGTAAGAAAACAAACGAGAAATGTACTACAAGACACAAATATTTAACGTGGTTCGATCAATCAATCTATATCCATAAAGGAGATGAGCAGTCTACTATAAATATAAGAGTACAAAATATAGAGAGAAATAACTTAAATCAATTCACTCGGAATAAATGCGAGGTTCACACAAGTGATAACATATCAAATTGTGTCTCTTAAATTTTTTCCCTAACCAAAACTCTCAAAATCCTTAAGACTACATTGTGAATATTAATTAAGTTAAAAAGAACATGTCTTTAATTTATAGAGTCATAAACTTTTTCTTACCAGAAAAGGACTAGCCACTCTTAAATCTTTTCCTAAAAGGAAAACTTATTTATGGTAACAAACTCTAGAATAGTAATACCCAACAAATCTTCCCCTTGGCCTGAATTTCTTAAAAAATAAATTTGTTTACTTTCTTCACATAATCTTCAACACCTTTTTTCTCCTCTCCTTAATCTCCTCCGTCAAATATATGTCTTAACACAGAGAACTTCTTTGAAACAATTTCTACATCAAAACTCTTCATTATTGTTAAAGGCTAGAACTATATCCGTCAAGATAAACACCTCTTTCTAACCTGGTTTGATCATCAATAATTGAACCATTGAACTTTACTCCATTATTAAATTTGACTTTGCTATCACTTGTTAAGACTGAAAATAATTAAGTGCAATATAAAAGCTAGCAAAACAAACCTCGGATGATCACTACTTAGAAGACAAACGAGAAATACATCATAAGACACAAAGGTTTAACTTGGTTCGGTCAATAGACCCACATCCACAAAGGAAATATGAACAATCCACTATTTAAATATGAGAGCACAAAATATAAAGAGAAATAATCTCAATCAATTCACTCGGAATACATGAGAGTTCACACAAGTGATAACGTATCAAGCTTGTGTCCCACAAATTCTCTTCCTAACCCAAACTGTCAAAGCCCTTAAGAATGTAACGACCTGTTTAGTCGTTTTGAGCAACAGATTTTATTTCTGGAAAATTGGCTGAGACGACGGACCCCACGACGGACCGTCATGGGCACGACGGACCGTCGCAGGGTCTCGTTTCAAAACACTTAGAAATTCTGAAATTGGGTACTGAAAATCGACTCTCTGAACTTCGTGACGGACTTGCAGGATGGACCGTCACAGACCCTTGGTGGAAATTGGGTCTCTGAACTTTGCGACGACCTGCAGGACGGACCGTCGCAGGCACGACGGGCCGTCACAGACTGCGTAATCCCAGTCTGGGTCGGATTTCTGGTTAAGTTTTTAAGGGACGTTTTGGACTATTCCTGCTTTAATTATAAAGTTAGAGGGTTAATATTAATAAGTCTAATTACTTGGGGTTAAAAGAGGTAACCTTAAGTTAATTAGTGGGTTATTATTACCATCTTTTATTCTTAATTATATGCTACTTAGGGTAAAAGAAGGAGGGTTTTGAATAAGAAAAAGAGAAAGAACAAGAGAGAGAGACAGGATTGATCGAACGAGGAAGAGAGAAAACAAAGCTTGGGAAATTGCTTGTTGATCACTAATCTTCGGTGGAGGTAGGTTATGGTTTTCACACTATTCGTAGTAAACTCTTAATAGTGAATGATATGTGTTAGTAGTATTGTAAACCCTTCTATATGCTTAATTGTATGCTTGCATGAATATGATTATGTAATCGTGAATAAATAAGTATGATGAAGCTATTGAATCCCAAATCTTGAAAAGAAACCCTAATCTACTTTGTTAATGATGATGCCTTGATATAAAAGAAGGCTTGATGAACGAAAGTGGTGAGATTAGGGGATCGAGTGCCACGTTCCGGTACCAGGATAGAATGAGGATCGGAGTGTCACGTTCCGACACTAGGATAGTATATGGATCGAGTGCCACGTTCCGGTACTAGGGTAGAATGAGGATCGGAGTGCCACTTTCCGGCACCAGGATAGAATATGGATCGGAGTGTCACGTACCGACACAAGAGGAAGAAAGATAATGAATCTTGAAAAATGTTAATATACTCAATGTAAATAACCTAATTCCCAAATGAGTATGGTATTGAGGCTTGAGTCCTCATGGAGGAACTTGATGGTACTTATTAATGATTTAGTACTTGTTGTTGCTACATGTTGAGTATTGTAGTTGATTTATGATATTGTCTGATATATACTGTTTTCTATTTTGAGTTGGCCGATGATACTTACTCAGTACCCATGTTTTGTACTGACCCCTACTTGTTTGTTTCTTTCTCTGTTATTTGTGGAGTGCAGCAAACGTTCCGTCGTCTTCAACTCAACAGTAATTCTAGCCAGTCATCAGTATACCGGATTTCAGGGTGAGCTAATGCTTCTAGCTTGGACTGGATCTTCCTCTTCATGTCTTGATGCCTTGAACTTCCGGCATGGACTAGCTTTTTATTTATTTCAGCTTCCTAGATACTCGTAGATTTAGTAATTTGAGGATAGATGTTCTTGTGGTGATGACTTCCAGATTTTGGGGAATAATAGATGTTGAATATTAATAGTTATCGAATTGGTTTTTATTAATGAGTTTAAGTCTTCCGCATTACTTTCTGTTGATATACATTGAAATGTTAAGGTTTAGATTGGTTGGTTCGCTCACACAGGAGGGTAAGTGTGGGTGCCAGTCGCGGCTCGGTTTTGGGTCGTGACAAACTTGGTATCAGAGCATTAGGTTCGTTGATCTCATCACACAAGAACGAGTCTAGTAGAGTCTTAAGGAACGGTAGGGGGACGCCTTTACTTGTCTTTGAGAGGCTATAAGACTTTAGGAAAATTCCATTCTTTCTTTCTTTCTTTCGTGCTATTACTTGAATCCAATTGGTATCTAGGTGATACAAATTGGTATCTGACCATCTTCACTCTTTTCGCAGATGGTTAGAACTAGAGCAACGACTGCGCCAACACCGGCAAGACAAGAAACGTCTGAGCCAGCCACTGGGGCTGTAGCTCGTAGAGGAGTGGCGGCAAGATGCCGTGGAAGGGGTCGTGGGAGGACGTCCTCTAGAGGGAGAGGACGAGTACCTAGCCCATCTGATGCTAGGGCGGTGACTCCTCCACCGACTGAGGAAGTAGTAAGAGAGGGTGAGGAAGGGGGGAATGAACAAGTGCAAAATGACGAATTGCCACCCCAACCTACCCCAGAGATGATCAATCAGGTTCTTGCTTATCTTAGCGGGTTATCTGATCAGGGTCAAGCACCTCCAGTGTTTTCTGCTCCCCAATACCCCTCCGGTTTCAGAGGTACAACATGCAGCCACTATGGCTCCCCACATGGATGCCTCATTGGAAATAGGCACATTTCCTCGTCTGACTACTGGGCCTATAATGACAAATGATCAGCATGAACTTTTCAGTAAGTTCTTGAAATTGAAACCTCCAATCTTTAAGGGTGCTGAATCTGAGGATGCTTACGATTTTCTGGTTGACTGTCATGAGCTACTACACAAGATGGGTATAGTAGAACGGTTCGGTGTTGAGTTCGTGAGTTATCAGTTTCAAGGGAACGCCAAAATGTGGTGGCGGTCACATGTTGAGTGTCAACCAACAGAGGCACCACCTATGACTTGGGCCTTATTCTCTAGCTTGTTTATGGAGAAGTATATCCCCCGGACTTTGAGGATAGGAAAAGAGATGAGTTCTTGAGCCTAGAGCACGGTAGGATGTCGGTTACTGCTTATGAGGCTAGGTTTCGCGCACTATCCAGATATGCCACCCAACTCTGTTTCAGTCCACAAGAGCGGATTCGCCGTTTTGTGAAGGGGTTGAGGTCAGAATTGCGGATTTTGGCCTTACAGGTAGCGGCTACGGCAAAATCCTTCCAAGAAGTGGTAGACTTCGTGTTAGAGGTGGAAGGAGTGAAGCCAGATGACTTCACCACGACATCGACATCAAAAAGGTTTCGAAAAGGAGGTGAGTTTAATGGTTCTTACTCCAGAGGACAGGGTTCAGGAGGTTACTCAGTCCGACCAATTCAGTCTTCACTACAGACTGTAGTTGGGGGTCCACCTCAGACCGGTCAACACTTCTCTGAGAGACCTATGCTTGAATCCAGAAGAATGTTATGGATGTGGGAGACTGGACACATTAAGAGGTATTGTCCAAAACAGAGTTACAGACCCCCAATAGCTAGGGGTAGAGGTGGTCATGGTAGAGGCCGTTATTCTGGAGGACGTGGTGGTCGAGGTAATGGTGGTCACCAAAACGGCAGAGGTGATGGTCAAACTGGAGCCACTACAACACAACATGGTAGGGGCAACGGACAGACAAGTAATGGGGCCCATTGTTACGCTTCCCCTGGGCGATCTGAAGCGGAGACATCAGATGCTGTTATCACAGGTAATCTTTTGGTTTGTGATTGCATGGCTTCTATATTGTTTGATCCCAGATCCACATTTTCTTATGTATCTTCTTCATTTTCTATTGGTCTTAATTTACCTTGTGAATTGCTTGACATACCTATTCATGTGTCTACTTCCGGTGGGTGAGTCTGTGGTAGTGGAAAAAGTATATAGGTCTTGTTTTGTGACTTTTTGTGGGGAGCAACACTTATGTAGATTTGGTTATCTTAGAAATGGTTGACTTCGATGTAATTCTGGGTATGACTTGGCTTCTCTCCAAATTTTGCAATCTTGGATTGTAATGCTAAAACTGTGACGTTAGCCAAGCCTGGGACAGATCCGTTAGTGTGGGAGGGCGACTACACTTCCAATCCGGTTCGTATCGTGTCCTTTCTCGTGCTAAGAAGATGGTTAGTAAGGGTTGTTTAGCTTTCTTGGCACATCTTAGGGATGACACTACCCAAGTACCTCCAATTGAGTCGGTTTCGGTAGTCCGTGAGTTTCTGGATGTGTTCCCTGCAGATCTTCCTGGTATGCCACCGGATAGGGATATTGACTTATGTATTGATCTTGAACCGGGTACTCCTTACTCGCCCCATTTCTATACCCCCTTATAGAATGGCTCCCGCGGAGTTAAGAGAGTTAAAGGCACAACTTCAAGAGTTGTTGAGCAAAGGCTTCATTAGACCAAGTGCATCTCCTCGGGTGCTCCGGTTTTGTTTGTGAAGAAAAGGATGGGAGTTTTCGGATGTGCATAGACTATAGACAACTGAACAAGGTAACTATTAAGAACAAGTATCCTCTTCCTCGCATTGATGACTTGTTCGATCTAGTCAGTTACAAGGTGCTTGTGTCTTCTCAAAAATTGACTTGAGATCCGGTTATCATCAATTGAAAATACGCGCAACGGATGTGCCAAAGACTTCTTTTTTCGAACTAGGTATGGGCATACGATTTGTGGTAATGTCTTTCGGTCTTACGAATGCCCCTGCTGCCTTCATGAGCTTGATGAACGGGATCTCATTCCATATCTGGATCTCTTTGTGATCGTATTCATTGATGATATACTGATATACTCTAAAAGTAAGAAGGAACATGAGGAGCATTTGAGAATGGTGTTAGAGTTATTGAGGAAGAAGAAGCTTTATGCCAAATTCTCCAAGTGTGATTTTTGGCTAGATTCCGTGTCCTTCTTGGGACACGTAGTCTCTAAGGATGGAGTGATGGTGGATCCATCTAAGATTGAGACAGTGAAGAATTGGGTGAGACCTACAAACGTGTCAGAAATAAGGAGTTTTATTGGTTTAGCTAGCTACTACCGCCGATTTGTCAAGGGATTCTCTTCTATTGCTTCCCAATTAACGAACTTGACTAAGCAGAATGTTCCATTTGTATGGTCGGATGAGTGTGAGGAAATCTTTCAGAAACTCAAGATCTTGTTGACTATCGCACCTATCCTTACCTTGCCAGTAGAGGGTAAGAACTTCATTGTTTATTGTGATGCATCCTATTCTGGGTTGGGTGCAGTGCTAATGCAAGAGAAGAATGTGATTGCTTATGCCTCAATACAATTAAAGGTGCATGAACGTAACTATCCAACTCATGATTTGGAATTGGCCGCGATAGTGTTTGCACTAAAGCAATGGAGACACTATTTGTATGGGGTTAAGTGTGAAGTCTATACGGATCATCGTAGCCTACAGTATGTCTTTACTCAGAAGGATTTGAATTTGAGACAGACGAGATGGATGGAACTACTGAAGGACTATGATATCACTATTCTGTACCATCCGGGAAAGGCTAATGTTGTGGCAACGCCTTAAGTAGAAAGGCCAGAAGCATGGGAAGTCTAGCTCATTTGCAAGTTTCTAGGCGCCGTTGGCTAAGAAATCAAAATCCAAAACTTGGCTAATGACTTTATGAGGCTAGAATAAATGAGAAGGGAGGATTTTTTGGCTTGTGTGGAGGCGAGATCTTCTTTTCTTGACAAGATCAAGGGAAACAGTTTGATGATGAGAAACTAGGTTGAATTCGAGATAAAGTGTTGCAAGGAGAGGCTAAAGAAGCAACAATCGATGAGGAAGGTGTTTTGAGGATTAAGGGAAGGTATGTGTACCCCGCATCGATGATTTGATCACCACTATTCTGACAGAGGCTCATAGTTCCGGATATTCTATACATCCTGGTGCAACCAAGATGTACCGTGACCTAAAGCAACACTTTTGGTGGAGTAGAATGAAGCGCGACATTGTTGATTTTGTTGCCAAATGTCCAAATTGTCAACAAGTAAAGTATGAACACCAGAGGCCCGGAAGAACACTTCAGAGAATGCCCATTCCGGAATGGAAATGGGAGAGAATCGCAATGGACTTCGTGGTTGGTCTTCCAAAGACATTGGGAAAGTTTGATTCCATTTGGGTGATTGTTGATAGGTTAACTAAGTCTGCTCACTTCATTCCTGTCAAGGTGACCTACAATGCAGAGAAGTTAGCCAAAATCTACATCTCAGAAATCGTTCGACTGCATGGAGTTCCACTCTCTATTATATCAGATAGAGGTACGCAGTTTACTTCTAAGTTTTGGAGACATTGCATGCGGAATTAGGTACTAGGTTGGACCTTAGTACTCTACTGCGTTTCACCCTCAGACTGATGGTCAGTCTGAGCGAACGATTCAAGTGTTGGAGGATATGCTTCGTGCATGTCTGATAGAATTCGGGGGCCATTGGGATTACTTCTTACCTTGGCAGAGTTTTCATACAATAATAGCTATCCTCCAGTATTGACATGGCCCATTTGAAGCATTGTATGGGAGGAGGTGTAGGTCTCACATTGGTTGGTTCGATGCATTTGAGGTTAGACCTTGGGTACTGACCTCTTGAGGGATTCGTTAGATAAAGTGAAGTGCATTCAAGGAAAGCTTCTAGGCGCTCAAAGTAGGCAAAAAGAATATGCAGATCTAGGTTAGAGATTTGGAGTTTATGGAGGTGAACAAGTCTTGTTGAAGGTTTCGCCCATGAAAGGGGTGATGAGGTTTGGAAAAAGAGGTAAGTTAACCCAAGGTATATTGGTCCATTTGAAGTACTTAAGCGAGTAGGGGAGGTGGCTTATGAATTAGCCTTGCCTCCAGGGCTGTCCGGAGTGCATCCGGTATTTCATGTGTCCATGTTTAAAAATACCATGGGGATGGAACTAAATTATCCGTTGGGATTCAGTTTTTGCTTGATGAAAATTTGACTTATGATGAGGAGCCTGTTGCTATTTTAGCTAGAGAGTCCGTAAGTTGAGGTCGAGGGAGATTGCATGCATCCATCAAGTTCAATGGAAGAATCGCCCAGTTGAAGAAGCCACTTGGGAAAGGAGACCGATTGGAAAAATACCCACATCTGTTTACGGATTCGGTACTCTTTTACTTTTCCCGCCCTTATTTTTCTTCTTGTGATCGTTCGAGGACGAACGATGGATAAATTGGTATCTATTGTAACGCCTGTTTAGTCGTTTTGAGCAGCAAGATTTTATTTCTGGAAAATTGGCTGAGACGACGGACCCCAGACGGACCGTCATGGGCATGACGGACCATCGCAGGGTCTCGTTTCAAAACACTTAGAAATTCTGAAATTGGGTACTGAAAATCGACTCTCTGAACTTCGTGACGGACTTGCAGGATGGACCGTCACAGGCGTGACGGACCGTCACAGACCCTTGGTGGAAATTGGGTCTCTGAACTTTGCGACGACCTTCAGGACGGACCGTCGCAGGCACGACGGGCCGTCACAGACTGCGTAATCCCAGTCTGGGTCGGATTTCCGGTTAAGTTTTTAAGGGACGTTTTGGACTATTCCTGCTTTAATTATAAAGTTAGAGGGTTAATATTAATAAGTCTAATTACTTGGGGGTTAAAAGAGGTAACCTTTAGTTAATTAGTGGGTTATTATTACCATCTTTTATTCTTAATTATATGCTACTTAGGGTAAAAGAAGGAGGGTTTTGAATAAGAAAAAGAGAAAGAACAAGAGAGAGAGACAGGATCGATCGAATAAGAAAAAGAGAAAGAACAAGAGAGAGAGACAGGATTGATCGAACGAGGAAGAGAGAAAACAAAGCTTGGGAAATTGCTTTTCGATCACTAATCTTCGGTGAAGGTAGGTTATGGTTTTCACACTATTCGTAGTAAACTCTTAATAGTGAATGATATGTGTTAGTAGTATTGTAAACCCTTCTATATGCTTAATTGTATGCTTGCATGAATATGATTATGTAATTGTGAATAAATAAGCATGATGAAGCTATTGAATCCCAAATCTTGAAAAGAAACCCTAATCTACTTTGTTAATGATGATGCCTTGATATAAAAGAAGGCTTGATGAACGAAAGTGGTGAGATTAGGGGATCGGGTGCCACGTTCCGGTACCAGGATAGAATGAGGATCGGAGTGTCACGTTCCGACACCAGGATAGTATATGGATCGGGTGCTACGTTCCGGTACTAGGGTAGAATGAGGATCGAAGTGCCACGTTCCGGCACCAGGATAGAATATGGATCGGAGTGTCACGTACCGACACAAGAGGAAGAAAGATAATGAATCTTGAAAAATGTTAATATACTCAATGTAAAGAACCTAATTCCCAAATGAGTATGGTATTGAGGCTTGAGTCCTCATGGAGGAACTTGATGGTACTTATTAATGATTTAGTACTTGTTGTTGCTACATGTTGAGTATTGTAGTTGATTTATGATATTGTCTGATATATACTGTTTTCTATTTTGAGTTGGCCGATGATACTTACTCAGTACCCGTGTTTTGTACTGACCCCTACTGTTTGTTCTTTCTTGTTATTTGGTGGAGTGCAGCAAACGTTCCGTCGTCTTCAACTCAACAGTAATTCTAGCCAGTCATCAGTATACCGGATTTCAGGGTGAGCTGCTAATGCTTCTAGCTTGGACTGGATCTTCCTCTTCATGTCTTGATGCCTTGAACTTCCGGCATGGACTAGCTTTTTATTTATTTCAGCTTCCTAGATACTCGTAGATTAGTAATTTGAGGATAGATGTTCTTGTGGTGATGACTTCCAGATTTTGGGGAATAATAGATGTTGAATATTAATAGTTATCGAATTGGTTTTTATTAATGAGTTTAAGTCTTCCGCATTACTTTCTGTTGATATACATTGAAATGTTAAGGTGTAGATTGGTTGGTTCGCTCACACAGGAGGGTAAGTGTGGGCGCCAGTCGCGGCTCGATTTTGGTCATGACAAAGAATATATTGTGAATGCTGATTAAGTTAGAAGGAACAAACATATTTATAGAGTCCTAAAACCTTTCCTACTAAAAAGGGATACTAGATAAAATATTAAAACTTTTTCCTAAAAGAAAAATCTATTATGGTAAGAAATCACGGCACATAAAATCGAACAAATCGCCTAAGAAATCAAGGCAAAAAAAAATAGTAAATCTCCCCCTTGGCCTGAATTTCTGACAAAATAAATTTGTTCACCTTCTTCACATAATCTTTATGAGCTTGCATCTCTTTTCTCTTCTCCCATATAGAAAGCTCTCTAAAAAAACCTCTTATGTCCTAATGTCTTTCAAAAGACAATACTAATGAGCAATTGAATTATTCTCTCAAATCCATCCTTTATTATAGAATTGTATTTTTCCTTACAAAGTCAAAATCAACTCCAAATAGAACTACTATTCCACTCATTTTCATAATAGAATTGAAAACCAAGTAAAGAGAATAATTTCAATTCTTTTTCAAGTAGTATCAGGCCATTGGCCTTTGGCTGGAACATGGGCCATAGCCCAACAACGATCCGAGCCACCGATCCCTAAGCATCTACTCTAATACCTAGATAGAGAATCCTCAACCCCCAAACAAATCATGACATTCGGAAAAAAATAAATAAAACATAATCTAACACATTAAAAGTTATAAAATCACTATCTATTAATTTATGTTGGTGTTTTCGAAAACGGGGCAAGAAAAAGAATTAATCGAAAAGTGAAAATACATCGATAAATAAAATTATTCATACGATTATACAATAAGTTGGATTGTTCTTTCATTCTTTTCTCCCGCACGTATAAATTCATCTAATAGTTGTGAAAATTTACTCTCCAGATTATATAAGCTAACCATGTGTGCTTCTAAAGCCTCATTTGTTTTCATTAAGATCAACACGTCTGAATCTTAATAAATAGCTGAATATAAATTTAAAATTTGCATTAAGATGTAGATGTCTAGTTCTAAATGCACATCTGAATATTAAGATGTGATCTAGATTAGAATACTGAATAATTAAGAGTGTTTATTTTCAACATCTGAATATTCATATGAAAACATTATATTAGCAAAATATTATAAAATTTTATTCCAATAAAAGAATATTACTTTTTAACTAAAAAATAATAATATTTTAAATATTTATATTTGATTAATAAAATTATATGATATGTAAATAAAAATTATATATCGATATACAAATTATTGTAGCATGATTTTTGTATAATGGTTGAAAAACTTGTATAGAAAAAATGTTGTTAAGACTATCATACAGACCTGATTCGTTCAGATCTTTTCAGATCCATTAAGATAATTAAATAAATAGACATAATAAACTAAATCTTAATGAAACAGAAAAAATAAATTAAACAAATTAAAGTTCATTCAAAATGGCAAAAAAAAAAATGTAAGACAATATTTTGTAAAGTATGCATGATCTATCAATGAGAAAACTATTTTTAAAGTAAATTGAATAATTGAAAGTTGTGACTCATAGGTACAAAGTTAAGAGCAACTTCTGGACTTCCTATTCTCTATAGATTGAATTTCTTTTGGTTAAAAGTGTGACATAATGGTTGTGAAAGTAGAACAAAATTGTCTATTATTAAAGTAAATAAAAGGTGAATCACCTTTATATAGGAAAAAAATATTACTTAGATAATAATATTACTATCTTGTATGAACACTTTTGAACTCTTTACTTAAAAGATTCTAATATAATGATTTGTAAAGAGATTCTTGTTAGAGTCATCAATATGATTTAGATTTATTGGGTCATTTTAATGTATTTCATAATTTTATTAATATGGGCCAAGAATTTTGGAATTCATTTAAGAATATATTTTAGCTCGAGTAAGTCCATTGTCTTGTAGGGTTTGAGCTATGTAAGTTAGAGCTGTCAGTGATTTAAATTAAAAATAATATAAAATAAAATAACTAGAATACTAAAAATAAGCAAATAAAAAGGGGATTCCAAACTCAAAGTCTATTTAAATCATAATATATAGATATTACAAGTTATTATTTTTATTTGGCTAGTTATATTGTTAGTAGAGTCGTCAACAAAGATTAAGCCCGTTGGAATACTCTGGTCCAATCCGTAATTGGATATGATTGAATTAAGATATATCGCTACTCAAAAAGCCCGATAGCCTCTAAGGGTTGAGTACTGTGAGTTGGGCAGACCTTGTGGGTCAAATAAAAAATAATTGAAATTAAAATTGAATCGAATACTAAAAATATTAAGAGGAGTTCAAATTTCAATTCTTAAACCATGAATATTAATATTACAAAGTTCAAACACTCAAATATAGAATATCTTTTCTTTTTAGGATTCTTCATTATTTTCATCTTTTACGTGATTTTGATACACTTGAGTTGAGGGTCTCTTGGAAAAAACTTATCTATCTCCACGAGATAGTGATAAGGTCAACATACAATCTATAATTCCTAGACTCCACTTAGTAAAATTTCACAGGATATGTGATTATTGTTATACGGTTATATCCAAGATATTTACATAAAATGACGAGCATTACAAATTGAAATTATACGACCAAATTTTTATTTGAAATCAAACTTAATAAGTATTATTAAAATTATTTTATTGGTGGATTTCAGACTTGGTTAACAAATAGCAACATCAAATAGCAACTTGCTGATATTTATGTTAACATTTAATAAATTTAAATTTATATAATAGTTTTTTTATATATATAAAAGTGGTCTGGGTTGGTCCTGTGCAACCCGTAGCCCACGTCTTTGTATATTTGACTAATTATTTTTGGGCAACTTTCACATATAGCAAACAAAAAAATCATATTTGTATAATATAGCAAACTTTGCATAATTGCGCTCCATAGCAAACATAAAAACTGTATAATTCGCTATACATATAAAAGTGTATAATTCACTGGCCTAAATTGTATAATTCGCTGGCCTATTTTGCTGCAATTGTATAATTAGCTTTGCATACAGTTGAATCGAATTAAAATGTATGTATATTGCATAATTATAAGTGTATAGCAAGAAGATATATGTTTTTTCTCGCTTTATACAAAAACAGAAACACAATATATACACTTCTGTTGTATAAAGCTAGAAAAAATTGTATTTCACTGCAATTGTATAATTCACAATTGTATAATTCTTTGGCCTTTTCTCTGCAATATTTGAAGTAAAATGTTTGTAAATTATATAATTAAGTGTATAACACGAAGATATACATTTTTGCATGTGTATATACAATTTTCTCTCGCTTTATACAAAATTGAAACAGAAATTATACACTTCTGTGTATAAAGCGAGAGAGGCGAGAATGGGAGAGTGGCGAGCGAGACTTCTAGGAGAGAGACGCCTGGCAAATTTTTGTCAAGGTTTGCTATGGAGCACAATTAAATCAAACCCTAGCTATTCCATTTAATTATACAATTGCAGCAAAATAGGCCAGCGAATTATACAATTTAGGCCAGCGAATTATACACTTTTATATGTATAGCGAATTATACAGTTTTATGTTTGCTATGGAGCGCAATTATGCAAAGTTTGCTATATTATACAAATATGATTTTTTTGTTTGCTATATGTGAAAGTTGCCTTATTTTTTAGCCTGCCAAAATAATCGGTCAGTTCAGTCTTTCCCGTAAAATTTCAAAACACGCATCAGCTAAATCAAATGGAATGGATCAGTCCATATTGACAACTTTATCATAGACATGTCAAATAAACATAAAAGTCCTTAGAAATATTGACTAAACATTTTGCACTTCATTTGACATTTTACACAAATAATTATTATTTAAATATTGTCCTAATATTACGGAGTCGTATTGTTTGAATTAATGTTATGATGGAATTAATTATGATGTGATAAATTATGATGAAGTTAGTTATGATGAGATAAGTTATGATAAAGAAGTTATTTTTTATTAAGTGTTTGGTTTGTTATACTAAAAATAATAAATTTTAAGAATAATTTGTTTGTTACAAAAATGTATTTCATGAATGTAAAAAGTGATTTATAAAAGGGGTTTAAGAGACATTTTTGTTATTTACTTATTTAATCTCGATATAAGTTATCTCAAGATTCCTATATCATCCATTCCAAGGGAAGGAATAACTTATTCCGCTGCTAATTATTAATCCCAATATAAATTATTTCAACTTATCAATTAAATAACAAATTAAATGACACTATAATTTAATTTAGTGTTGTCCTTTCATACCAAAAGATGCCTTAGACCTTTAACTTAACTAAATGTATAGCTATTAAATATTTATTTATTTGTAATAAGTAATAACTCCTAATATTTCGTATTTTAAAATTGAATAAACTTCTGTTTCTTAGATCTTTCGTTATTTTGACTAAGACTAAATGTCCTAACATTTTTAAAACCAATATTTTTAGTAGGTGTTTGTTCATGCATTATCATATTACGATATAAAATTATGAGATAAAATAAGCATTTGGACATGTGATTTACGTTGAGTCTATCTCATAATTCTATATTATTGATTTCATATTTTTCAAAAATCAATGATATGAGAATTTCATACCATGATTGAGATATTTTAATATAAAAATTGGTCCACAAATTTATATTTTGTTAAAACAACACCACATTTATATCTATTAACCATTATTTTTATGTAAATAAAATTTATAATAGCATCATTACTTTTTAAAATTTATTATTTCAGCGACATAAAATTTATTATTCTCACCAACATATAGTCACTTTAGGTCACACCAACGGATTGTTTAGTAATATTAAAGACTAATACACTACAATTTATGTTCAAGTTAGATGAAACACTTACTTAAGTGCAGAACAAATAACTTTATAATAATTTATTATGCGTTTTTATAATATTTTGTTTATTTAGTAAGATTGAATAAATAATTGGAGCTATTTTAATAGTTTTACAAGTTATGAGATTCATATGTTTATAAGAAAATATACAACACAAAAATTTCGTATCGCATGTCCAAACAGAATTTTTATTTCATTACATAATTTCATATTTTGATTTCATATCATGATATTATATCGTATGACCAAGAGCCCAATTCTCACTAGAATAAAGATAAACAAAATACATAAATCAAAATATTAAAGAAAGATGTTCACGTTTTTCTTTAAATAACTTTTTAACATTTCTATATGAATTCTTTTTATCATTTAATTATATATAACATTTATTTTACATATTTTTTTAATTTTGAAAGAATTTTATTCTTCTTGTATATTAAATTATTGATTGATGCATAATAGACGTGCAAATTATGTACGCTAATCTAATTGGTAATAAATATACAGATTTTGTCACTAAATTAATTGGTAATAAATATACAGATTTTGTTTTTCAAAAGTTAAAAGTTTTACATTATTAAGAGACCTCGGGAATTGAAATATAGAATATTACCATGATATTTGTTTCACTAACAAAATTTTTGTTGTTTTACTAAATCAAGACATGATGTTATACCATTGTATTTGTTTCACTAATTAAGTTTTCTCTTTAAAAAATCCTTTTTTTTATTTCATAATATTTATTTGTGGAATTCAGGTTTGCATGACTTAAAATTAATTTATTATTAGAAATGATAAATTTTAGCTGAATGATTTTATTGATAAGAAGCACTTAAAATGAATAATTTTTTATTGATTATTTAAAAAACGCAATAATTTTGTTAAATAATTTCATAATATAGAATGACGATATTAACTCTTATTATCTATGATTCATATAAATAATAAAATTTACAAATATTTTCACTTTTGTTATATGATATTTTCCTAACAATTACATGTTAACAATTTCACGAAAGACCAATTAAAAGATCCTTATGGACTCATATTGGTGTCAAAAGGAATCTAATGAAATAGATTAGTCATAGTAAATAAATAGGAGGGATGTGAATTAGTGGGATTATTAGATGAATAATACAAAGATTAGTGAGTGTGGAAAATTGACTTTGTCGAAATAGTTGTATCTCATTTTTTCTACTTTACACGTTGAGTGGGGACCTACTAAGCTCCCATACAACCCCTCTACCCTCTTTCCCACGCATGCCAATCCTTTTCTAAGTTGAATATTTGACAAATTACACAAAGTGTGCGCTTCACTTTATTGAACATTCCTTCTTCTTTCTTTTTTAAGTTGACGATTTGATATTCGTATTTAAATTTGGTTAGTTTGAATTCATTGAATAGGATCTATTTGAAAAATAATAATTTTGTTAAAGATACTTTTTTTATAATTTGAGATTTTGAATTTATAATTTTTATTAAAAAATGAGTACTTTCATTTATTGCACCACATTCTTTAGTGGCTTGAACGATTTTTTTTATTCTCTGTTTCTTTTTGTTTTTTCTTATAGAAGAAACAACGAGGAAAAAGGAAAAAATTATATATATCATGTGTGTCGACATTCATGTTGTTTTTAAATTTCTTCTTTGTGTGTGTGTAAGTGTGTTTCTTACCTTAATTTATTTGTCATGCTTACCTAATTACCTTAATTATTTGTCATGCTAAAAACAATTTTCTTTGTTGGGTTTTACTAAAAAAAAAAAAATTAAAGTTTGTGGGGATTCAAGGAAATTTGATTTTACTTCGTCCTTTTCATCTAATTTATGTACTTTGTAGGGCTTTTTGAATTGAAAATGAACCAGATTTCTAGGAATGACGATGCATCCTAGGGTGGTCTACACTTAATATTTGTTCGTCTTTTTTCGATTTATTATATTTAGAAGAATCGAGAAAACACCAACAAATATTAAAGTATAAATATGTCTTTCATTTTAATTTGTGTGGTATAATTTAAATCAAAAAAATTCTTTTTTTTAAAAAAAAGACTTCTATATTGTTATCTAAAACATGCCATATTATTTTGTGTGATTATGAAATTTTTTTGAAATTTGTGGTATTAAATTGAGAAAATTATGCGGTTAAGTAAATTTATAATATTTAATTACTTATCATAGTTATAGTTTTCTATGACTATCATTCGTGACTAATATTATACATTAATTATGTGGGTTGACTTGGAGTTTGTTTATTTTATCATGTTTGTATATGTATGATTTGTCAGGATATACAAATACATATGTATAATATATAATTATTTAACCTATATACATATACAATTCACCTCTCTCCCACTTTCTGGCTTCTCTCCTCCCTCTCTCAGTCTCGCTCGCCTCTTCCCTCCCTCTCCCAATCTCGCTTGCCATATATACAAATGCATATGTATAATATACAGTTATATACATATACAATTCACCTCTCTCCACTCTCTTCCCTCTCTCTCGCCTCCCTCCTCCCTCTCCCAATCTCTCTTGTCATATATACAAATATGTATGTATATTATACAATTATCTAACCGATATATATATACAATTCACCTTTCTCCCACTCTTTTTCCCCTCTTCCATTCTTGCTCGCCTCTCTCCTTCGATAACATATAGCTACAAATTGTAATAATCAAACTATAGATATGGAGAGTAATTAGACTATAGTTCCCCCAATATAATAATTTAGCAGTTATAGCATGCTGAATTTAATATATCCGCATAGACAAAAAGAAAAAGTAAAACCTTTGATTTATCTAATACATTAAAAGAAAATCTCTATTACTCCAAATAACAGTGTTTTGTCAAAAGGAAAGAAATAAAGATATGAAGAAAATTACAAGTGATTAATACAACAAAATTTAAACTTAGACTAATATAAAATGAAGCAACGAGGAAGGATACTGTTGTTGTTGAGGGGCTATGTACAAGTTACTGAGAAAAAAAAATCTCAGCTTTTTCATCGTAACATCAATGTAGTGAAAACGACAGAATCACAAAGTCAATTTCTCTTTAATTAATTAGAAGGTGAAATTATTTTCCGATTTGTTCTCATTAGAAGGAGAAGAAGTATTATCGTTGAGTCTATGGAGAAAATTACCAGGACGACTCTGAATAGATGGAGATGGTCGAGTAGTAGAATTACCCAATGTACTGAACATGTAAGAGAGTGGATTTTGTGGCACTGACTGCGCTTGAAATTGGATATTGTAGGCATTGGGATTCATAATTTGCTGATTGTTGGGCCCAAAGCCCAAATAGCCCCCTTGTGATGGTGCAACAGATCCACCAGTGAACTGTTGCACCATGGCACGGAAATTAGTTGTATCCGTGTTTAATACGGTAGTTGGGGTACGCCTAGAAGCCCTTGATCGTCGTCTGATGGGCTTGGAAACACGCCCATCAGATGGCCCGGTAACGTGTTGGTGTTGGTGTTGGTGGTGATCTGGAGCACTAAGTACGGAAGAGGCTGTGGTGGTGACAATTGTGGCATCGGAGAACATAGTGGTTTGTGGAGATCTTTGAGGTTGATAAAATTGCATCCAATTTGTGGGGTTATTTGGCATGGTTTCACTCATGCCTATAAAAATAATAAAAAAGTAAGAAAAAGAAATGAGAGTTTTTTTTGTTTTTTGAAAAGCTTAGGTAAAGAAGAAGAAATACCAACATAGGATGATCCATTGAATTTATAATAGTATTAGTAGGTACATAATTTTGGTTGGTCAAAGTACATGACTAGTACATTTACACAAAATGCTATAGTAGTTAGTGGTAGTATGATCACGACCAAAGGCGGAGCTAAAAATTTGGATATATGTTCAATTAAACTTAACAATTTATATTTTAATAATCTTTTTGTGTTAAAATTATATTAAATATATATAATTATGAAATTTGAAACTTAGTTATTATTACTTCATTTACAAAAGAATAATTTATAGCTTGATTTGACACAAATTTAAAAAATAAAAAAAGATTTTCTAATTTTGTAGTCATAAATTAAAATAATAATTAATATGTTGATGAGATGCTCTATAATTTTATGATCTTAAATATATCACGAAAAACTAAAATTATAAATATTATAAAAAAAAATATTTTTTTTCTAAAACAAACTAAAAAAGAAAAACAAATTCTTCTTTGTGACCAACATAGGGAGTAAAATTTGTAAGTTCATTTAAAAATTTCAATAATTATAAACTTAAAATTCTTACTCCGCTCAATTACCGCCTCTTGGCAGGGGTCCTTATTGACACGTGAGTATCACGTGGGTCTGCTGGAAGAGAAAATATGTTTTATTTTTTTGTTGAATAATCGTCTTTATGCTTTTTAATTTTCTTATCATGTGAACTAGATATACATTGACAATTCAACCGGAAAAAAACAAACTTATTTAACAAATAGTAATATATTTCTATTATTTTAATGTTAAACTTTGTAACACGTTCTTTAAAATCTTTCATATACTCTTCAGTTCCGATTTACTCGTCAAATAATATTTAATTTGATTTTCTTTTTATTTGCTATTTTTAATAGATTAAGAAAAATAATTTATTTAGTTTTATTATATTTTTAGTTTATTAATATTGAGTTAACGTTTTTAAAAAATATAGTAAATAGTAATATGTTTAAGACTTTATCAATTAATAGGGGTAGAATGGTAAAATCATTATATCAATTATTATTTTTTTAATAATTTATCAGATTAAAATTTGATAAATAAAAAGGACGAAGGAAATATTGTTTAGTTATTACTCCCTCCGTTTAACGATTGTTGTCTACTATAATATTTAGGATGTCCAATAAAACTTGTTTGCTTTATAAGATCAATGAATAATTATTTTACATGTAGCTCATAATTTTTCCTTATCATGAATTATAATTATATTTCTATTACATTCTTTAAGAAATATGCAAAATTAATAGTGGACAAACTGTTATAGCAGAGAGTGAGTAAATACTAATAATGGCCCTTTGTTTTAGATTTGGTTGGAAATATGCATGGTTTTGGCTTGAGTTGAGGTATTGAAAACTAAATTGAAATTAGTGGTTCAATCCAGAAGAAATTAATTAAAGCTGTAAAAGTCAAAATTATTTTGGAAAGCTAATTAAATTATTCATTAGGAATTCATGTCTAGTCAGTAAGGACCAAGATAATAACATTTTGAAAAGGAAAACTCCATTAAGTCTAGAACAATGACATTCAAAAAGTACTATTTCATTTCATTTTAATTAAAATAACTTTTTTATGAAAAGAATAATAATTATTTAACTAATATAAAAGTAAAGTCAAATGTATACTGTATATATAGTACTTATATATTATTAATAAGAGAAAAAGATGGAAGATAACTTGGAGGATCACAAAAGCTCAACAAGGATTAGGTTTTAAGAGTGGCTACAGTTGTTGGGAGTGAAATCTTCTAGATGCAATAGACATTCAAAGTGACGCATCTAGAAAAGCAAATTAAATAAAAAAAGGATTGAGGCAACTTCCAAGATACAAGGGTGTCAGCCCAATTCAGAATTATTATCCGAGCAACTTTCACATATAGCAAATATAGAAATTATATTTGTATGTTATAATTATAGTTTGCATGATTGCATTTTATAGCGATTTTATGTTTGCTATGGAACTTTTAATTCGTATAATTTACTACAAACATTCAATTTTATACAATTATTTAGTTTTATATAAATTCATTTATACATGATAATTGTATAATAAAATTTGAATTTACATAATTATAATTGTATAGGACGGAAATATTTGTATTTGTAAATGTATATACACTTTTTTCTTGCTTATACAAATATGAACGCAATTTATACATTTTATACTAAACTGTATAAAATGACTAATTGTATATCGAAAATGACTAATTATATACTAAATCAGATGACAAAAAAAGAAAATGCTTACTACGAATTAAAATTAAAATAAACTATGGCTATAACATTTAATTTAAATTAATAATAATAATCTATTTCATATAATTTTTCCTTATTATTATCAATTGCTATAATATCTATTATATCCATAATTATAATTTACTATCGTCGATATTTTCACCATAACTATTAACAATACTACAATGCAATCAATCCTTATAACCCTTCACCGCTAGTATCAACATATCATCAAATACCACATACTAATTCTTCAGCTACTATACTTTCAGAACAGTCAACTATAAACATTAATCAACTTCATTATCATCTCATCGGTTACTCCACCATTTTCTATGAATAAAAATGTCCTATTTTTAACATCAAGCAATAATTTTATTTTAGTAAATATTTACAATTATTTTCTAATTATATGTAGTTATTTTTTATTTGAACGGTATATGTTTTATGTTACAACTAAATAATTATGTTCATTCACTATTTCAAAAATAAAAATATCTTAATAATTTAATTTTTCTTACAATATCCTAATTATTTAAATGTATATTCAAATTCATACATTTTAACGTGTTTTAATTTTAATGAAACAAATGTCATTTAATGGCTAATAGTATGCGAATTCCTACACCAACATTTTAAATCATTTACTTGTACAGATAATGTTAAAATACTTATATCATTCGTCTACGTAATATGATAATTTTATTTTTTAAGTTTACTAATTTTTTCTAATAATAAGAAATTTATCGTAGTTTTTTTTTCAGTGGCTAGTAAGTGTTTGGCTATGAGGTTTCATACCATGTAATCGATTGTGAGATGGAATCAACATTTGGACATGTAATTTTTGTTGATTTCATCTCATATTTTATATCATGAAATAAAATTCCAAATTTTTTCACAAATCATGATATGAGATTTTTCTAGGTCGGCATTTGGCCATGTGATTTCATCTCGTGATATGAAATTAGCATTTGGACATCCAATTTCACGTTGATTTAATCTTGTGATTTCAAATAATGAAATGGAGCTCTAAAATCTAAAATCACAATTTGAGAATGTCAAATCATGATATAGGATTTTTCAAATACAAAAATTGAGTATAATTGTAAAAATATCCATATTTAATTTATATATATTTACTAATCATTCGTTTCACATGTAAATAAAATTTATAATTTATATCATTACTTTTTAAATGTTTTATGTCTCATATAATGATTATTTTTCCAATATAAAGTTATTTTTACTTCAAATCATTTCTTTATTTCCATTTATATTCCACCAAATTCACTATTTTTTATCAAATTTATTGCTACTTTGTTCAAATAAATGTTTTATATTGAATAGTCAAGACTAATCACTATGACAACAATTGCAAAATAATTTCCTTAGCTACTAACCACCTAAGTTCAATTTTTGTTAATTGAATTAGGATTTGATCAATAAATATTATATGTTTAGTATAGTTTTGTGATAATATATTATGCGATTTTATAAATTTTTTATCTATTTGGTAAAATTGTATAAATAATTGCGACAAATTTGATAGTCTTACAAACTTACATGATTTTTATGTTTATGAGAAAGCATTCAAAGAATTTCAATTACCTACCCAAACAAAACTTTCAACTTCCTTTCATATTTTCATATAATGATTTGAACCCATAATTTCATATCACATGATCAAACGAGCACTTAAAAATTAAGATTAGTAAAGTAGGAGTTAAAATTTATAATCCCACTGCCATAATTGATTGTCTACTTTTGAATTGATACACCTATTAAGAAAATAATTATTAACATAGTGAATTTACTATTTTACCCCTATTAATTATGAGGTGAGTGAATTAAAAACTTGAAATTTTTAAAAAGTCTTATCTTTTTCAAAGTAATTAGTTGAGAATATAACAGTTAAATTTTTTTTTTATCTTTTTTTAATTTGTCAAAATAATCGAGTAAGGAGGAGTTAACTCCCTCAATGGTCACCCAAGTTAAAAGATTGCCTTGAAATATCATTCATGTTTCATTTAGAACCAAAATATCACTTAACTATCAATATTTTTCTTCAAATATACTTGACACTTCAAAAGACTCACTCTCTCCTAGTTGACATGACATGTCATTAAACTCTTCTTTTAATAATAGACCAATTTAATTCATTAAATCCATTTAACTAAAATAATGATCATATTTTAAAAAAAATAATAAATTAGTTTTATTTAGAATAAATTTATACTTAAGAATTTATTTTATCGTAGCTAAACTTTTATTTTTTTATGTTACGAAGAATAGGTTTTTAAAACGTATTATAATATCATCAATTTTGATTATTTATAAACATATGCATTCAGAAAAATATTGATATACAAATCAATTAATCATAACTTGTACGATGAATCAATAATATTAAAGGTTAATTACCTATTACAATAATGTAAATTGTGTATTTTGAAATTCATGCTTACAACATATTTTTTTGAAAAAATAAAAGTGAATAATATTATATTTTTTATCCAAAAAGAAAAAAAACTAAATACCTCAAAAGTCTCTTTCTATTCTAGTGATATGTCATGTCATTAAATCACCATTTTTAATAATAATAGACCTATTTAATTCATCAGTTCTATGTCTCTACAAAATAAATATATAAATTACATCATCCTTCGGGGTGGCCTAGTGGTTTGAGCTTGTGACTTCTATGTTGGAAGTCTCATGTTCGAAACAGTGAAAGCAGGGGGTTTGCCTTCTGGTTTGAGCTTGTCGCACCAGGGTTGCCTAATGCAGGTTACCTCTCCTATGTGGTTTGCGAGCTATTGCATAATGCAGGTTTTTACCCTGTGTGAACCCAAAAAGGATAGCGATTACAGGTTTTCCTTGTCGTCAAAAAATATATATATAAATTACATCAAAATTTATGAAGATTATAAAAAAATCTAATTCCTTTATTTATTTTTAACAAAATTCAATGAAAACACTCTATCCGCAATTATTACCTAATAATTTTTAAAATTCTTAAGTTAACCATTTGAAAATTTAAAGCGATTTCTTATAAAAATATTCAAATAAATTTGTAAAGTCGACAAAAGAAGTTGGTAAGAAAGAGAAAATTATTATTTAATATTTTTTAATTTAATTTTTATTTTAATTGTCTTATTCTATATTATATTATATTTTAACTTCTCATACAATTAGACACCAATATATATTCGTATCTCATCCCAAATTTATAAAATACAAGTAATAAATAATTGAATTGCCTAAAGATATTATATGAGATTAATATACTAATAAATAAAGATAAAAAATTTATTTTCTAATATAAATATTATAAAAAAAGACATTGTAAGCATATATCACTACAAAAACTGTAAATTACTTAGTATGAAAAACTTATTTTTCATACTAATTCTCAGGAAAATCTGTCACGACCCAAATCGGGGTCGCGACTGGCACCCACATTTACCCTCCTATGTGAGCGAACCAACCAACTTAACCCTTAACATTTCAATGTCTATCAACAGAAAATAATGCGGAAGACTTAAACTCATTAATAAAACAAGGGAAAATACCCAAGTATCCCCTCAACCTATGCCCAAAATCCCAGAGACACACTTATACTATACTAAGGTCCTATTACCCCCCTGAACTTATTTTATATGTAATTTTCTACCCCCTTTTAGCCTACGTGGCACTAGTTCGAAAAAGAAAGTCAACCATCAGTGGGCCCACAAGATAGTGCCACGTAAGCTAAAAAGGGGTAAAAAATTATTAATAAAATAAGTTCAGGGGGGTAATAGGACCTTAATATAGTATAAGTGTGTCTCTGAGATTTCGGACATAGGTTGAGGGGGTACTTGGGCATTATCCCATAAAACAATTCAAAACTATTATTAATATCCCCAAAATCTGGAAGTCATCATCACAAGAACATCTATGATCAAATTACTATCTAAGAATGTCTAAGAAGCTAAAAATACATAAGAAGCTAGTCCATGCCGGAAGTCAAGGCATCAAGACTTGAAGAAGAAGATCCAGTCCAAGCTAGAAGCGTTAGCTCACCCTGAGATCCGGTATGATGAAGACTGGCTCGAATTACTGTTGAGTTGAAGTTGACGGAACGTTTGCTGCAATACACAATTAACAAAGAAGAAAACATAAAAGTAGGGGGGGTCAGTACAACCACAAGTACTGAGTAGATATCATCGGCCAACCAAATAGAAGATAATATATATCAAGTAATATTATAAATCAACTATAAACTCAACATGTAGCAACAACAAGTACTATAATCATCAACAAGTACCATCAAATTCATCCATGAGGGCTCAAGCCTCCATACCACACTCATTTGGGAATTAAGTTATTAGATTGAGTATATTTATCATCTTTCAAGATTCATTATCTTTCTTCCTCTTGTGTCGGTACGTGACACTCCGATCCCCTACCACTATGTGTCGGTACGTGATACTCCGATCCCCTAATTTTACGTGTCGGTTCGTGACACCCGATCCCCTATATGTGTCGGTACGTGACACTCCGATCCCCTATATGTGTCGGAACGTGACACTCCGATCCCCTATATGTGTCGGAACGTGACACTCCGATCCCCTACATGTGTCGGTACGTGACACTCCGATCCCCTAATTCTACGTGTCGGTTCGTGACACCCGTCCCACTAATACTATGTGTCGGAACGTGACACTCCGATCCACTAATACTATGTGTCGGAACGTGACACTCCGATCCACTAATACTATGTGTCGGAACGTGACACTCCGATCCACTAACCTCATTCTATCCGTTCATCAAGCCTTCTCTATACCAAGGCATCACAATCCCATTACTTTAATTCAATCAGCCTTCTTTTATACCAAGGCATCATCATTAATAACGTAGATTAAAGTTTCTTTCAAGATTTGGGATTCAATGGTTTTCATCATGCTTGTTTTATCAAAATCACATAATCATATTCATGCAAGCATACAATTAAGCATATAGACAGGTTTACAATACCACCAATACATATCATTCACTATTAAGAGTTCACTACGAATATCGTAAAAACCATAACCTACCTCCACCGTAGAATTGGAATCAACAAGCAATTTCCCAAGCTTTGATATTCTTCTTCCTGTTCGACTCTCTCAATCGATCAATCTCTCTCTTCTTTCTTTTGTTTTCTTTATTCAAACCCTCTTTCTTTTACCCTAATTAACATATAATTAAGTGTAAGGATGACAATATAACCCCCTAATTAACTTAAGGTTACCTCTTTTAACCCCCAAGTAATTAGACTTATTAATATTAACCCTCTAACTTTGTAATTAAGGAAAGAATAGTCCAAAACGTCCCTTAAAACATGTAAAGAAATCCGATTCTGCCTGGGATTCGCGCAACCTGTGATGGCCCGTCGTGCCTGCGACGGTCCGTCACGCAGGTCGTCGCAGCCTCTTAGAACTCAAGTGGACTGTGACGGTCCGTCCTGCACTTCCGTCATGACGATCAGAGACTCGTTCCCTGTACCAAATTCTCAAAAGTTGAAGTGTTTTGCAACGGGAGCTCACGACGGTACGTCGTAGCTATGACAGTCCGTCCTGCAGGTCCGTCACAGATTACAGAGAGTCGATTTTCAGTACCCAATTTCAGAATTCCTAAGTATATTGAAACGAGACCCTGCGACGGTCCGTCGTGCCTGTGACGGTCCGTCGTGGGATCCGTTGCCTCAGCCAATTTTCCAGAAATAAAATCTGTTGCTCAAAACGACTAAACAGGTCGTTACAATAGATACCAATTTACCCATCGTTCGTCCCCGAACGATCAAAAGAAGAAAAACAATGGCGAAAAGGAGTACCTGAATCTGTAAACAGATGTGGGTATTTTTCTTGCATATCTGCCTCCTTCTCCCAAGTAGCCTCTTCAACCGGTCGATTCTTCCATTGAACTTTGATGGATGCAATCTCTCTCGACCTCAATTTGCGAACTTCTCTATCTAATATAGCAACTGGTTCCTCCTCATAAGTCAAATTCTCATCAAGCAAAACTGAATCCCAACGGATAATGTAGTTTCCATCTCCGTGGTATCTTTTCAACATGGACACGTGAAATACCGGATGCACTCCGGACAGCCCTGGGGGCAAGGCTAATTCTTAAGCCACCTCCCCTATTCGCTTAAGCACTTCAAATGGTCCAATATACCTTGGACTTAGCTTACCCCTTTTTCCAAACCGCATCACCCCTTTCATGGGTGAAACCTTCAACAAGACTTGTTCACCTTCCATGAACTCCAAGTCTCTAACCTTTCGGTCTGCATACTCCTTCTTTTGTCTACTTTGCGCCGCTAGAATCTTTCTTGAATGCACTTCACCTTATCTAACGAATCCCTCAAGAGGTCAGTACCCCAAGGTCTAACCTCAAATGCATCGAACCACCCAATGGGAGATCTACACCTCCTCCCATACAATGCTTCAAATGGAGCCATATCAATACTGGAGTGATAGCTATTATTGTATGAAAACTCTGCCAAAGGTAAAAAGCTATCCCAATGGCCACCAAACTCTATCACACATGCATGAAGCATATCCTCCAACACTTGAATCGTTCGCTCAGACTGACCATCGGTTTGAGGGCGGAATGCGGTACTAAGATCCAACCTAGTACCCAATTCAGCATGTAATGTTCTCCAAAACTTAGAAGTAAACTGCGCACCTCTATCTGATATAATGGAGAGTGGAACCCCATGTAATCGAACAACCTCTGAGATGTAGATTTTGGCTAACTTCTCTGCATTGTAGGTCACCTTGACCGGAATGAAATGAGCGGACTTAGTTAACCTATCAACAATCACCCAAATAGAGTCGTACTTACCCAATGTTTTTAGGAAGTCCGACCACGAAAAGTCCATCGCGATTCTCTCCCACTTCCATTCAGGAATGGGCATTCTTGAAGTGTCCTCTGGGCCTCTTGGTGTTCATACTTTACTTGTTAACAATTGGACATTTGGCAACAAACTCAACCATATCTCGCTTCATTCTACTCCACCAGAAGTGTTGCTTTAGGTCACGATACATCTTGGTTGCACCAGGATGTATAGAATATCCGGAACTATGAGCCTCTGTAAGAATAGTGGTGATCAAATCATCGATGGGGTACACATACTCTTCCCTTAATCCTCAAAACACCTTCCTCATCGATTGTTGCTTCTTTAGCCTCTCCTTGTAACACTTTATCTCGAATTCGACCTAGTTTCTCATCATCAAACTGTTTCCCTTGATCTTGTCAAGAAAAGAAGATCTTGCCTCTACACAAGCTAACAATCCTCCCTTCTCATTTATTTCTAACCTCATAAGGTCATTAGCCAGAATCTGCACCTCTCTAGCCAATGGGCGTTTAGAAACTTGCAAATGAGCTAGACTTCCCATGCTTCCGGCCTTTCTACTTAAAGCATCCGCCACAACATTCGCTTTTCCGGATGATACAAGATAGTGATGTCGTAGTCCTTCAGTAGTTCCATCCATCTCCTCTGTCTCAAGTTCAAATCTTTCTGAGTAAAGACATATTGTAGGCTACGATGATCCGTATAGACCTCACACTTAACCCCATACAAGTAGTGTCTCCATTGCTTTAGTGCAAATACTACCGCGGCCAACTCCAAATCATGGGTCGGATAGTTACGTTCATGCACCTTTAATTGCCTCGAAGCATAAGCAATCACATTCTTCTCTTGCATTAGCACTGCACCCAAACCCGAATAGGATGCATCACAATAAACGATGAAGTTTTTACCCTCTACTGGCAAAGTAAGAATTGGTGCAGTAGTCAATAAGGTCTTGAGCTTCTGAAAGCTTTCCTCACACTCATCCGACCATACAAATGGAACATTCTGCTTAGTCAAGTTCGTCAATTGGGAAGCAAGAGAGGAATCCCTTGACAAATCGGCGGTAGTAGCTAGCTAACCACAAAGCTCCTTATCTCCGACACATTAGTAGGTCTTACCCAATTTTTCACCGTCTCAATCTTAGATGGATCCACCATCACTCCATCCTTAGAAACCACGTGCCCTAAGAAGGACACTAATCTAGCCAAAACTCACACTTGGAGAATTTCGCATAAAGCTTTTCTTTCTCAACAACTCTAACACCATTCTCAAATGCTCCTCATGTTCCTTTTACTTTGGAGTATATCAGTATATCATCAATAAACAAGATAACAAAGAGGTCCAAATATGGCTTGAAAATCCCGTTCATCAAGCTCATGAAGGCAGCAGGGGCATTAGTAAGACCAAACGACATTACCACAAATTCGTAGTGCCCATACCTAGTTCGAAAAGCAGTCTTTGGCACATCCGTTGCCCGTATTTTCAATTGATGATAACCGGATCTCAAGTCAATTTTAGAGAAGACACAAGCACCTTGTAACTGATCGAACAAGTCATCAATGCGAGGAATGGGGTACTTGTTCTTAATAGTTACCTTGTTCAGTTGTCTGTAGTCTATGCACATCCGAAAACTCCCATCCTTCTTCTTCACAAATAACACCGGAGCACCCCAAGGAGATGCACTTGGTCTAATGAAGCCTTTGCTCAACACTTGAAGTTGGGCCTTTAACTCTCTTAACTCTGCGGGAGCCATTCTATAAGGGGGTATAGAAATGGGGCGAGTACCCGGTTCCAAATCAATGCAGAAGTCTATATCCCTATCTGGTGGCATACCAGGAAGATCTGCAGGGAACACATCCAAAAACTCACGGACTACCGAAACTGACTCAATCGAAGGTACATGAGTAGTGTCATCCTTGAGATGTGCCAAGAAAGCTAAACACCCTTTACTAACCATTTTCTTAGCACGAAGAAAGGAGATGATACGCACCGGACTGGAAGTGTAGTCGCCCTCCCACACTAACGGATCTGCCTCAGGCTTGGCTAACGTCACAGTTTAGCATTACAATCCAAAATCGCAAAATTCGGAGAAAGCCAAGTCATACCCAGAATTACATCAAAGTCACCCATTTCTAAAATAACCAAATCTACATAAGTGTTGCTCCCCACAAAATTCACCAAACAAGACCTATATACTTTTTCAACTATCACAGACTCACCCACCGGAGTAGAAACACGAATAGGCGTGTCAAGAATTCACAATGTAAATTCAGACCATTAGCAAATGAGGAAGATACATAAGAAAATGTGGATCCAGGATCAAACAATACGGAAGCCATGCAATCACAAATCAAAGGTTACCTGTGAGACAACATCTATCTTATGCCTCCGCTTCAGATCTCCCAGGAAAAGCGTAACAATGGGCCCCATTACTGTCTGTCCGTTGCCCCTACCATGTTGTGTTGTAGTGGCTCCAGTTTGCCCATCACCTCTGCCGTTGTGGTGACCACCATTACCTCGACCACCACGTCCTCCAGAAAAGCGGCCTCTACCATGACCACCTCTACCTCTAGCTATTGGGGGGTCTGTAACTCTGTTTTGGACAATTCCTCCTAATATGTCCAATCTCCCCACATCCATAACACTCTCTGGAGTCAGGCATAGGTCTCTCGGAGTAGTGTTGACCGTTCTGAGGTGGACCCCCAACTACAGTCTGTAGTGAAGACTGAATTGGTCGAACTGAGTAACCTCCGGAACTCTGTCCTCTAGAGTAAGAACCATTAAACTCACCTCCCCTTCGAAACCTTTTTGATTCGATGTCGTGGTGAAGTCATCTGGCTTCACTCCTTCCACCTCTATTACAAAGTCTACCACCTCTTGGAAGGATGTTGCCGTAGCCGCTACCTGTAAGGCTGAAATCTGCAATTCTGACCTCAACCCCTTCACAAACCGGCGAATCCGCTCTTGTGGACTGAAACAGAGTTGGGTGGCATACCTGGATAATGCACGAAACTTAGCCTCATAGGCGTTAACCGTCATCCTTCCTTGCTCTAGACTCAAGAACTCATCCCTTTTTCTATCTCTCAAAGTCCTTGGGATATACTTCTCCATAAACCAAGCTAGAGAATGATTCCCAAGTCATAGGTGGTGCCTCTGTTGGTTGACACTCAACATGTGACCGCCACCACCATTTTGGCGTTCCCTTGAAACTGATAGCTTACGAACTCAACGCCAAACCGTTCTACTATACCCATCTTGTGTAGTAGCTCATGACAATCAACCAGAAAATCGTAGGCATCCTCTGATTCTGCGCCCTTAAAGACTGGAGGTTTCAATTTCAAGAACTTACTGAAAAGTTCATGCTGATCATTTGTCATAATAGGCCCAGTAGTCAGACGTGGAATGTGCCATATACCAATGAGGCATCCATACGAGGAGCCCCAGCAGCAGCATGTCGTATCTCTGAAACCGGAGGTGTTGGTGCAGAAACCACTGGAGGTGCCTGACCCTGATCAGATAACCCGCTAAGATAATCAAGAACCTGATTGATCATCTCTGGGGTAGGTTGGGGTGGCAATTCCTCATTTTGCACTTGTTCATTCTCCCCTTCCTCACCCTCTCTTATCACCTCCTCGGCCGGGGAGGAGAGTCACCGCCCTAGTATCAGATGGGCTAGGTGCTTGTCCTCTCCCTCTAGAGGACGTCCTCCCACGACCTCTTCCACGGCCTCTTGCCATGGTCTTCCTCGAGCTACAGCCCCAGTGGCTGGCTCAGTCGTTTCTTGTCTTGCCGTTTTTGCGGCTGGTGCGGGTCGTTGCTCTAGTTCTAACCATCTGCGAAATAGAGTGAAGAGGTCAGATACCAATTTGTATCACCTAGATACCAATTGGACTCAAGTAGTAGCACGAAAGAAAGAATGGAATGTTCCTAAAGTCTTATAGTCTCTCAAAGTAAAGTAAAGGCGTCCCCCTACCGTTCCTTAAGACTCTACTAGACTCGTTCTTGTGTGATGAGACCAATGAACCTAATGCTCTGATACCAAGTTTGTCACGACCCGAATCGGGGCCGCGACTGGCACCCACATTTACCCTCCTATGTGAGCGAACCAACCAACTTAACCCTTAACATTTCAATGTCTATCAACAGAAAATAATGCGGAAGACTTAAACTCATTAATAAAACAATTCAAAACTATTATTAATATCCCCAAAATCTGGAAGTCATCATCACAAGAACATCTATGATCAAATTACTATCTAAGAATGTCTAAGAAGCTAAAAATACATAAGAAGCTAGTCCATGCCGGAAGTCAAGGCATCAAGACTTGAAGAAGAAGATCCAGTCCAAGCTAGAAGCGTTAGCTCACCCTGAGATCCGGTATGACGAAGACTGGCTCGAATTACTGTTGAGTTGAAGTTGACGGAACGTTTGCTGCAATACACAATTAACAAAGAAGAAAACATAAAAGTAGGGGGGGTCAGTAAAACCACAAGTACTGAGTAGATATCATCGGCCAACTCAAAATAGAAGATAATATATATCAAGTAATATTATAAATCAACTATAAACTCAACATGTAGCAACAACAAGTACTATAATCATCAACAAGTACCATCAAATTCATCCATTAGGGCTCAAGCCTCCATACCACACTCATTTGGGAATTAAGTTTATTAGATTGAGTATATTTATCATCTTTCAAGATTCATTATCTTTCTTCCTCTTGTGTCGGTACGTGACTCTCCGATCCCCTACCACTATGTGTCGGTACGTGACACTCCGATCCCCTAATTCTACGTGTCGGTTCGTGACACCCGATCCCCTATATGTGTCGGTACGTGACACTCCGATCCCCTATATGTGTCGGAACGTGACACTCCGATCCCCTATATGTGTCGGAACGTGACACTCCGATCCCCTACATGTGTCGGTACGTGACACTCCGATCCCCTAATTCTACGTGTCGGTTCGTGACACCCGTCCCACTAAACTATGTGTCGGAAGTGACACTCCGATCCACTAATACTATGTGTCGGAATGTGACACTCCGATCACTAATACTATGTGTCGAAACGTGACACTCCGATCCACTAACCTCATTCTATCCGTTCATCAAGCCTTCTCTATACCAAGGCATCATCAATCCCATTACTTTAATTCATCAAGCCTTCTTTATACCAAGGCATCATCGTTAATAACATAGATTAAAGTTCTTTCAAGATTTGGGATTCAATGGTTTTCATCATGCTTGTTTTATCAAAATCACATAATCATATTCATGCAAGCATACAATTAAGCATATAGACAGGTTTACAATACCACCAATACATATCATTCACTATTAAGAGTTCACTACGAATATCGTAAAAACCATAACCTACCTCCACCGTAGAATTGGAATCAACAAGCAATTTCCCAAGCTTTGATATTCTTCTTCCTCGTTCGACTCTCTCAATCGATCAATCTCTCTCTCTCTTTTCTTTTGTTTTCTTATTCAAACCCTCTTTTTTTACCCTAATTAACATATAATTAAGTGTAAAGGATGACATAATAACCCCCTAATTAACTTAAGGTTACCTCTTTTAACCCCCAAGTAATTAGACTTATTAATATTAACCCTCTAACTTTGTAATTAAGGAAAGAATAGTCCAAAACGTCCCTTAAAAACATGTAAAGAAATCCGATTCTGCCTGGGATTCGCGCAACCTGTGATGGCCCGTCGTGCTGCGACGGTCCGTCACGCAGGTCGTCGCAGCCTCTTAGAACTCAAGTGGACTGTGACGGTCCGTCCTGCACTCCGTCATGACGATCAGAGACTCGTTCCCTGTACCAAATTCTCAAAAGTTGAAGTGTTTTGCAACGGGAGCTCACGACGGTACGTCGTAGCTATGACAGTCCGTCCTGCAGGTCCGTCACAGATTACAGAGAGTCGATTTTCAGTACCCAATTTCAGAATTCCTAAGTATATTGAAACGAGACCCTGCGACGGTCCGTCGTGCCTGTGATGGTCCGTCGTGGGGTCCGTTGCCTCAGCCAATTTTCCTAAAATAAAATCTGTTGCTCAAAACGACTAAACAGGTCGTTACAAAATCCCTATTTAATTCACAATTTTTTGTATTGTATGGATTTCAAAGTACCTAATTAATTATTTTTAATAGTCATTTGACATTTAATATTATTAATTCATAATATAATATATGATTTATTGATGTAAGTTGACATTCATAAGCAATTTGTGTATCAATATTTTTTTTTAAATATATGTTTTTATAATTATTCAAAATTGATAACATTATGGTAAATTTTTAATAAACTATTCTTCATAGCATAAAAAAATAAATAAATAAAATTAATTATAATAAAAAATTCTCAAGTATAAATTTTTTTCTTAAATAATATTTTAAGATAAATTCCTAAACTTGGGTCTAATCATTTAGAAAATTAACTCATGAAAAGAAGTGGGTGGTAGGTAGGTATCTACTGACCAGGACTTCAATTAAGTTGGTTGTCTCTCCACTTTTGGAATTGTAAGTTTCTCCTGCTTAATTTGCTCTTCAATTTTTTTACCCCTTCCGCGAAACCTAAAACTTAGCTATATACATATCATTTTCATGCTTTAAATAACATTTGACTAGTATTCACTTTTATATATCATTTATTTATAATATAGAAATAAATAATTAGCTTTTCATATTTTACTTTTATTATTCATTATATATCCCCTAATTATTTTTCAAGATTTGTAAATTGTATAATATTAGATCTTAATATTTAAAATGTTCATATAAATTGAGTCAGACTAAACCATTTTTTTTGGAATTTGAAACTGATAAACTCAAAAAAAGAAAAAAAAAAGAAACTGATAAACTCAAAATGCTAATTTCGCATTAATTATGACCTAATGATGTTCTATAGCCAATGTCTCCATTCCAATGACAAATTAAAAGTATGAATAACGCATAATAGTCAATGTTATAGTACATCCTACACATCGTCATGGATTACGATCCTAGGTTGAATAATTATATAGCCATTAAAGTCATGACTAATTATTCCATGAAAACAACATTTATTCTTTTAACTTCTTTGACCTGAATTTTGGAGTGGATGGGGAGTTACTTCTCCAAAGTTAGAAGTGAGTATCATTTAATTACTTATAATTGAATGGACTAATAATTAATGGTATTGTGGCCCTTCACAAATCACAAAAATTGTGAACATGCTTGATCTACAGAGATTGTGAGACTTGATTGTTTGAATTGTCAAGTGGTATTTGGTCATCTAAGTCATCTTTTTTTTAATATTTTTGACATATGTTTAGTTTCAATAAAATCATATCCCGTTTGATTTATCATGAGATAGACAAAATATCTTAATGGATTGAGATATATATTATTTAAAAAGAAAATTAAGACTAAGCTAGATAAAATAATCTTGTGTTTAATTCAAAATTAATGATTGTTGTTTATTTAACTAATCAAACAACCCACTAGTATTTGAATTGGGAATGTGAACACTGTTCGAACTTTATCATGTAGTGGAGCCGTTTATTAGAATTAGAAAATTTTATAAACTCACTTTACTGCAAACTCTTTATTAGCCAACTTTATAATATAATGTGCATCGTGGGAGGTTTGTAACAAGTAGTGAAGCAACAAAGATCACATTTAGACCCACGTGAGTTTGAATTTTGAAACACTAAAGATTTTTTTATCCCTTTCCCTTCCTTGTGTATTCATTATTTTTACTTTAATGTAAAGTAACTCTTTAAAGACATGAAATCCATGACTTTTGGAAACACAAATTTCATGGCTATTATCTTTTGATTTCTCAATCGTAGAGCCACAACTCCATCACTCTATTATTGAATTGTCAAAATATAAAAAAATCACAAACACAAACATATAAGCTTTGTGATATTTTTCATCGACAATACACCATAGCTAGTAAAATTTTGATTCTATCAGTATTTATTAACGTAATTCATTGTGAAAATTCTGACTCCACTATTACTTATTGATGTTGCAAGTCCAATATGGCCTAATGGACAAAAAAACACATGTTATGGAAATGATCTTTTTAATCTTTGGTAGATAGTTTTGTCTTTGGCAATGAAACTTGAAACATGCATTTGAAGAAAAGATTTTGAAAACAATAAATCATGACACCACGTCAATACTAGGAAGGTGCATCTTTAATTTTACTTTTTTTTACTCATTACTAAACCAGGGGCAGAAGCAACGGATTAAACAAAACTCATCCAACTTTGAATCAAATTTTATATATATTGAAAAACATTAAATTTGTATTAAAAATAACTGAAATCCAATTGCTAGAACTTGAAATCTTTGTTATCTTTAAAAATTCATATCTTCAATTCGATTCTATTACTAAAATATGTTCAGTCACTGCAACAAAAGAGATATTAATTAACAATAAAATTCTTTTCCGCGACAATATTTGTTGACACACAAAAAATTTAACTACAATTTGAAGTTAAGATGAATCACACTAGTCATTAGTAATAGATATATATAAAATGTTAGTTATAAATACACATTTATATTATTACAGCAAATTTCTTTATTTTTTTACATTGAATTCTCTTATTAATTACTAATATCTTCTCCCTTTTCCCTAAATAAAGAGTAGTACTAAATTTCGCCTCTTCTATAAACCTATTGAATTAATTAATGAGGATAAATTTGAAAATTTAAACTAACCCACATTTGGCATCGCTCCTATATTGCACGAGAAACAGACGTATACTTATACAGTGAGGCCGTCATTATAGGAAAACTGGAAAGTCAACAAATACTACTGGCAAAAGGGTGGAAGTGGTATAGTATATATATGAAATTATCATATGATATTGAAATTTTAGTATTGCAATTTTGATATGATGTATGGTATATATTTTTGACTTTTAGTGTATCGAAAAATAACATAGCAAAATGTCGAATACCGTATCGAAGGGTACAAAGTACATAAATAACATTTATATATAAGGGTATTAAAATATTAACAAATATGCAACTTAGTATTAGTATATATAACCTTTGTAAATATTTAGAAGTTAAAATTTTGACTACTCTATTTGATTGAAATGTATTTAGATGTAATTGATTAACAAAAAGAGTTGTTTGTGTTCTTTTTGAATATATTTTTCTACATGTGTAATATTTTAGTATCATACAATTGAGACTCTTTTCTGAATTATCAAAGTCATAATACCCTATTATACAAGACAAAGTTTTCAATCAGATCTGTCAACAGCTTTTATGCTTGCTGAGTACAGATGATAACATGAGTAAACCTCAATAATGGATGTTACAGGGATCGACGAGAAAGTATGAAGGTGGGTGAAAGAACAGAGGAAATTTTGAGAAACTGTGACTTTAGTGAAGATATAGAAACCAATGACTCAAAGCAATCAACCCATGTACGATTCTAGAATCGAACTCGTAGTACTCTCACACACGAGGGCAGAAGACAGAATTCTCTTTATCAACAATCAAACATTTCTTCTAATATAACAGGATTACATGTTGCTTCCAGATATAAAAGAAATATTGAAGACCTATTGATATTCATGTAGTGATCTTCAGTAGTGTACATTAATTTCCTTCTATGTTAAACATGCTTAAGCATAGAAAAAGTAATCTTAGTTTCCTCCTATTCAGCTAACTTTCTAAGGCGATATTAGGCACTGTTTCGAATCCAGCTAAGAGAAACACTAATACTGCAAACGTTTTCCTGTGACACTGGTAGAATTGTCCTACAGTAGGGAGCGAGAGTGAAATTTGAACTCACATTAAACAAGAAATAACAAAACATTGAGTGAATGAAACGTACCATATCAGATGAATTTTCCTGATAGTTGAAAGAAGGATGCACCAGTGGTGCTCTGACGCTAAGCTGTCCCTGCAACTTGCAATTCACTATGTGATTTAATTCAACACAAATACGAGATTTAGGTCTTTGTGTTCATACCAGTCCTTGAATACTTTGAGGAGAGTAGTGACCACTGTGGGCTGACATATAATTCAAGTTTCCCTGTGAGAGAGAGGAGGTAAAATGCAACATAATTGGATGAAGCCATTCGTACTTGTAAAAGGTCAAACCAAAAATTTAGTCCCGCTTCTCATCATCAAGTTCCTAATAGAATAGTTGCCTTACCAGAACACTGTGTGAGGCTTGATGATTGCTGCAATACCTATCTTGTAACATAGAAAATGAACTCAACTCGCCCTGAAAAAAATACCAAATCATTGAATGAGTTCTGTTGAGCAAAAAAATAACTATGTGCAATTGTTTCAAAGCTTGAACCCTAAAAGAGGATGCAGCACCAATCCATGAATGCTCTGATGAGGCGGAGCATAGTATCCCGCAATAGTTGCCATTCTGGGGCTTAGATCCTGTAGTCATACAAAGAAAGGTCAAAAGATCTTAATCACAAGTAAATTATGGTCTAGCAAGGGATATCTCATACCATTCCTTGTACGTGCCTCTGAGCTAGGAAAGCATTTTCATGAGTTGGAAATTTTGAGTTTGATTGATCCTACAAAAGAATGAAACAGAATGAATAAATGTAAATGGGGCGTACGACGCATGTGCAAAAGATTATAAGCCAAAAGATATACCATCTGCAGGCTGCTATCTTGGATCCTGGTAGATAGTACTTCAACGTCAGATTGAACCTACAGTACTTCCACTATTAAAAAGTCTCTTTTGGAACTATTGTTGAATCTGCTGAAATCATAAGAGCTTAAACTACCTTGCGCATCTTCTGTACTTTCTTTCTCTTTGATGACTTTGCCATGCTACCACCTTGAATCTCTTCATTAAAGTTAGGATCGCATTGAGAAAATGAAATGTTAGAGACTAATGCACTCTTCACAGAGTTGTTTGCATTGACACAGTCATGCAATGCAGCTTGGAGTGTGTTTACAGCTAATTCATAGTTTTCCCAGGATAATGATCCAATTTCGCCAAATTTGGCAGCAAGTTTGCAAAGATCATTGAGACGTTGGATCCTGTGATGAGGGTTGCTAGGAATCCCACATGCTCTCCCTTTAGTTTTTGCTTCTCGTGTCCACCGCTCTAATTTATACAAAGCGGGGATATTGGGGACACCAGATACTTGAAGAACTGTAATTGCATGTCTACAAAGAATACCTGCATACTCAAAGAAATGGCATGAACAGACGATGCAAGATTCTCTTGCACACCAGGATACCATAAAACTCTGGTTATTTTCACGGTCATTAACCCTATACAACTTTTCTGTTCCCTCTTCACCTTCATTCAGAATAGTGCAAGCAGCAACTCCAAAAACCTCAGCTTGAAATTTCATGAATACTGAGTTTGTATAGACAGTGGACATTTGTTTCTCATAAGGGGAGAGAGTTTTTATGGTAGGTAGTCTATGGCGCGTTTCAATATCAGCTTTTGCTTCCTCTTCATACATCTCATGCACGAATAGTTTGTATTGATCAATGAACTCTTTGAATGTAGTCTCAGAGGAAATGTACCTTTCAAAAAAGGAGGATACACTTTCAGACCGCTCAAATGTAGAGAGTCCAGCTAAGAAAGTATTTCTCATGTACACTGGAACCCATTTTGTTCGATTTTCAAACAATGAACGGATCAAGTCATCATCCCTCAGTTTGAATGAATCGACCATTTTCCACCATCTTTTTTCAAATTCTTCTTCTTTAAGTGGAAACCACATGCATTTCTTCAACTTCTTTACAAAATCTTCAGGCTTAGTTATCTTACCAACAAGATTTTGAGAAACTTTTCCCATTACATTCCACAAACAAAAGCAATGTTGTTCCTTAGGGAAGACCTCCTCCACTGCTTCTTTCAGGGAAATGTCATCATCAGTAATAACAACTCTAGGACTCTGGCCTCCCACAGCTCTAAGCCAAGTGCGCATTAACCAATTAAATGTTGAGGATGATTCGTCCCCAACTAAGGCACATCCAAGCAACAAAAATTGGAAATGATGATTGACCCCTACGATGGGTAAAAATGGGACTTTATACTTGTTTCTGATGTAATGAGTGTCCAAATAAATTACATCACAAAAATGAACATAATCATTTCTACCTTTTGCATCAATCCAAAACACATTTCTCATACGTTTTTCTTTGTCAAAGTCTATAGCATAGTAAGAATTAGGTCTCTCAGCTTGCATAAGTGCTAAAGTATCAAGCATCAGTTCTACATCCCCCTCATCCAACGCTAGCTGCAGTCCTTTTTTCTGGTAAACAACATCGGCTGATTTCTTGCTCCTACCCTTGACAGAGTAATAAAAGTCATCCTGGCAAATTTCATGATTATGCTCCTTCATGAAACTATGTATATACCATTTTCCATCTTGCTTTCTCTTCATATGAATACTGGCCTTGCAATCAGTCTTGGGACATGATCGAGAACTACCAGACTCACGCTTGGTCCCAAATCTAGAACAAGCAATCTTCAAATCAATAAATTTCCCCGACTTCTTTGACCTGCGACTAGCCTTTATCGTGATGCCAAATCCCACTGACCTCGCATATTCCCTGTAGTAAGCATAGGCAGCCTCCTTTGTATCGAATTCTATACCCTTTTCTGGCTCACCATTTTCTATTCCCTTATCTATAATATCAACATCAACAATATCCATACCTATCCCATTCCCATCAACATTCTCTTCCCCGACATGACTTGGAATTGAATCATCAATAGCATTTGTATTCACATACACATCTAACCTTTTATCCCGCCCCGAAGGCAATCGAAGATCAATTTCCATAACTTAAACCCTACCAATGCACATTTTATGAATTACTTCAACAAACAACTACAGGATTCTGCCCATCAGTAGTAACCTTCTAATCTAGTTCAGTTTCATAATTTAAAGGTCTGAAAAAGTAAAGGGAAGATCAATAACAAGAAAATTAGTACAAAAATCAACAGAGCTAAATAAACAACAGCAAATCCAATTAAATCCCAATAAAAAATTGTAAAAAAATAATTCAGTTTCTAATTATGAGTTATTAGATAGAAATAGTACCTGGGTATTTGCCAAATTAGGGATACTTCAAAGCAAACTGAAATTAAAGTTCATATGAAACCTAAGGCCAACAATGGAAGGAGAAGACACAGTACGCACTTTTTTATCTTTTATGTTCAATTCAAAAAAAATCATAAAATTTAAAAAATATTTTAATACTCCATCCGTTTAAAAAAAAAGTCTCGTTTACTTTTTAGTTTATTTAAAAAAGAATGACTCATTTCCTTTTTAATTTATTTAAAAAAGATGACTCATTTCCTTTTTTATAAGACTTTAACTTTAACTTTCCACATGACATGTTTAAAACTACAAGATTAAAAGACATTTTTTTTGCTTTTGACATAACTTTAATTTATAACCTCAAGATTATAAATTTTCTTTCTTTTCTTAAATTTTGTTCCAAGTCAAACTAGATCATACTTTTTAAAATGGAGGAAATACATTTTACTTAGATACATTCAAAAGTGTTGTTATTTATTCTTGGGATAATGCTCAAGTACCCCCTCAACCTATGCCTGAAATCTCACAGACACACGTATACTATACTAAGGTCCTATTACCCCTGAACTTATTTTATTAATAATTTTTTACCCCTTTTCAACCTACGAGGCATTATCTTGTGGTCCCAACGATGGTTGACTTTTTTTTAAAACTAGTATCACGTAGGTTAAAAAGGAGTAGAAAATTACTTATAAAATAAGTTCAGGGGAGTAATAAGACCTTAGTATAATATAAGTGTGTCTCTGGAATTTCGGACACAGGTTAAGGGGGTACTTGTGCATTTTTCCTTTATTCTTTGTTAAATTTTTCGTATCAATTTAAATCAAATAAACAAATTAAAATGGATAGAATACTTTCCTTTAGTCCATATTTAAGTTAATTGTCGCAATACTTATAAAAAGTCTATACATTTTTCTTAAATTTTTAATAATATATTTATTTTAAGCTATGAAAAATATAAATAATTCACTTATATTGAATATAGAGTGTAATAAATAACATGCATATTTTATCATAATATGTATGTATAGTTTCAAACTTTCAATGGACTTAAAAATGATTGGAGAATGAAAAGTTAATTTGAGTTGAGGATAAAATAGAAAAATGTTATAAATATATTTGTGTTATAGTGAATGTCTAATTATGTAGAGTTTTTTAAGGATATGATTAGAAATCTTATTTGGGATCAAATTAGGTTTTCTCTATAAATAAATGTGTTTTCCTTTACTGTAAATAAAATTTGCGAAAGATAAATCCTGAATATACTTTAAGATGAATAAGAAAATTTTTTTTCTTCAATCTACTTTATTCTTCTTCTAAATTTATATAGTTTCATAATACGTTATTAGCACGATTATTCTATTCAAAGAATTAGAATGAAAGACGGGAAAAGTGCAATAGAGATCTTGTATTATGCAATAAGGTTCTAATAAGGTTCTTGTATCTTCAAGGTATGATTTATCTTTACTTTATAATTATTTATGTGACAAATCTGGAGGTGTCATTTGGAGTAAGTCTTTAAAGAGACATGTCGACTTTTTATACGTTTAATTTTAACCGATTGAAAAGAGAATTTCTTAATTTATAATAATTAAATAAACACAATTTAGTGAGATATATGTTTTCAATCTTTGTATGAGGTATGCGATCTATTAAGTAATATCTATTAATTACTAATGTTGATTATAAGAAATTAATAATCTAAATTTTATGTGTAATTATAATATATGATCATATTAATGATTTTTCAAAAGTGATAAAATTGCAATATTTTTGAAGGCTTGAGGTTGAGCCTCATTGTGGGTAAAACGATAATAAATTTTATCGCACCAAAAGAATATGATGATGAATTTACGTTCAATCGCACCAAGAGGGTAAAACATTGGGTAAAAGTCCTGGTGCACCATGATGGGAAGATATTAGGTTCAAGTTCCATTGATTTGTGATCTAAGACACTTTTATATGGATAAGATATTGAATTTGAGTCTTAACGCACCATATTGATGATATAATAATGACTAAAAAAACTAATATATTTTTTATGAAAAGTCATGAAATTTATGAATTTTCTCCATTACTAAAGTGAATGTGATAGTAGTGTTGCATAATATGTTTGAAATAAGACAAGTGATTGAATACTGCACAGAAATATGGGATGAGGTACTGAAGTTATCATAATTTGATATGCTCACAGGTTTGTGTTTCATTCACGAAGAATGAGAACTTTTGATATATGCTAAAAATATAGATCAGTTCTTCAAAGGGAATGAGGTGTAAGTCACCATGCTAGGCATGAAAAAGATTGCGACCTTTTGTCAATGATGTAGTATCACCAAGAATGTCTCCAAGAAGACATGTATTATAGAAAATTTTCATACTTTCTTTTCAGGTTCGTATTGAACAAGAATTAGTGCAATTCAGACACATTATATGATAAATAAGAAGTTTACTAATTCCAATAGTTTCTTGATTTGACATGATTGTCTGGGACATCATTAGTTTATAATGTCTAGATGAATTATGAAAAATTAAATTAGACATTCATGGAAGAACCTAAATTTTTTTAAAATGGTGTGTTTTCTTGTACGACTTGTTAGCAAGGCAAGTTAATTGTGAGACCATCATAAACGAAAGTTGAGATTGAATCCCCTACTTTCTAGGAACGTATGTTGACACCCAATTTTGGCCTAACATTTTCAAAATTCGTAATTTTTAAGTTTTTTTATTTGATAGTTCAAAATATATGTTTTTAATAATTTAAATAAGTCTATTGATAATTATCCTTATTTGTCAAAATGTAGGATTTTTATCAGTTAATTTTAATTACATTTTCTTCATAGCCGATTGAATACATTCAAATATTTATTTTTATTTATATTTTTATTTTGATTAGATCATTTTTTTTGCTAAATTCATGTAATTAGTCACGTTTATTATATATATATATATATATTATTCGTTACATTTGTTTTTATATTTTACATAATCTAAAATATTATTTAAATATTACAGGTGAATTTTGTATAGGGAGATTGATCAATAATTTTGAGTCACAGTTTCAAGTCCACACATTTAGACCTATTGCATTTTTTTCTATTTAGGTTTAGATTAGATAAAAAATAGGAGGGGTGGATGATTATTAAATTTGGGGGAGTGTAATTTTCAGATTTTGGGATTTTTCTAAATATCTTTTATTTGTTCTTTGGCCTTTCCCGCAAGTTCAAAGAGTTTCGGTAAATGACCAAAGTTCATGTCCACCACCATCACAATAGCTTCCCGGCGTTTCCTTTGAATTTTTCTTCAGATAAAATCCATCGGAACAACCTATCAGGCCAGTCATTCCAGATCAGGGACCAGTTCAATACTAACATCCATCTCCTTCCTCCCTTCCTCTATGCCGGAATCCGGCGAAACACCACCAAAAACCCCTATGTTTCTCCCCTTTTTTCAGGCCAAACAAATCAGAATCTCGCCTCAAACAACCACCAAACCAAAACCCCACCCCATTTCTTCACTTTCTCATACCAATACAGCTAAGAGACGATCAACAACCCCAAAGCAATAAAAAATGTTATTTCCGACGAAGGAGCACGATTTTCAATCGCACAACCACCAGACGACAGCAACAGCAGGAGCAAATCGGTAAATCACAAATCTCCAAGCTCCGACGAACTCCAAACAATCCAACAACCATCACTATTACATCGAAATAGGCGGAATCTGGCTGTAAAAAAAAAAACTTGCCTCCGGTAGCCCCTTTTCTATTATATGTTGTTTTCATATATTTTTGGGTATTTTCAGTTATTGGTGTTACTCTTTGACAAATATCATCACCGATACTGTTTGATTGAAGCAATTTGGGTCTCATACTCGGCGTTTTGTGCTCTTCTATTTTATTTTGAACAGTCCTATTCTTGCTTTTGTTTTAGATATAGTCTTATTGTTTTATTCTTCTTTTATTTCCATGTTGGATTTTATTACTCATCAAATACACTTAGCAAATGATAAAAATCTTTTCAGTAATGTTTTGACAATTTACAATGTTATTTTGTTGATAGCTTTGTTGCTTTATTCACCCGCTTGTGAATTTTTTTTGCTTAAATTTTGCTAAAAAATAATTAAAAAATTATTCCATAACTCAATTTTGATTGCTATTTTTTTTATGATTGCATGTTATTTAATTTTTTTTTTATTTTTGTTAATTTTGTATTTGAAAGTAATTAAAATTCTCGGTAGGTGCCAACTCCTACCAATGTTTCTTCCATTTTTATGTTCTCTAGACATTTTAGTAAAGTTCATCTTCTCCGATAAGTTTTGTTTGTGAATTTTCTTTTAATATTTGTTTATTTCGTTTACCATTTTCATAATTTAATCATTACTAATTTAAAATTATTGTGGCTGATTTTAGTATTATTTCCTAGTGAGTTTACATCTTTTAGTGATGGTGATTTTTACATATATTCATTTTTATTGTGTTTAGCTTAGCGAACGCTAAATTATTTATTGTTTTTGATAAATGTTATGGCTTTCGTTGATTTATTATTAGTTTTCTATTTTTTTTCTTATTTTACTTATTTTTACGTTTAATATAAGTTATCATTTTGGTTGTTATCATCGTTATTGCTACTATGGTTATTCTTTATTGTTTTAAAATTAAAAATCTTTTAGTTTGTCTCATTTATTCATATTGCTCTATTTTGTTGAAAAAATAATTATTATTATTTTATTTAGTTGGGTTTTGTTTGTTACTATTATTTGTTTGCTACTATTATTTGTTTGCTTCTACTTCATTTACATACATCTTTTATTTGTTTGCTTAATCCGTTTTATTTTGTTCTAATTTTAATTGTTTTGTTTAAGTTGATTTTGGTGATTTGTTCATTATGACCTCTCAAGTATTGTTAAAATTAATTTGTTTTGGATTACTTTATTCTATTGGAAAACAGGACAAGTTAAATGACCAATGAAGAAACTCTCCGTCGGTTTGGGAGGTCTTCCCATTTTAAAAGACGGAAATTTAATTTAAGTTTATATATTTTATTTGATTAAGATTGGCCAATGAAGAAACTCTCCGTCGGTTTTGGAGGCCTTTCCAGTTTAAAAGACGGAGATTTAATTTAAGTTTATATATTTTATTTGATTAAAACTGGCCAATGAAAAAATCTTTCCGTTGGTTTTGGAGGTCTCCACATTTTAAAAGACGAAAATTTAGTTTAAATATATATTTTATTTGTTTAAAATGGTCGATAAAGAAATTATCGTCGATTTTCAAGGTCTTCCATGTGAATAAGACGAGTTTTTATTTTTAAGTATTATTTGAGTTATTCATTTTTATTTTTATTTATTTAGTACTAACTCTTTTACTAAGTGTCGACTGGTACATCGATTTGCCTTCCATCGAAGCTATTTGAATAAAATTTGAATTGTGATTTTATTTATTATTCAGTAAATAGTTGGCGATAGGCAAACTTAGATCGTTTCTTATTATTGTTTATTTTATTATTTGTGTTTATTGCATGACTATTTTACTTGTTTATAGTTTTATTTCCTCCTCAATTTTGAAAAAATGAATTCAGTTGGGACCTACATTTGTGGATTTCGAATGATGCCTAACACCTTCCCTTCGAAATCACTTGAACCCCTTACCTAGAACTAATGGTTTCGTAGATTACTTTAATTGGTTTCCTAGTTTTCCTAAAATTAGGTGGCCACTCCATTAAAATTCATTTATTTTTTGAATTCTTTTTAAATCGACTTAATTGATTTTTTTCGAGTCACCATGACGTTTCGCCCTATTTGAATATTGTAGGGATGTAAACAACGTATACAAATATTTGTGGACCTATTCATCCACCTAATGGATTGTTTAGATACTTAGTGGTCCTAATAGATATTTCTTCTAGATGGTCTCATGTGTGCATATTGTTATCTCGCAACTTGATGTTTCCAAAAGTATTAGCATAAATAATATGATTACAGATACATTTTTCTGATAATCAAATTAGTCTATTCATTAATGAGATCACGACTCACCTTTAGAAGAGGTAGAGTAATTAAGAAAAAATTGGAAATTTACTAAAGCAAATATACATATGGCATAGTAAACTTGGAGTTTGCGAATACTAATAATTTATTAGTGGCATGAATAATTTGGTCATCCCAAAGATATTCATATTGAGTAATGGACATACATTAATAAAACTAAAGGATTCTTGAAGAATTCTTTTGTAGTGTGTTCTTGTGACAAGTTGATTGAATCAACTAATGTTGAGACTAAATTCCTAAATTCTGAAAAGTATTAAAAGTGAACATGAGTCCGTTCACCTATCATGTGATATGATAAAGAGATGCATCTATAATATAATCACATGTGCGTTTGTTAGCAACTTGGAGTTAGATATATCAACATGTGCATTCATGTTGGAGTTTGATATATATATATATATACATATATATATATATATATATATATATATATATATATATATATATATATATATATATAAGATGGTGTGACATTAAATGTCTCACATAGTTAAATCATTGCTTATGAAAATAAAAGCTACACGTGTTGATCTGAAATATGATACCACATACAAAAGTAATTATACGCATCAAACCAATAAATTATGATCACATTTTCTTTCAATTGATTTATGGTCAGGGATCAAATATTTTTCATCTAATTATTTTGATATGTATTATATAATCAATGAAAATACAATGATGCACAAAGATAGATTCTCGAAAAGATTGAGATGTATGTTAGTTTGTCTAACATAAGGGGGAAATTAAGCAACAGAATAGTTGTAAATACTCCTACGAAATGTTCCTTAAGGATAGAATCTACGAGACGCATGAAGCATGATAGACTAATCAAATTTGAGTAAAATAATCCTTAAAAAAAAGGGAGGATCAAAGAATAAAAATGATCATAATAAGGAGAAAATGTGGTCTTGAAGAGCTACGACATAACACTTTATGAAACCTTAGCTACCTAAAAATAATGAAGTGATGAGATCTCAATAAGTTTTGTTATGCAAGGGATAGAGTCTACGACAAGTATTGTTATGCAAATTGATGGCTAGAATTGAAATTCAACAAAAGGCATGGGATTATTGCTTAAAGAAGTTGAAGTAAGGAACTTGCAGAAATCTTGAATCCTGAAGGAAAGATTCATAAAAGAAGATAGAATGAAGCATATTTCGTCGAAGTTTTTCTACAATCATGAGCTCCCAAGAACGGTGATATCAACATGCAACAAGTTTGTTCAAGTAATACTATACTTGATATATTCACCAAGTCTCTACCAACTACAACTTTCAAAAAAATAGTGCACAAGTTTGGAAATCAAAGATTCTAGTCTCTGAATTGATGTTGTCATTAGGAGGAGTTAATACACGATGTACTCTTTTTCCCTCACAAAGTTTTATCCTGTTGGATTTTCCTTGTAAGTTTTTTAATGAGGCTCCATAATGCGTATTATTAAATATGTGTACCCTTTTTCCTTCACTAGATTTTTTTCTACTGAATTTTATCTAGTTTGATTTTTAACGCGGCACATAATCTACCGACATTCAAAGGGGAGTGTTATAAACATTGTATTATAGTGAATGTCTAATTATGTGAAGTCCTTTTAGGATATGGTTAGGAATAATACTGGGGACCAAGTTAGGTTTCCCCTATAAACAAAGGGGTTTTCATTCATTGTAAATAAGATTTGTGAAAGATCGATGAATCCTGAATATACTTCAAGATAAATGAGAAATATTTTCTCTTCTCCCTACTTTATTCTTCTTCTAAATTTATATAGTTTCATAACAAAAAATAAGTCATTTTACTCTTCATATGTTAAATGAACGAATAAAAACTTAAAAAGTGAACTTTATTTTAACATAGTGAAAATGGATAAGTGAATTGAGGTAGTAATAATCAAATTTAAATTTCCATAGCATTTAATAAGAATAATAATATAATAAAATAAATATATTAATTACTAAATTCTTGAAATGAGTATTAAACAATAAAAATCAAGTAAATAGAACAGAAAGAGTGCATTTATTACTATAGTGGAGTAAATACTCTAATATTCATTAGATTTCCTTTTAGTTGTTTAATATATTAAAAGTGAATATTTTTTATTTATTCATTTTGAAAAATATTTTAAAAATAATTATACCTAATTTCTGTTATAAAAACAAGCTCATAAGAATATAATCATAAAGAGAAGAAGACAAGAGAAGTAGATAAAAGAAGAAAAATTTTCTTCTTATTCAAGTGTATTTAAGTCTCATATGTATTTATTACAATAGTGAATGAACAACCCTATTTATGAGTGAGAAATCACTCCAAAGGTCACCATATTAAGTATCATAATAATAGATATACATTCTTATCCAAAAAGGTTCATGTAACCTAGTGAATATGAATGGTTGTTCATGTACCAACCTTATGGACTATCCACTTATTCAATGTATTTATAACACTCCCCCTTGGATGTCCATAGATAATGTGCCTCGTTAAAACCTTACTAGGAAAAACCCTGTGGGAAAAATTCTAGTGAAGGAAAAAGAGTACACATATCTTTTGATACGCACCATTTGTTGGCCTCATTAAAAACCTTGCCAGGAAAACCCAGTGGGAAAAAACCTCGATCAAGGGAAAAAGTGCAACGCGTATTGTACTCCCCCTGATTAAAACATCACTTAATTTCTTGTGATGATGTCTCCAATCTTCGTACATTGTGGTTGGTATATTCTTTTGTCTCAAAACCATGATTTAGCTATAATTGGAGGTATACAATTTCTGCTAAATCAACCAGCATTATCAATATAATTTCATAGTTTGGAACTGTGCTCTTAATTTTAACAATTCGAGCAAACAACCTTACAAAAACCAATTTGTAAGTTGACAACAAAATACATGTGACCATCACATAGATGCATTAATCATATAGTTGCAAATGATCCACATGACAGGTGAACGGGCCCATATTCACCCTTTTATATGTTCCAAAAATTTCAGGGGATTACAGTCCTAACCTTAGCTGGTACAATGATCACTTTATCAAGAGAACAAGCAACACAAGAGAATTCTTGAAGAATTTTTATTTCTTCATCATATAAATCACCTGAATTCTCAATCACGTTTGCATCACATTTAATTGGAATGGTCAACCAGTCATGCCAACTGATCTTTATTTTAGTACACTTATAATTTACTTTTACATGTGATTTCATCAGCATGTACATGTTTGTATGGAACAAACAAGAGGAAAAATGGGGTAATCTTTTACATAAACATTTATAACCCTCTTCGGTTGTAGTGACTTATAGTCTCAATATTTATTTTCAATTCATCCGAAACTTAAAAAGTTTCTTTTGAGACTTACTACAACCCCAATATTATTCCTCCGATAATAGCACAACTCGCTAGAGCTAGCAATTAATTTTGTGTACTATCACATATTGCATGACACCATCCCTATGGTGAGCATCTCCTTCAAGGAGAAAATTATATTATTATTGTCATGGTCAAAATCATTACGAGCAAGACGTCTTTCTTGCTTTACTTTTGTTGTACCATAGGTACACAACCAATGACAAATTTGTATTGCCACACAATAATGACCACAACCCTTATAGGCAAGAACTATTTCTTTCTTTTGCCCTTTCGGTAGTTTATATCATAGTGACGTATAAAACGTACAATACAATTAGCCATTTCTGTCAAATAAAATTTATTTCCTCTCAAATCTCCCGTAGAGATGAGAAGTGACATGTATCATTTTTTTTTTCTCAAACCTTCCATAGAGGTGAGTTGTGACATATATCCAACCCATAATGATTTTATCACATCTGGACCCATTCTCTTATAGAATGGTCGAGCATTCACGATACTCATTACAAGTCACATTCTCTTCAAGGATTGGACTAATTATTTATATGTACTACATAAATTTGCATTATAAGCACATTGTCATGGCTTTAAAATTGATCATATTTCCATGACACACCTCAACATCACTTTGAAAGATTAAGTGTACCATCACTTTATCTTCTTGTATCATGATAGAGGATTTATAAATTTGTCAAATTATTGGGTTGACAACATTCACAAGTCTAATGACATTTCATACCATTTTGATAATAAAAATTGCCTTCACATTTTGAAGGACTATTTGAAGAACTCATAGTGTTCTTCCTTTTATCATTACCACAATGATGACTATTATAATTATGTCCCTCCACGCCCTTATTCATATCATTAATTATTTGTCATCTTTCAGACTAATCATTCACTGCTACCACATTCATATGATTGAATGGAGCAAGTCAACAGGCGGATTTCAGAGTTATCACATGTTGCTACCACATTCTTTTCACGGAATGGAGCAAATTCAATATGATGAATTTCAAGACATTTCATCAAGAATATATTATTTTTCTTAGTCATCATTTTATCATCGCTATGGTGCATTGGCTCAAACTCAATCAATGTCTTACCATATAAGGCGTCTTACGCCATAATTCTATGAGACTTGAACTCAATCACGGTGCATCAAAACTCTAATTGATGTCTTACCCTTTTGGTGCGATAGAACTTGAATCTATCGTCTTATCCTCAAATATTTTTCATTATGGTGCATCCGGACTTTAACCTGATGTCTTACCCTTTTGGTGCGATGAAACTTGAATCCATCGTCTTACCCTTAACCAACGGTATAATAAATCGAAGTACAACATGATTTATTCTTTGAGTCTTTCAAAACAATCAAAATAATATTCAAACTCATGCTATTAAAATTTTATACCTTCTTCTATTGTAAGAAGTTTTGTATAGCATGTCATATTAAACCAATAGTAGTATATGTCTTCGGTTACTGATAATTGCTAGTGACTGAATACTATTTTATTCTAAATCATAAAATATTTTAGAAAATACATACCTGATCTTATGCAAATAATACCTTGATTCTCATAGCGAGATCAACCAAAACATGAGTTAAAGAAAAACTAAAACTCACTCTCAATTGGCTAGAGACTCGTGCTGATAACGTGTTATAAAAACAAGCTCATAAGAATATAATCATAAAGAGAAGAAGACAAGAGAAGTAGATAAAAGAAGAAGAATTTTCTTCTTATTCAAGTGTATTTAAGTCTCATATGTATTTATTACAATAGTGAATGAACAACCCTATTTATAGAGTGAGAAATCACTCCAAAGGTCACCATATTAAGTATCATAATAAATAGATACATTCTTATCCAAAAAGGTTCATGTAACCTAGTGAATATGAATGGTTGTTCATGTACCAACCTTATGGACTATCCACTTAATTCAATGTATTTATAACAATTTCGTCCTTGTTATTAAATGAGTAAAAAAATTCATAAGATGTCATAAATGAACATGATTAATAATTATTTAGCTGAGTATTTAATTTTCAGAAAATTATTTTTTGCACATTTATCCATTTTTATTAGTATTAAAAGTTACTATCTTTTACCAAACATGGACTGTGATACATTAGTGAGAGTGTTTCACCCTTAATCAGAGATTTTGGGTTCGAACACTAGATTTGAAGAAAATCATGTTGGGAGCGGCACTCTCAAATGCAGAGCGCACTGAATTTAGTCGGAGTTCCAATGTACGCTTCGGACACCGATGGAAAATTAAAAAAAAGTTTAGTGTCTATTACTTGTCCATTCTAAGAATAGGAGTACTATTTTATATTTCTTTAGTAAAAATAATATTAAAAATAGAAATTTCTCTTGATTTATTAGATATATAAGTAATATAAAAGATATATTTTTAGTATAACAATGAAGTAAAATATAAAGGAGAATAGGCGATAATAACGCAACTTAAAATGTAATAATTTTTAAACCTACTATCATTTAAAAAAATAATCAAAATTTTCTCTCTTTTACATTCCTTTTCCTTATCGATACATACCTCTCTTTCTCAGATATATTCATATTCCTTCTCGAATACATTCCTCCCCTTAAGTAATATATAATTTGCAATGTATCAAATAAAAGAATATATCCAAGAGCAATAGAAAATCTAAAAATTTTATAATTGAAATTTTTTTCAAAATATGATGTAATTTACTTTATACTATAGTACATAATCATGTTTACCTGAATGACTTTCTTATTCTTTTATAATAGTAAGTACTAAACATCCTGGTTACTGATTTAATACAAGTCATGTGCCTTTTTCAGTTGTTTGTAACTTCAAGTGGAACAGTTAGTAACCAATTATATATATATTCCAGTTGCATTTAACATTTTTCTTTTACTGCCCATTATTTGGCAAAATCTAAGAGATGGATAACTTCATATGTTTTTCTTTTGTTTGGTACGAAAGAATATAATTTTCACTGAACGGAGCAAAAACTAAGAGATAAACAACTTCATATATGTTTCTTTTGTTTGGCACGAAAGAAAATATTTTCAGTGAAAATGTATTTTTAGAAAACATTTTCTTAAAAAGTTAGTGTCTTTCTAACTTATTTTGATATTTGGTTAGTAACAAGAAAGTATTATCCCAACATCATTTAGATATACTTTGGACAAATACTATGACACCGAATCAAACTCAACGCTGTTAGTCCGCAAAAGTGACTTCAATAGAAGGTTGTGCAACGGCCATTAAAGATATTGCTCTACGACTCCTCAGAAAATGGGGTGTGGAAGAAGATCCATCACAAGACTAGACTTTAAGACCTTGACCAAACACGAAACTCTTGACCGAGACCTACGGTTTGAATCCAGCTTCAACCATACTTCCAAACCTGACCCCAAGACACCACCACCAAATTTCAACCGACTTTCAATCCCGACTCAAGACTCAACTCACAACCTCGACACTGACCCAAGTTTCGACCCTAACCCAAATCCAGATTAAGAATTGAATAGGTGACTAATCAGGTTGAAAGAGAGTTTCGAAAAATATTTTTCATATAATAACTCTACTTAAAATACATTTTTCATACAACAAGACACCAAAAAGAAGAAAAAGTAACATATTACCAAAAAAATGCATATATCACCGTTCGGTTGGAATAAACATGCTTCAGAGCAGTAATAATTTTACTTCATCCAGCTTCTGTCCAATTTTTACTCAACAACTGCCCCCATAGCTTGGACTCCAAGAGCCCTATTTGTCTTCACCTCAATAATCTCTTTCACTCAGCAATTAATATAACAGCATTTACAGATGAAATTAACTGAGAGCTGTCTATACTTACCCTCTCTAAATACCAAAATGCAAAGAAAAGAGATAGAAACACTTATTTATCAACAAATGGGAAGAAAAAAAAAGGCACTACCTACATTTACAACTCATTCGCTTTCACTTGAAGAAAAGTGTACATATATCTTCACACCAATCATCTTTACTAGCTGTAACCAATACATCCCACAACAGCCTTTACAGGGTGAGATTAACCTAAAGAGTTTGTTTATCAAAGAACGAAGGTACAAATAATAAAAGCACTGCCAACATTGAAGATCCCCTTTTATTTTACAAACAAATACTACAACATTCTTCCTGTTGGTTGTACTTCCATAAACAGCCTGTAATGGAAGTTGAAATGTGCAACCCCTCTTTCCTGGTAACAGAAGAACCTCATTATTCAATAGGTTCAACTTTAACACATCTGTAATATCAACTAGCAGTGGAAAAACATGTACCTATTTAATGACAAAGGTAATCCTCAAGGATGTCTAGATGCTTCGTCGTGCAATTGAGAAGATCTTACAGTGGGTTCATCCTGTCAACATTAAAGAAAGCCATATGAGTCCAGCAGAATTTAGTGGTACTGCACTTAGCTAGACTAATTTTCCCATGTGGAACTGGAGTTCCTGCTTGCAACATTGCTATACTATTTTTAGCAATATGAACTACCATTGCTTATTTTGCATGTTTACTACATAATATGCTGTACAGCAACTGCAGTTCGCCATTTTTATTACTTTAACATTCACCTAGGCTTCCCCCCAAAAATGAGCAAGGAAAGAAAGCAAGTTAGTATATGCAAAATTCAGTAACGTTTTGGCTTGTCAGATTTCCCAGTTTCTGGCTTTCTGCATAACATAGTATTAACAAAAACACTTCAAAGCAGCACATGCATGTGTTCCAAAGCAAAGAACTGAATTTCATAACCTGACTCCCTAGTCAGATTAACACGGAATACAAAAGGCTCCCTTATCCTTTTAGATGGTTAGATGTAACCTTGCTATTCTCCTGCGACACATACTAAGGAAGCACCTCAATCTATAAACTCTGCATCGTGTTTCTGGGCCTAAAGTTTATGAAGCTCCATGGTTTAACCTATATCAAGCAATTGTTGTCAAAACTACAGGCATCATTAACAACAACGATTTGGGAACACTTCTTATTTATCAAAAATGGCTCAATACACCCCTTTTGATAAAAATAAAATAAAATAAAAATGGCTAATCCAAATTTAACCAAAAAACTGCAACAGAAACCACTTTTTATGACTTCTAAATCATATATTCAGGAATCTTAGTTGTGGTCTCCAACTCTCCATATTGACATCAACCCTCCATCATAGACAACAACTGAGATAATTAAATTTGTGAAAATCCATGTCTCCAACAGATCCTGGTTCCTTTCTGTTCACAGTTCTTTACACTAGTGTTGCAGTGAAGGATTATAGCCTCCTTTTTGTACCCTGTTCTTTCTTGATGTTAATTACAATGATGTTGAATCATTTGTCCATCAATTTTGATAAAGTTTGGAGCGTCATAGACTGTCTTTATCTGTCCGCTGGCTTTCCTTTATGTTAGAACACTGACATTGTATGTCCATCAATTTTGTTTCAGCAATCTGCATGATCTTATGGCTAAATTACACTTTGATGATATAGAACGAATCAAAGTCTTAATAAAGAATAGCCTAAATACATGGTCAACATCCTGCAAAGTGTTCAAACTATGATGACCAGAGAACTTCGTAGACGTTTCTCAAAAAGAGGTTCAATATCATAATACCAGATCAACTTCAAGAATATTTTCCACCGTTAAAACCTAGTTGATAACCTAAGACAAGCTAACATACTAACTTCATGAACCTTTTCTAACAAGACCAAGACTAAGCCCATGTACCCATATTAACTTGGAAGATGCAACAAATTTGCAAGCTACCATCTCTGAACTTGTAAAAGGATTTGTCACCAACCTAGTCTCTTACTGGCATCCATGTGGCACTATAACTAAACTACCCTCCTTATTAGAGGCTAAGCTCAGCCTCATGAAAGGTAGCTTGACTCAAGCAAGCTTAATGCTTAGACAATGGGTCAAGTCCAGCGGGATTGTGGGAAGTGAAGTTCAGTGGTTCTGGTACTTGACTAGGCCAAACAACACTTAGGAACAAAGGCAAGACAAGTGAGAACCTTGAGAACTGAGGAAGATATCCCTTTTATTTATTACGCAATTACATACGCACTTACAAGGTTTACAAGAAAAACCACACACAAGAATGGAAGACCAGGACACTAGAAGGGAGGTTTTGGTGTGTAGTTGCTTTGGTTTGTGTTGCTGGCTGCTCGTGGCTATTATGAGGAGTCTCCTCCTATTTATCGGCTTCCTAGGAGAATTAAGAAGTCTCAAAGTCCGCGGGGAAAACTCCCTAAGTCGGTACCCACTAGGGCAGCCCCTAACGCCCAAAACTACATCTCCCTAGGTGCTTCTAGAATGTTCCGCAAGCCTCCCTTGTGTTGTATTTTGTCCTCCAGCCCTCTTAGCCGACTCAAACTTTCTCCTAGGCCTCTCTGAGTCACCATGATGCATTAGTTATATCTCGTCTCCAGGAAACTCCATCCCTCACTAGAATTCTCTTGCATGTGCTAGAATCTTTCAAGAACTCCTTTGAGCTCCTATTGTCTCTAGCATTCTCGGAACTTCTCCAGCCATTCCTCCACTTGCATCCATGTGATCTCATGATACTCCAAGACCTTTTAACATACCAAGATCCTCGAGCTTAAGTGCTATGCAAAAATGTGCATGTCTCATCATGCTCAAATGTCGACCTTGAAATGGGTCTTGCCATCCTTGCAAGTCATGCCCCCTCACCCGAGTTGTTGCATTACTGGTGGACATCTTGCCTCACGTATATTCTTGACCTTGTCTAACACTATGCCATGTTGATGTTGTGAGCTTGCTTGTGCACCATGCTTCTTCTATGTGCTTCATCATACTGTCTTCACGTGACATACTTCATGCGGCTCCCTTACTTTGTGCATGATATTCCTTGGTGATTTTACGTCGCTTAGCCATACTATTTGTCATTTCATGGCATGTGTGATATTTGACTGTTAATGCAGACATGAAACTCCCCCATCTAATATTTTGTCATCTCAAGAACAAGTACCTCTATTGTCTATGACCTCCATGGACAAGGGTCCTCACTGTAGTCATCTTACTTGTTTGGCTCCAAAAGTCTCATTTCTCCAAGTCGTTATATCCTCCTCAGACGCAATATATCATCTTTACATGACACTTGTTTTACTTGCTTTGCATGCTTCTTCTTAAGCATCACCATCGCTACAAGTAGTTGTCCCAACTTCCAAGTGCATTGCTCCACCCTTGCTTGCCACATACTTTGCATGCTTCACCATCGCATCAGCTCAAGCTGCCCCAAGTTCAAACAACTTTTGAACAGATGTGCTCTCTTGTGCAGCTAAAACCTTTTTCTCATTGTGAAGCTCTCTGATTGTTCAACTTTGTACCATCACCCTTAGTCTTGCAATCATCATGGGATAGTCTTTTACTGTCACCCCAAGTTGGAATCTTCTCATTGCCCTTTGTCAATTTTTATCCTAAGAGTTGTTTGGCCTGATTAAACTCCACAACCGTGTTGCTAACGCTTCCCATCACACTTGTATTTTTTCTAGGTGTTGATCTTGGTTGAGTCAAGCTACACTTTGTGAGGCCGAACTTAGCATCTACCAAGAAGGGTAGTCGGGCTGAGTGTTGTATCAATGTTAATAATGACTAGTCCGATGCAGTGTTATAAAATGAGAAAAGTGCAGAAAAGCTCTAAGGTCCGTGGGGGGTTAACCGAAAAATGCAAATAAAGCATGGGATTTAATGAATAAGTGCAAAGGGAGGAAAAAATACTAATGTATATGTTTAGTCCAAGACTAATAATTATAAATATGAATGACATATATATGACCAAAAAAAATTGATTAAAAATTATGAAAAAGTGAATATCAATTGTTTAGCATCACTTCTTCACAAGAGGCTAGAAAAGTTTGTCTTAGAACCTTGATGACGACACTGAGGCACACATAAAGCGACGTGAAGCGCTCAACACTTTTGAGCCTCATTTTAGGGCTTACGCGCACTTACAGTGTGCCTTTGATAATACTTGGCCGATGAGAGATTGCTACCACAATGGATATTTTTTAACTAACTCATTCGTTTCTTCAATAACCAAAAAAATTCCAAGGGCCATCTGGTGCACAGTTGGAAACACTATTGATAATCGACCTGACCATCAAACCTTCCCCACTTAAATATTAGGCTTTTATCTGCAACCTCCAAACTCATGAAATATGCCTAATTTACAAATCTTATAGCACTCTTATCACTAAACCAACTTTTTAGTAGAACTCAACTATAGAGAAGAGTAACCACAAATATATGTTCACAATCCTCACCAAAAAAAAGCAAAAAAAATTGTCCAACTCTTTTCCTTTTTTCCGTTTTTGTAAATACTGACACACTTGTTTTAATCCTTCCCAAAATTTTGACTAATTTGGTAAAGACAGAATCATTCCATGCCTTCACTTAATAGGCTAGTATTGCATTTGAAAACTTTACTATTCCCAGAAGTAATCATATAGTCCACTTCTTTTTTATCTTTGTAAAATCCCTAACTCATAAATAGATTTCATCTTCACTAACGGATCAATCTCTATTTCTAAAGTACTAGATTATCTAATATTTACCCTTATGCCCCTATGCCTGATTAAGTTAGTACAGCAAGATGGGGATGGAACGAATCATCAACATAAACTACATAATGAAATGTAGAAAATAATTTGAATGCAGCAATAATTTTCACAATGCACACATCCCCATAATGAGTTGACCCCAAAAAAATAATAAATTCATTGACGTAGTATGTAGCATACTAACCCGAATGCCATATGAGAAACTTGGAGAGCGGAAAAAGTCCATTTGGCCCTGCAACAATAAAGATGAAATTGTAACAAAATTTTTGGTTGATTTGCCTCAAAAACTTCTAACAATAAGAGACCACATACCAGCCCATGCATTGTCGGCTGAGCACCATAATAGCCATCATGTGTAGGAGCTATAGAGTTCAACTGTCCCTACATTCCCAAGGCAAGAGAAAACACAACTGTTATTTTAATAGTCCATATCAATTTTTTCAGCCTTAAAACTATGAACTGCTATTACATACAAGGCCCTGAATAGTCTGTTGGTTTGCATAGTAGTTATCACGAGTTGGTGCCATCAAGTTTAACTGTACCTGCAAAAGACCAAAAACTTAAAACACCAATATAGATTTAAGTATAGGAAAAAAGTCAAGATACTTGCAGATCGTACCATTCCTTGAACACTTTGTTGCGGGCCAAAATAACCATCAAGTGTCACAGGCCTGGAGTTCAATTTGTCCTGCAGAAATGATGGAAAGGAAGTAAATAAGAAACTGGAAGTGACCCAATAAAACTAAAGTTAAGCTTCAAGAACAGCCATACACATATAGCCTTCAAAACAACCTACTCCCACTTTCACGAATAAGAAAAAACTCTTCATTTTAATTTTGACAGTAAGAACAGAGCAATGTAAATCAAACGGCAATAAATAAAAGTTTCTAAGGTATCAGAGCAAACCATTTGTTGCAAGCTGTCTGCTGCCCCAACAGCCATAACATCTGGCTCCGAGTTCACCTGCAACCAGGAGATGTTCATGAGATAATATAGAACACAAAAGAAGCAGTCCCATAATTGCTGTTCAAAACATACCTTCCGTTTCTTAGTGAAGTTATTTTTCTTCTTGTTTGTCTTGCTCATACTCCTACTTTGGTTATCATCTTCAATACAGAGAAGACCTGAGGCTGATGATGTGCCAGCTTCTAACATGTTCTTGTTTGTGTTATTAAAAGTTACACAACTCCCAAACGCGTCATCAAGTGCACGAAGAGCAAAACTATAGCTCTCTTGAGATAACGACCCTTCTTCACTCAATTTCATAGCCCGATGACATAGCTCATTATATCTCTGGAACCTTGACTGCACATCTTCAGATCCATCCGTCATAGAGTACTTGCTCTTCGCATCTTTTGTCCATCGCTTCAAAATATATTGTGGTGGGATAGAGGAAACAGCACATATTTGGAGAACTATCAATGCATGTCTACAAAGGTAGCCTTTATATTCAAACAAATGACAAATACAAGATATTTCTGACTTCATTTCATCCAATGTAACAATGAACTCTTGAGTCTTCTCAAAATCTTGAACTCTATATGTTAAGACTATCTCATCTTGCTTCTCTCTTTTAGGACCACAAGCAGTTGCACCCACAACCTCAGACTGGAATTTCTTAAATACAGCATGTGTATAAAGCCCCGCCAAGTGCTTCTCAAATGGTGATGGGGATCTCAAAGCAGGTTGTTTGTTCCATGTATCAGAATCTGCCTTTGCCTCCTCCTCGTACCTATCTTGTAATATTGATTCATATTGCTTTACGAACTCCTGGACGGTAGTTTTCTTATGTACATATTTGTCAAAGAAAGAGTTTACACTCTCTGATCGTTGAACCGTTGACATTCCCGCTAAAACCACATCCCTTATAAATGTAGGGGCCCATTTTACCCGATCTTCATACAGTGAATGAACCAATTCAACTTCTCTGAGATCAAATTTATCAACTAGTTTTCTCCACCTCTTTTCAAACTCCTCATCTGTCCATGACCTGTTAAGACATTTCTCGAACTTAGGCATAAACTTTTCATTCTGTTTGATGACATGATTCAGTGTATCAGACACCTTTCCCAGGACATGCCACAAACAGAAATAATGGAGGGATAGTGGCAAAGCCTCTGAAATGACTGACTTCAATACCAGGTCATGATCGGTGATCACTGTCTTCGGAGCTTGACCGCCCATTGCCTTCAACCATGTCCGCATTACCCAAGAAAATGTTGACACACTCTCATCAGAGACCAAAGCACATCCAAGTAGCATGAATTGAAAATGCTGATTGACCCCAACAAAAAGAGCCAGGGGCATCTTATATTTGTTTCTGACATAGGTAGTATCAAAAGAGACAACATCGCTGAAATTCACATAATCATGCCTGGCTTTGGCATCAACCCAGAACAAGTTCTTTACACGTTGATCTTCACCCACATCAACAGCATAAAAGAAGTTGGAATTAAGATTTTGCATCTGAATAAAGAACTCTAATAGAACATTTATGTCTCCCCCTTCCATTGCTGAATTTCGACCTTTGTCAAATAGAACTTTTGTGTCACTTTTCAGACCAACAACATTTTTGTATTCAGCAAATTGTCTTGCCATTGCAGCATACATCCTTCTAGTTTGTTCACTGACAGCTTGGGCAGGTAGAAGTTCATGATTATGTTCTTTCTCGAATCTATGAATTATCCATTTCCCATCGGGCCTTCTTTTCACGTGCATACTTGCTTTGCAATCTGTCTTTGCACATGCTCGCCGACCAGTAGCATTTTCTGGATCCTGTTTGTTTCCTTGCCTACTACGTGGCCGATTTGCAGACTTCTCATATTCCCGTTTAGTTCCATATCTAGAACATGCGAATTTTGCATCAATGAATTCCCTTGACGTCTTTGAGCGACGGCTGTTTTGTATGGCTGTATTGAATCCCATCGACCGAGCATACTCTTGATAAAAGGCATAAGCCTCACCATGTGACTCAAATTCCATGCCAGCCAGCGGTTCAAGGTTCACATCCTCCTTAAAGTCTATCATAGTTCCTACGGGAGTGTTCATATCCCCTCTATCTTCTGCATGCATCTTCTCTTCAATAACCAACATCCCATGCATTCCGTCATCACCATGTATTTTTTCTTCATTGTCAAGCATATTTATAATTCCATTTTGTTCCTCTTCTTCTTCTTCCTTGTCATGGTCTTGAGAAGGCAGACGAAGATCTATATCCATGCTGCTGAACAATTGAAAGCCTATAGATTTCTCTTTTACTGATACCTGAACATCAAGAAAAATTAGAGGAGAACTTGTCCAGCAAGGGAGCTATGGAAACAGAGAATTAATTTGTATTCAGTAAGCACAGAAAATACAAGAAGCAGCCCAAAATATCTCTTCCTGCATTCCTTCACTCTTCTAAGTCTAACCACAGTCCACGAATTGTCAACGGCTAACTCATGATTCCATAAAAACTTTTGGGTTTTACTAAGTGGCCTAAATATCAGAAAACTTTGAGTTCAAGATCATCAATTTATCATGCAGACAAGTGACAACAGCTCATACATTATGATGATCTTCAACTAGCTTTCCATATATCAGGTTCCATCATGTCCTACAGGTACTTCACGAGAAGACATATCTGCCCAGAATTATCAGACAGCAGATATAGAAAGTGATTCTATCGCAATTTTAGAGGTAAATGAAGATCCATAACAAAGGATCTGCATCAAGCTCTGTCTACCTGAAGATGAAGAACCCTGACCACCTCCGATCCATCAGGGATTTGAATCAGTTGAATGTAAAATGCCTCCTCCAAGTTTAGACAGAAATACAAGGGTATATAATGGAATACTCCAGCTGCAGGTGAGAGCGACTGAAATTGGAGCTTCCAGTCTATATATCAGAAGTTCTTACTTGAAATCTAACCACATTCAACCTGCAGATTTATAAAATAAGTTCTTCCCCATCTCTGTGATGACCGATGGGGGAATTAGCCATCCCCCCTCCCCTCTCATGCAGACCTCTATACGGCACTTGACTGACTATAAATACTCCCCCTCCCACCATTTCATTTTATGTCGGTGTTTGACTCAATACAGATTTTAAGAAAGCAAGGGAAATTTTTAAAATTTGTGGTCTTAAAAATGTCGGGAAATAATAAAAACATGTCATTAACGACAAATGGAAAGTTCAAAGTTAAATTATTTCCAAACATTATTTTTTAAATAGATTTATAAGGAAAGTGGGTCACGTAAAATGAAATGGAGAGGTCATTCAAAGTAAAAAAGTACTTGAGCGCCAGTCTCCCATGGTCCTTTCTAGCTTCATTAACCGCTTGACCATACACGTGGAGCTAGTCATATGACCATTAATTTGAATGAACAAAGGCAAAGCACAACCTTGAATTGATCTCAACCCAAAATTCACAACTTTTTGCCACCAAAAACAAAAGAAAATGGATAAACAGATGTATAAACAAATCAGTATAGCAGTAACGCGATCATTAATACCATGGTACATATTCAACAAAATTCTTGTTACATTGCCTCTTGCAGAAATTTTCTTAACCAAATAAACAAAAAGGTCAAAGTATAATACCAGAGCTCAATTAAAATTCAAGAATTTTTCATTCCAATGAGTCTTTGGGTATTGTAAGGCCGAATTTGCACATATGAATCAAAGTGATATGGTGCTTAAGCTAATAAGGGAACTTCTATGCAACAGAGGAAGAGAAAGGTCTCCCAAATAAATATAACCAAATCCTCACGCATTTATCCCATAGTGGTAATTCTCATCTGAGTACTTATATTAGCAGAATCTGAAGCATTAATTTGGTGTACAACAAAGGAACTGTTTTAATTTGCCAACTACTTCATCAAGTTCCAACGGGGAATAGCAACAACCCATAATAGTCTCAAAGGTGGGGTTTGGGGAGGGTAGAGTGTACGCAAACCGTACCACTACCTCAAAGAAGAAGTACAGCTGTTTCCGAAAGACCCTCAGCTCGAGTATACAGAAGTAAAGAGGATATAAGAAATAATAAGAATGACATAACATAACATACCAAAGAGGGGCAACAACCATAACCAACTAATGTGATAACTGAAGTGCAGTAAATAGCAAGGATTAACAACAGTGGTAAGATAAGCCAACTATGAGACAAATGCTACCTACTACTACCGGTAAAAAAAAATAAAAATCAGGCAACAGATACGATGCACCAATCTATCCTAACGGGAAATACGACAACGCTCAACCAACTACTAACTTTCTACCCTAATCCACAACATCTATAACTTCCTACCCTATCTAAGATGATGTCCTCGGAAAGTTGGATCTACGTCATCTCCTGGCTAATCACCTCTCTCCAATACTTCTTCGTCCTACCTCTACCTCTCCTAAAAACCCATAATCTTTCACACCTCCTCACTGGCGCCTCTGCGCACCTCCTCTTCTCTATATTTACTCAAATGCTGGCTCTAGCTTCATAATCTGTTTTTTGTTTTTTGTTTTGTTCTGTTCCTTATTTTTTTAGTTGAGTGCAACAAACTTAAATGACTCTGATTAGTAGAATAATCCAAAATATACAGGCTTACAACTACATCATATGATGAAAACTAAAATCGCCTTGTTTTTCCACAATGAACATAAATCGAGGCTAAATCTACTTGTATATAATATAAAACACAATAAAATTACATCCTTCACAGCTTCACAACACAAATGATAGCTCCAAAAACAAACAATTTGATTATCATAATTCAAATGAATCAAACAGAAAATCCATGATCATACAATTAGTAACAGTTGATGATTCTATGAAGGATGAGGGGGAGGGGAGAAGGGTGAAGGTTTTGGGGGTTTGGGGAAGAAGGATGAAGAAAAGAATTTGGAAGAAGAGAGAGTGGAGGTTAGAGATTATACCTGTATGTATCTTAGTTTCACGCACGCACATTCACACACTCGATCTGCGATTCTGCAACTGAGAATTCACGCGATGTCTAATGGCGAGTGGAGTCTTTTTCTTTCTCCTGATTTAGGGTTTCCTCTTCTTCTTACCAACGCCACTGCAGCGCGTGATTTTATTTTCTTTTCCTACATTTTTAACCACCCAACACATAATAAAAACTGTCTAAATAAATTGTTACTCGCTTTTAATTTTTTTTTTTTATTTTTTTTAAGTAAGATAACTTATTTATTCATATAAAATGAGTCGTCACTACACATCAAAGTCTACTACATTATATTACTGCTAAAACTAAGTAGGAATTTTGGTCCATAGGAATAGTACTTTGTAAATTTCATAATAATGACTTAATCCACCTAGTAATTGAAGTTCTTTCCTTGTCTGCTTCTAGTGGGTGGGGGAAAGTGTTTATTCCTCAAAGAGCTTATTATCTATCAGCATCTGATCATCACGCGCTAGTAAATCAGTTATTCTGTTTTGTTCTCTGAAGTCATGTTTGATTTTTGGCTCCCCAATTGATGGACCAACTCCCTGCATTCAAGGTGAATATTAGAAAAAGTGTCATTGTCAAATTTCAGCATGATTATTATCTCTATTGAATCAGTGCAAATCTTTATTTCTTGAATGTTCAATCTTCATGCTAACTGAAGACCATGTGGCATGGATAGAATTTCTGCACCCGTGACAGAGGAAGTATTTATTTTGAAGTTGCTTCCTGCTATTCAATTTCCATTAGTATCAAGAAGAACACATCTTGTACCCCTAGGCTTAGTATTATTGAAGGAGCCATCTATGTTAATTTTAAAGCTAATTTTGGGAGGAGTCCATTGAATAGCTTCAGGGTTAGTGTGAGTTTGTCGTGCATTAGGTTCTTTAACCGCTAGATGGATAAATTTAAGGGTCCTAGTGATTGCTAATGATAACAAATGTCAAGCTTAACTTTGTTATTTAATTATGATTTCTACAAAGTCAAAACGACATATTTCTAATCCGATAATGAAAAAACCCTCTTTTCTAAAGATTATCAATCTATATATGTTAGCGTCAGCTTCCTCATGAACTCACTATCCATATATTTGCTCTCAACTAAATTCTACTCTTTTTTTTTTGGTAATCAGGATTTTATATATATATATATATATATATATATAATAGCGTCTGATATAGAGGTCCTAGAGTCTACAAAATCACCCCTAGTAGAGTGATTTTGAGCATTAGAGAGGATACAACATAAATTCCATAATTTATTGAGATTGTAGCTAGTAGAAATAGAGATACATTTTTTCACCACACACACTTTCTTTGTTAGTTTCTAGTTTATGTAGCATAGTTGGTGTTGGAGTTGTCAAAATATATGTACTATTTAAGGTTGGTACATTTCTTCCTTGTTTTGCCAAAAAGTCCGCCACTTTATTTCCTTGACGAAAATTATTTCGTAGCACTGGATTCCCCAACTTCATCAATAGTTGCCTGCAAGATAAGACAATAGAATGAAAAACAGGTTGTGATTTATCCAACAGTGACCTATTGAGTCGGTTTCTACTTCAATGGGAATTAAGTTGTTTGAGGCTGCCACAAGCAACCCCTCGTGAAGAGCTACAAGTTCTGTCATAGTGTGACTAATAGCATAAATTTTTTTGACAAAATCGATAATCCAATTTCCAGTCGAGTTTCTGATAATTCCTATACCTCCACGATTAGGAGATTTTTTAGAAGCACCATCAGTGTTCAATTTGTAGTAGTTAGGGGGGTTTATACCATTTGATATTAATTTCTTTATAAGTAGTTATTTCCCCATTAATGTAAGTAGAAAATTTATATTCTTGTGCTCTCAAAGATATGATATAAAGCTTGAGAGGTATATTGGAGTGGTTAAAGGTGGTGTGGTTCCTTGTAATCCAGATATGCCAAAGGGCGAAGGGGTAGAACTCAGCCCAATTGATATGTTTGATAGGGAGAGGGATATTAAGTTTGTTGATAATTTGGAGCCAGTGTTCATGGTGACTACTTATAAAATGGAGATTGAGACCTAAGTCTAGACAAAATTTCTTTGCAATACTACAGTCAAAGAAAATGTGAGTAGGAGATTTTATAACCTGGTGACAGGTGGAGCAATTGATATCAATAGGTAAGCATGAGCGATTGAGATAAGCTTTACAGGGAAGCTTATTATGAGAGCACAACCAGAGGAAGAATTTAATTTTGTTAAGAGTTTTTAAAGACCATATCCAAGAAAAATCATAATTTAAGGTAGGATTTCTCATGAATTTGAGAAGCTGGTAAGTTGATTTGCTTGTAAAGAGACCAGTAGAATTTGGGCTCCGGTAGGGAATATCAGAACTTGTAGGTCGGTGGTGGAAGAAATTAACCTAGCCAAGGAAATAATATTGTCATCAAAAGTAAAGGAGAATCTGCTCTATTCCCATGTTCGTCCATTCCAAAGGTCAGCAACCATGAGCATACTTTCATGGAGTGGAAGAGGCCCTTGGACAAGAGATCGAAGGGGGGGGGGGATGTAGGATTTCATCTAGTAGTTCAAAGGTTAAGAGATTTTCCCGTACCTAGTTTCCAAGTTAACCTAGAGAACAATTAGAACTACGCTTCATGATATTTTTCCAATCAAACGAGTGAGTAGATATGGGAACATTAGGTTTCTATTTATCAGCAAAAGCTCTCGCCCAAATAGAGTTCGGGTGAGAGATCATCCTCCAAGTCAACTAGCAAGATGAGTCTTATTTTTGTCACTTGCATTATGGAGTCCAAGCTCCCCATGATTTATAGGAGATGTGACAGTATCCCAGTTAATGTAGTGCATCTTTCTTTGATTATTTGTATTTCCCCAGATAAAATCACACTGAATTTTATCGATGGCATGGAAAGTTTTTGTAGGAAGGGATAAATATTGCATAGGATAAGCAGGAATCGCATTAAGAGTAGACCTAGCTAATGTGATTCGACCCGCGTAGTTGAGAAAATTGAGTTTCCAGTTGGAAAGTCTACAATTCATATTGTCAAGGATGTACTGTAAGTCATGGCTTCTAGGATTTTTATGGAAAATGGGGAAACCCAAGTGTTTTCCGAAATTGCTTGAGCTTTTTATGCCAAGATTAAGAAGGACCTCTTCTCTAAAAGAAGTAGTACAGTTAACAGAGAAGATGGCTTTGGATTTATGATAATTTATCTTTTGTCGCGAAAGATGACAAAAAATAGATAGGGAATGGCGAATGTTGTTCACTAAAATGGTATTAGCTTTGGCCATAATTGTGAGGTCATGCGCAAAAAAGAGATGGGAAAAAAGTTGACCATTCCTACTAAGAGTAATAAGGTTTCAATTTAAGGTATATACTTGGTAGGATATGTATTTGGAAAGAAGCTCTATGCAAAGGATAAAGATGTAGGGCGAGATAGAATCACCTTGACGGATGCCTCTAGAAGGATAGAAATAGTCAATAGTCGATCCATTAATAAGGATAACGATTTTACTAGTATTAACGCAACTCATAATGAGTTTGGTAATACTTGGATGGAATTTAAAATAGAGGAGAGTTTTATATACAAATGACCATTCAAGACGGTCGAAAGCTTTTACTAGATCAATTTTAAGCATAAAATGCCCCTGCTTCCCTTCTTTCCTATAAATGTAAGTTGGGATTTCCTGAATGAGCATAGCATTATCACTAGCTCGTCGGCCCCTTAGAAAGCTAAATTGGAAGGGACCAATAAGTTTTTCTAGAAAATCCTTTAGGCGATTTACAATTATTTTAGAAATGGTCTTATAGATGGTGTTACAAAGTCCAATAGGCCGGAAATTTTTAAGGTTATTCGCGTTAGGGAACTTATGAATTAGGCATAGATACGTAATGTTAATAGCTTCTCGAATGAAATGCGATCGAAAAATTTGATGACAGAAGGTGCTTACCGAGTCACTCAGTATAAACCAATGCTTCTGGTAAAAATATGGATGAAAACCATCGAGGCCCGGTGCTTTGAAAGGTTTATAGTAGAAGATGCGACGAGTAATTTCATAGTTTTGAAGAGGAAGGTTTAAACATGAGAGATCCAAGTTATGGAAACTGGTATAGCATTGAAAATAATTCTGAGTTCAGTATTGTAAAGATTTGTTGTAAACATGGATTGGAAATAATACTTAGTATGAGAAATAATTTGGTTACAATCAGTAATCCAATTCCCAACATCATTCTGAAAGAGATTCTATTATTCCTTCTTCTATTGGAGACTGAGATGTGGAAAAATTTCGTATTAACATCTCCATTATTAAGACAGTCAATCCTAGAGCGAATCTTCCAGTAGTTTTCTTCTATTTTAAGGATGTTACTGTAAATATAAGAGAGAGTTCTCTCAAGATTTTGTAGGAAATCGCTGAAGGGGTAACTAGCAGAATTTTGGATACCCGATAGCCTAGCAAGAAGAATTTTCTTTTGCTTAAAAATATTTCCAAAATGCTCTTTGCTCAAAAAAGTAACTTTATTCTTAAAGAGATGATATGCTTATATGTAGGAGAGATCAGTCCAGCACTGATAAACTGAATTCTTAAAGTCAGGATGGCGATACCAAAAGCTTTCTAATCGGAAAGGTTTGTGATGAGGGAGAACGAACTTATTAGACAGATTAAATTTAAGAGGGTTATGATCAGATTGAGTTTTAGGTAAGTGAATAACCGAGCATTAGGATAATAATCTAACCAACTAGAACTAATAAAACAACGATCTAGTCTCTCTAGAATCAAACCAGGGCTCCTTCTTCGAAGATTGGACCAAGTATACCTACTACCCTTAAAGCCAAGATCTAGAAGTTGACACTCGTCAATGCAATTTCTAAAAATATTTTTACAACTATAAGAAATACCTCCCCATTTATCTTTTTGACTAAGAATATCGTTGAAGTCACCAGCTTCCAGCCATGGGTTATTAATAGTTCGAGACAAGGAGTACAGGTTGTCCCATAAACGTTTTCTAGTGGCAACTATATTACTAGCATAAATAATACTTAAAGTACAAAGGGTATGATTCGGACTAACCTGGATCATAGCATAAAGCTCTTGGGAAGATTTACGAATGTGAGTAACAATAATCATGCTAGAAATCCATAAAAGGATAATCCCTCTAGAATTACCAACAGGGAACCTCTAGATAATCATAAAATCCAAAATAATTCTTAATACTGAGATGGATTTCCATCTTGGTTTCTAGAAGAGCAACCAAGCATGGATTATGATTGTTAATAAGTTCCCTGAATTACTTTTGAAATCATCCCCATTTGTATCACGTGAGTTCCAGACAATAAAACAAGTAGGTTTATTCATTTGGCACAAGTTGGTTATCGGTTTAAGGAGACTAGGTAGTTCCTTGGTAGGAACTGACTCTCCCTCATAGTTGGAGTGATCACTACTGCATATTTCGCTATGGCACTGTTCAGGGCTGGGCATAGATCGAATGAGCATTTTATTAGTGCGATATGACAAATATGGATGTATTTTTTGTCCTCGTTCTCTGCAAAAATCATTAGGGTTGCGTTTCTTAGGCTTGAGATTTCGGTGAATGATCCCTAGTGAAGGCTCCTTTGGTCCCCTTGGGGTTATGATCAAGCTTTAAGGTAGTGTTTGAGGTGGATTTTGGTGAGGCGGCATGAACGGGGTCAGAAAAGCTTGACCCTGCACTGATACTGGTTGCCATGGGAAAAACAGTGGGCTAACATTCACCAGATCCATGGGTGTAAAGAATGGGAGAGGTGGATAGTGTCCCACTTGAGGGTTGATGTGAGCTGGTAGATTCCAAAGTTGTTGAAGAAAGTGGAATAAAGTGGGGGTTGCAGATGTAACCAGGGAACCTGTTGGGTTCACTATTCTGGAGAGATTCATGAAATTCTCCGGGCTAGTTTCATGCCCTCTGAAACTAGCTGTGCTATGAAGTTCTGGTTTTTTATCATTATTACTGTTTCGACTCCGTGAATGTCCATTGAGAAAATCAGAGCATGACACTCGAGTGCCAACTCTACTAGAGATTAAGGTTGGTGTTGAGGGTGAATAGGTTGTGAAACAACAGTAAGGGTTAATGAGCGCTCTGTGGAGGAGGTGGAATTGAACTGTTCATTGCATTGAAAGTCAGACGGAGTAGAGGATGAGTCAAGGGGATATTCTGATTTTAAAATGGCCTCAACATGCTGATGATTATATAAAGGATTATGTAAAATATTTTGGTTAAAAAACAATGATGGTGAATCCTTTTCAAAAGATATAGGGGTATTTGTATTGGCTGCGCAATTTTCTTGAGGAAGCGAGAGATTTTTATAAAGATATTGCATGGCGGATTGCATGGACAATTGGCTGCAAGGATCCGCCAATTGTTTATCAAAACCAAAGGGTGTTTCTAATGGAAACGACAGCTCAACCCTAAGAGTAGGTACGTGGCACTGGGATAAGTATTTTTGAGTATTAGAACTAACAGAATAAGTTTATTTATGGATGTGGGACACGTCTAGCACAATTGTCGAATTATCCATGGACGAATCCATAGAGTGTATCGAAGCGTTGGAAAGTGAATGATGGCTAGAATTATGGGGTTTTCCCAGGAGAGATGGTAACTTAACAGTAATCTCGGGAGAATCTAATGAATTATTAAGTACATAAAAAGCATTAGTTGTTTTAAGAGAATATGAAGAGTCGGGAATCCGACTACTTTTGATAGGATCGTGATGGAATTTAAGAGTATTTGAGATGGGAAGCAGAGTAGGGGGCCTTAGTACTAGTCTCGTTACTAGGAGAATTCTTAGATTTGAAGGAAAGTTTTTGAGTTGATAGAAACTTACCTGACTCCGCATCAAAGATTTTTACATTGATACCTGAATTTGGAGAACTTTGCGGCGCAGTCTGTTCTAACAGGTTCTTTGTGTTTTTTCATTAAACTAATTGTTTGCCACTCTATAGCTATAACACTTTGTTGTTCAAGTGGGATGAAATTTCCAGTGTTGTTATCTTGTTGTGGTTTATAATAATAGGGGCAGGTTTTGGAGGTATGACCCAATCTCCCACAATGCTTGCACAAGAATCTCTCACCCTCATAGATTTTTTGTTGAAAATGATGATCCATTTGTATTGAAGTAGTGACAAGGTTTTCTAGGGGCACTTGAATACAAAGCCTTGTATATCTGCCTCTCAAAGTTGAGCTAGTGCATGCATCAATTTTTAGTAAAGTACCTATCGAGTTCCCAACTTCTGAAGAAACTCAATATCATAGAATTCTGTTGGAAGTTGAGGCAATCTCACCCAAATCGCTGAGACCGTTTGTGTTGCTTTGTTGGCAACAAAATTTGGTTCCCATCGTTGTGTGGAGAGAAAGTGGCCATTTATAAACCATGGTCCATTTTGTAGTGCTTTCCTCATGTTATCCTTTTTAGCGAATTTGACGATATAGTAGTCCACTCGCAAATCAATTAGTGAAAATTGTTCTGTGGGTATCCATAGCTCTTGTATTTTTTTTATTTAGATATTGATAAGTAATTCGCTTGCCAAAGAGCTTAATAATTAAAGAGAATTTTTGTAGTGCATGTAGAAGCTTTAGATCATCTTCAGAGAGTTGTATTTTTTTAACGAAATCACTAAAAACAGAGCTCCCTTCTTTAACCTCCACGCAGCCTTGGCTTTGCTGGACATGAGAACTCCCAACATTCATTTCTACATCAATTAGCTGATCATTAGTAATAAGTTTTTCTTTATAACTAGGAGGTTGGAGAGGATCCTCAATAGCATCTGGAGGTTTAGGGGGAATTAAGTTTCATTATTATTGTATGATTGCATTGAAGAGTTTATTAGAGAGAAGCAGGAGAAAAACTTTTAGAGAGAGAAACTGATGAAGATCTTTAGAATTAAAGTTGGAGATAACCAATTTCATCCCTTTTTAACAGAATTCTACTCACCTTCACCTTCTCTTGTGGATTGTACCAGATCCCAACATTGACCTCTGTTTTTTTGTCTCATAATTAGCAACTATAAAATCAGTTGTCATGCTTTGTATATACTTAAGTTTCTTATAAACTACTTCCTCTGCCTCATTTTCTATGGCACTTTTCAAACTTCGAGATTCAAACAAGTCTATCTTTGATGTTATTTTTGAATTATCAATTACTGTGACTTATAGTACTTTTTACGTAGTTTACAAATATATAACTTTCATTTTAAAATAATTGAAGATTCAATATGCAATTTTTTTGTTAAATTTAAACTGCTTGACTCTTAAAAATGAAAAGTGTCACATAAATTAAGATAACGTATATGTTAATAGCATTGGTTCCATTGATAACTCTCTACATGTGGCTTTTGAATCCTTTTGGTTCTGACTCTTAATGAATATATAGTTGAACTTGTATTTTTCTTTTCAATAAAAATCTAACATTGGCATAAATTTTTATAGCTCTATTAAATCAATAAAATATTCAACAAAAGAAAATGATTTCATTAAATGCACAAAAAACTAGAAGAATGATTTTTTTTAGTACCAAAAGTAAATAGAAGGTAAATTGAGCTATTTTTTATGATTCAACGGTAATTTTATTTTCTTCTTTTTTGGCGAGAGACCTAAATGGCTCATGTGGATAATTTTAGTCTTGTGGATATTTGTGATTCAAAAAATAGATGAAAAGGATATTGTTATTATAAAAAATAAAGAAATGGTAAAGAGATAAGTGTCAAAAACATACTTAAATTATTTCATTTGATTGAATTCATACCTAAACTATTGAGAGTGTGAATTCCATAGTTTGTGAAACACACCTTAGTGGTGTGTGTAATACACTCTCTCTTTAATTTAAAAAGACCTCGACACATGATATTCCACATGGATAAAATATTTCACTTTGACAAATATAAATAATAAACTATTAATATTATGCTTAAGTCATTGACGGCCCCTCAAAGTTGTATGTATATTCCATTTAGACACCTCAACACACCCTTTTTTCTATTAGACACTCCAATCTTCAAGAATAAATACCTTTCAAATATTTTTTTTGTCAAATCAGTTGAAGACACGTGGCATTTGATTTAAAATAATTATAAAAATGAATTTTGAACTCTTCTCTTTACCTATCAGCTACCCTTTTCCATCATGGTTTATTCTCAATATTGATAAAAATGGAGGTTTATTTTTCTCTGTGCCTTCTTTTGTATTTCCATTTAAATTGATAATATTTTATTGAAAGATCTATTCGTTCTATTTTTATTGATATTCTAAATTTATTTTTTTCTTTTATGTTTATGTTCGATTTGTGAAGAAGAAGGGGTGTAGGTCGGGAGAGATGAAGAGGAAGAAAGAAAATATTTAAATAAAGCCCCCAATATATATTCGAAATCTCAACTATACACTCCAACTTTACGGGTGTCCTATCACCTCCCTAAACTGTTTAAAACTACAACAATTTACTCCCTAGATGCTTACGTGGCACAGTGACTGTATCTCACTCTCTCAAAGAGAGTGAAAACCAACATAAATAATAAATATGTGTATTTTTAGTTTTTTTTTTATTATTATTAATTTTCTTTCTTCTTCACAACAACATAAATCAAATCTATTACACCACCAAAGTTCTTCACCATCTTGAAATCATTCCTATCACTACATTAATTGATACACCAAAATCGTTTATAGCAATTTCATCCATTATTCTTCAAAATCATGAACTATATATCAAAAATCTTTGATTTATGCTCCATTTTTAAAAAAAAGATGGGAAAATACCCAAGTACCCCCTCAACCTATGCCCGAAATCCCAGAGACACACTTATACTATACTAAGGTCCTATTACCCCCCTGAACTTATTTTATATGTAATTTTATACCCCTTTTTAGCCTACGTGGCACTAGTTCGAAAAAAAAAGTCAACCATCGTTGGGCCCACAAGATAGAAAGGGGTAAAAAATTATTAATAAAATAAGTTCAGGGGGGAAATAGGACCTTAGTATAGTATAAGTGTGTCTCTGAAATTTCGGGCATAGGTTGAGGGGGTATTTGGGCATTATCCCAAAAAAGATCAAAGCAAATTAAGCTTGGATAAGCTTAATACATGAACACCCAAATGATTTTCTTTAATAGACTTTGAATATTATGATTATATAATGCCCAACAGATTCACGACTAATTTTAATAACTTGTCCTTTTCATACGCATCTGAAAAGTTAGCGTCTGTTCTTCATCTTCTTCATTCCATTACTCTAAAAATTGATGTAAAATCACCCTAATAATCTCCAAACTGCCTTAAATTTAAGATATAAGCTTATCTTAACCTTTCCAACCTTTTGATATATTACCCACTCAAAACAGTGCTCGTTTGTGGCAAATCGAATTGTTAGCTCAAGCTTTGAAACTAATATAATGGAGTTTCAAGCTCGTCGATTTCCATATAATTTCGGACGTGTCTTTAATTTTGAAAATCACAGTCATAAATCCAATCTAACTCAATGTATTCAGTTTCAAATAATTAAGAACCATCTATGTTATCAACATGTTTCAAATTGAAGATCCAAAATACATTCATAAACTTTGACCTTTTGACATTAATAAACTGTTTTTTAAATAATAAGTCAAAAAGGAAAAAGAAATTTAAAAAAAATTAAATTAAATTTTCTATAGAGAGTGAGTCTCACCCATTAGCAGAGATGTGGTTATGACGTTTTAGAGGTGTAATAGTTCTTGTTTTAAACAGACCAGGGGGGTGATAGGACACCCGTGAAGTTGGAGTGTGTAGTTTGAATTTCGGGTATAGATTGGATGGGTTTTAGACCATTTTCACTTCAAATAATGATCTTCATTTGTTCAGACAACATTTTCCAGCAAAAAAGACATAGATAATGATGTCTATTTTCCGATAAAGAACCGTGATAATGATCTCCATTTTTTTCGACAAAAAATTAAAAATAAAGGGTTAATTCTACATCTAAAAAATTAATAGTATAGTGATAAGAAGATTGAGAAAAAATAGCGGTGTATTCTTGTGAAGAAATGGTGCGGCAAGATCTTATGGTGAAAGAGAGAAAGATAAAAATATTTTTATTTTTAAAAAAATAATTTGTCTTCGTTCTTTTTTTGGATGATAACTCAGTTGAGGAGTTCTATACCCCGACAAGGTATATAACAGTTCTGGCAGTGTGGGTGAGACGATGTATCAACATAGCTCATAGTGATGGTCGCTTGTTAGAGAATATCTCATATATGAATAAATATTGTATTATTGTATTTTAATACATCGTGGTTTTTTGTCCACTGTTTAGAAAGCTTTATACATTGCGTCTTATTATCATTGATTTCATATTGAGTTGAGTTGAGTATTATTGAGTTAAGTTGAGCTTGCTTGAGTTGAGTTGAGACAAGGTGAATATGTCTTCTTTTTTTTATCAATTCAAGCTTATATTTATGTTTCAGAGCTTTCCTTACATGCTCGTACATTCAATGTACAGACGTCATTCAACCTACATCTTTTATGATATAGATTTATGTGTTTAGGGTCATCAACAGTTACTCTGGTTATACCATTTGCAGTTCCAGTTAGCTTTGTTGAGTCTCCTTACTTCAGGGGGTTCCATATATACTTTTCAGTTTGTTAGGATGTCGTGAGTCTTGTCCCGATATCTTTATGTAATAGTAGAGGCTTCATAAATAGTTGTAGATGAGGAGTCTTATTGTATTTTCTTTGTTTGAGTTGTTTACAATCTATAAATATTTATGTCGAGTACTTTTCAGACTTTATGAAGTTGAGTATTTGAGTTTTAAGGAATTTAATTCATTTTTAAGCTTTTATTGCTTGAGTTAGTTTTTCGCTTGTAGTCAATCAGGATGAGATTTTACTTTGGGATCAACAATGGTTCTCCAATGTCGGCCATGTCCATGGTGTAGGCTCGAATTGTGATAAACTTGGTATCAGAGCAAATAGTTGAAGTATCCTAGGGTGTCAATGAAGTTGTGTCGGTAAGATCTTATTTATGGTTGTGAGGGTCCCTCTTTTATAAATAAGAAATTATAGACGTTTAAGAAAACTTTTTCTTTTTTATACTCTAAATCGTGCAATAGAACTGTGCCATAAGAAACTTACTCTAACTCATGTGTTTATAAAATTAAGTCAATTACGCCTCTTACTCACGATTTGTTGGAAAGCAAATTCAGATCTTTATCGATGAGTAGCTCTCAATAAAAATCTTGAGAAAGTCATGAGACTGTAGAGGAGTTTGAGAGAAGCCTTTGATTGAGTTTAACTATTGAGATTCGAAAAAATGGACTAATTTCCATGTGAATCGTACGTTTGAGCTAAAAGTGCGATATACTCTCATCTCTAAACCTTGTTTCAGTTGAGATCTTTATAAGGAGTTGTTGTGGAACTTGGGTAGTGTTTTCATCTGAAGAGATAGTATGTTATGAGGTTATAAACAATAGTAGTAAAAGTGCCCAGAGTTAGATGAAAACATGCAAATGTTCAATAATCTAAGTAAGGGAGATAGTGGTGAGTCAAATTATATGCTTTTAGTCATGCACCCGGTCAAGTATAAATCATAAGTTCCTTTATGAGTAGACTAAGGAATAATAATGTTGTATAGAGTTCGTGATAGAATGTAGAGGGATAGTTACTAGTCAGAATGAGTTAGATTATATTTTAACCAGAATAGAATTGATGTGGATGTGTCATTGTGTTAGAGAAAACTAAATATATGTGTTGAATAAGAGAACAGAGCATTCATGAGGTGATAGACCCAAGTTAGACTTATGATTTTTGAAGGTAAAATTTCTCTAACAAATAGACATTTCACTATGTCCTTAACAACTATAGTTTATTCTTTTATATATATATATATATATCTTTGCATTTTGTCTGTGTTTTAGAAATAATGAAAAAGGGTCATATTTTCCCCACATAGATATATTTTTATTACAATTAAAAGTTTACTTTCTATTTAATATTGGCAAAATTACGGGTATAAACAAACTTATACTACTTAATTAGTTATCATAGCTATATTTACCACCCGCGACTAACATTATACATTATTTACGTGAGTTGACTTCGAGTTTGTATAATTAGTCACATTTGTATAAGTATAATTCGCTAAAATATACAAGTACATATGTATAATATACAATTATCTAAGCGATATACATATACAACTCAACATTCTCCCACTCTCTCCCCTTTCTCGCTCTCCTCTCTCTTCCCTCTCCAAATCTCGTTTGCCATATATACAAATGCATATGTATAATATACAATAATCTAACTGATATACATATAAATATACATCTCTCCCACTCTCTGTCCTCTCTTACTCGCCTCTTTCCTTCGTCTCCCAATCTCACTCGCCTCTCTGTTCCCTCTCCCAATCTTGCTTGTCATATATACAAATATATATGTATAATATACAATTATTTAACCGGTATACATATACAATTCACCTTTCTCCCACTCTTTTCCCTGTCTCGCTCGCCTCTCTCCTCTCTCTCCCTATCTCGCTCTCCTCTCTCTTCCATATAACATGTATCTACGAATTGTAATTATCAAAGTATAGCTATGGAGAGTAATTAGGCTATTTTTAAGTGGCTATATGTGAAAGTTGTTGCCAATCTGTGTTATAAAATCAGAAATTACTGGTTCTAATAAATTATTCAGATTCACGAAGTAACTGAGAATTTTTATAACCAGTAAATAAGATGAACAGAAATTTATTTGTAAAAATAATTTAATCTGTAAAAACGTACCAGAATCTGGAATACTCTTATTGAAAAATTAGGGAAAAAATCAAGTCCACTGAATTCACAGTGTCCCCTTAAGGAAATTATTCCCCTCTAGTATCCGAGGTTTGATTTGGAATATAACCTCCCAGGGTAAAATGATTTTAATCAGTAGAGTATAGATACCAAAAACTCTACTGTCAGCGAATCAATCCACAGCAGGAAAGTACACGAAGAAATATGTGTTTTTAAGAAGAAGGAAGATCAGAAAATTCGTTGTTCATATTCTGAAGACTGAATGGTATTTATAGGCAAGAAGAATATATTCTGAAAGGTTGCAACCCTTTCAGAATTAACAAGACCATTAATGAAAGGTTGCAAACTTTCAAATGGTATTGACTGTTCCTGAAAGTTGCAACCTTTCAGAACAGTCATGGCGGGAATTTTAAATATAATGGAAAAACGGGTCACGCGCGCGGATCCGGGTCGGGTCGGGTTAACTAAAAAGTTGAAAACATTTCGGTTAAATTCTGTTATCAACTAATTTATTGAAAATAATTTTTGGCCATTTAAATTAATTAATAAATAATTAAAATAAATTTTGTCCAAAAAATTATCTCTTGATCATTTGCCAAAGCCAAAGCCAAAGCCAAAGCCAAAGCCGAAGCCGAAGCGAGCGAGCGACGACGACGACGGCGCGAGGGGGGTCCCTCTTTCCAACCCTTTTAACAATTAATAGGAGTGTTTATTTATTTAAACTCTCCTATTTTCCTTTCCATTACCGATGAGGAACTATTACCTTTTTCAATAAAGCATTAGAGGACTTTCTTGTTCCCAACCTTTCAAGTTCTAAACCTTTCAAATTCCTCTCCTTCCCTCTATTTCCCATCAATTCTTGCTACATACCCAACAATCCCCCACATTGATGGGGAATAGTTATAACATAGGAATACACGGACAATTGTGTACTTTACAAGCAAGGATTAATTGCATCTGGATAAGTAGGTTTCCCCTTGGACTTTCCGTAGTGAACATATGTCGGATATACTCGGTCAATCGGTAGATGTGATATCTTTGAACCGTCGAACTTTGGTGTGTACCTAGACAACCATATGTCACACAATTAACCCTTTACTGTTTATGATTCTTACGGTTGTGTTCGTTTCAGCCATGAACACCTCCTGGTTTCATGAGTGTATAGAGAATAGGCTTTTGACATAAATTCTTTTTGAAGCGGCTTCCACTTCACACTCACATAGGTGATTTCTAACCGTTTCATCTCGTAGATACACTATTTGGTCAAATCTACCAAACTTAGCAAATCATTAAAAACTTTAAGCTTTATTACCTCATTAACAAGCCTTAAAGTCTTAACCTTTTCCTGAACATTGTCTTCATCATGAGAATGAATTGAGTTATTTGACAATGTCGAACCGTCAGCCACAACTTTGTTTTTCTCCTTGAATCTAGCTCTTGGGATCTCCAGTCTGCTAGATAGAGTTACCGTCATGCTGACTTGTCCTAAGCCGTAAACCCATTGCCTTAGATGATCTTTCAACTGCCTCTCTCACTAGGCCTTTCGTTAGTGGATCTGACACATTATCGCTTGACTTTACATAGTCAATTGTGATAATTCCACTAGAGAGCAGTTGTCTTATGGTGTTATGTCTACGTCGTATATGACGAGACTTCCCGTTGTACATAACGCTCTCTGCCCTACCTATTGCTGCTTGACTATCGCAATGTATGCAAATTGGTCCGACAGGTTCGGGCCAGAATGGAATATCCTCTAGGAAATTCCGGAGCCATTCTGCTTCTTCACCAGCCTTATCCAAAGCAATGAATTCAGATTCCATTGTGGAGCGAGCAATACATGTCTGTTTGGAGGATTTCCAAGAGACAGCTCCTCCACCAAGTATGAATACATAACCATTCGTGGATTTTACATCATTTGACCCGGTGATCCAATTTGCATCACTATATCCTTCAATCACAGCAGGATATTTATTATAATGCAAAGCATAATGTTGTGTCCATTTTAGATAACCCAACACACGTTTCATAGCCATCCAGTGAGTTTGATTAGGATTACTAGTGTACCGACTCAATTTACTAATAGCACATGTTATATCTGGTCGTGTGCAATTCATAATATACATCAAACTTCCCAACACTCTGGCGTATTCCAATTGAGAGTCACTTTGACCTTCATTCTTTTTGAATGTACAACTTAAATCAATTGGAGTTTTGACTACATTGAAATTCAAGTAATTGAACTTATCTAATACTTTTTCAATATAATGAGATTGAGATAATGCTAGTCCCTGGGGAGTTTTGATAATCCTGACCCCTAAGATCAAATCAGCAACTCCTAAGTCTTTCATATCGAACTTGTTGGACAACATGCGCTTAGTAACATTTATATCATCAATTTCTTTACTCATTATTAACATGTCATCAACATACAAACAAACAATGACTTCATGATTCATAACATTTTTTATGTAAACACATTATCACATTCGTTAATCTTGAATCCATTTGCCAACATTACTTGATCAAATTTAGCATGCCATTGTTTGGGTGCTTGCTTGAGTCCATAAAGTGACTTCACAAGTCTGCACACTTTCTTTTCTTTACCAGGAACTATAAACCCTTCAGGTTGTTCCATGTAAATTTCTTTCTCTAACTCTCCATTTAAGAAGGCTGTCTTTACATCCATTTGGTGGATTTTAAGATCATGCACTGCTGCAAGTGCTATTAACATCCTAATTGATGTTATCCTTGTTACTGGAGAATATGTGTCAAAGTAGTCCAGACCTTCCTTTTGTCTGTACCCTTTGACTACCAGTCTAGCCTTATATTTGTCAATAGTCCCATCAGGTTTCATTTTCCTTTTAAAGATCCATTTTGATCCTAAAGGTTTATTTCCTGGAGGAAGATCAGTCAATTCCCAAGTGTGATTGCTTAAAATTGATTCAATCTCACTATTGACTGCTTCTTTCCAATAAGTTGACTCTGACGAAGACATAGCTGCTTTAAATGTTTGAGGCTCATTTTCAAGCAATAGTGCTACAAAATCTGGTCTGTTTTATCGAAAAATGTTTATTTCGAAAAGAGTTTGTTTTATTTTCGACTTTTTAGGAGTCGCCACTTAATTTTTAAGAAAAATCAAGAAAACTTATTTCCAAAACAACTTAAACAGAAAATTTGTTTTGAAAATATTTAAATGGGTTCGGGATTCTTATTAGCGTCTTAGGAAGGTGTAAGGCACCTAAGACACTCCGCTTAACACGGTTTTCCGGCGATTAACTTATTTGACTATTTTAAAACTTTTGCAATTTTTGACGTTGAATTTATTTGGACACATTTACAAGTTTTGAAATATTTATTTTGTCAATTTTATTTTTTTATAAGGTTAAAGCATTTTAACTCAAACGAACTTAGAAATTGAATTTTGAACATATTAGAGTTTTAAACAAACTTACGAGTTGAAATATTTATCGTTTTGAGATTCCCTTTTAGTTTAAGAATTTGATAAAATAGAAAGCGTTCGATGGGGTTTGGAGTTTTCTAATCCTAAGCTAACGACATTCGAGCAAACACATAAGCAAATAGTAAAGAGAGAGAGAGAGAGAGAGATTTGGGTCCAAACTTCGGTTCTGTTCGCCTTGACTGAATGTTGGACCCACCTGCTTTTCAGGATTCGACCCATTTCTCTTTCGTACCTGTCATAATCTAACATACAAAAATAAAAATAAAAATACGGGAAAGTAAATTAGCGAGAGCTTAGGCCCATTACAAATAGAATGCAAAAATAGGAAAAATAAATAAATAAATAAAAAAGGTCTTCTAATCCGACGCCTTCGAATTCTTTCAATCTTCTTGAGACTTTGATCCTCATATGCTTGCCTTACAGGTTTGACTCGATGATAAAAATATGAGTCTTTACGACTCTCTCGAGATGCAGAGAGGGAGAGTTCATGGAGAACTCGAGCAGATTTTACATGCCACATAAAGTGAAATAAGTGGTTAATATCGATAATAAAATAAACAAAATACTAATAAAATAATACTTGAACAATAGGTTAAAGGGAAGTTCATGATAAGTAGTAAGGGAATAGAAGAAAAAGGAAACAAAACTCCAAGTGTAACATACATACAAACGTTTTGAACACAACTCCAAGAATCACAATGTGGGCTAAAAATTATATTTTACTTATTTATTTATCATTATCTTTTTAACAAATTCCATTTCTTTTAACTTTCCTATGAGTGAAGGTTACTGCATACACGAACCACTTTGAAGAAAAATTAAGGCCAGATTTAATACTTTTAAACACGCAGTGTCCAAGACTGTTTTCACACAAACAGAAAATCAACATTTAACAGGTAACTTAACACTTGTAAGCATATAACCCTTTGGGGCTCTGTCGATTCTAAACCCTTAGGCGCTTGTGAGAACAGATAGCATACAACTCAAACCCAAAAATCAGATAGAAACGATGCTAAAAGAAAACAACCCAAAAAGGGGAAGGGACGGCTAAGCATGAGAGAAAGAGAGTTGCAGTTTTGAAAGGAAACAACTAAGCCTAAGACTTATTCAATATATACTGAAATAGAAGTATTCAAGTCGTCTTATGTTAGACCGTTCTACAGAACTATCACAGAGCACACACACGAGGTAAAATGGCATTTAAGCTCAAATCGTATACAGAGAGATGGAAACAACCATACTAGATAAAATTTGGCAAACCTTAAAGCGATATCGCGGCTAACATGTGATAGAGATTAAAACGCCCACTTCACTTCAAAACAACACCGAACCAACGCAAAAAAACTCACATAGCGAACGATACAATCAACAAATATGATATCTCATTTAGCAACGAAAACAGGACGCGACTTAACACTCAACAACTAAATACACTTGACTCGCGGGGAAACGAAGGGACAGCAACCGACGAGCAGCGGCATCTACAACGATTCGAACTAGTAACTCGAGAAGACGCTATTCACAGCAAGGAATCATCGCGTTAAAAACAAACATGAACGAGGGTGTTCGAAAGGGGAAAACAGTAAGCAAACAGAAATGGAACAACACAAACACGAACTTTCAAACAGTTTCTGCAATCAACGAGTCAACAACAGCTAAAACCAACCTAAACACTAACGTACAAGCAATGAGTACTACTAAGAGTCGAGGGTCAGGATGGGTGTTACCTCTTTAAGTGCAGCGAAACAGGGACGGCGAGCAGCGACTTCAACGGCAACTATCACCACGACGCGAACTTGGTATCGTCGGAACGGACTGCGATACCTTAAACGAAACTGAAATGGGGGCTCTATTTGAATATCTTCAGCTAACAGTTTTTTTAAAAAAAAAACAAAGAGGGAGACAAATCTTCGACTCCGAGACTCTCAGAAAATTTCTCAATCCAAAAATTTTCTAACCCAGAAATTGTTAACCAAAAACCGTCCTCTTTTCTAATCCAAAAAGGGGTTTAAATAGGGAGAACCACTCGATTTTTTCGAGGAGAAGCGGGGGAAAACGAATTCGAAATTCGAAAAATCCCTTCATGATTGGGTCAAACTCCTTTTTTGCCAGCTCGACCCCATTTCGACCGAAAGAGAAAAGGGAAATTTGGTTGTCGGGGGATTTTCGCGTGGGGTAGGGAGAGAAAGAGCGTGGGAGAGCGTAGGAGAGAGAGACGCGACGCGAGAGAGAGGGGTCTGGGCGTGAGGGAGACGCGAGGCAGATTTTTTTTTGGACGTTTCTGCCTTGCTGCGTTTTCTGGTGGGGGTTCTGTTTCGCTGGGAATCGTGGGGAGAGAAAGGGGAAGGAGGGGTCGCGTGGGAGAGAGGGTGAGAACGTGAGGTAGACGCGAGGGTGTGGGAGAGATTTTCCATTTTCGGAGTTCTGTCCTGGGAATTGTTTCTGGGATTTTTTGCTGGGAGTCGCGATGGAAGGGGGGAAGGAAGAAGGAGAGAGGGAGCGTGGGAGAGAGGAGAAGAGATCGAGGGACGAGCGTGGGAGAGCGGAGAATAGAGGGACGCGTATGGAGTCTGGGGAGACGAGAGAGCGTGGGGAGACGCGACGCGGGGGAGATGAGAGAGCATGGGGAGAGACGCCATTTCTGGGGAGGCGTTTTTTGCTGGGAATTTTGGTGTATTCCTGTTCTGAAGAACGTGGGGAAAGGGGGAAGAAAGAAAGGGGAACGGGTCGGGTCGAGAACGGAGCGGGTTAGGGTGAAGTGGGTTGGGTTAAATTAAAGGGGGTTGGGCTTGGAAATTGGGGTTTGTTATTTTTAAAACCTGAAGTGGGCTGGAATGGGAAAATTGGGCCTCAAAATTGGGTTAGAGGGAAGAGTGGAGGAATTTGGGCCTGGTGTGGTCTGATGGGGGGAAATTGGGTTGGTTTCAAATATACGCAAGATACACCGGCTATATACACCACTAAGTAAGCATTATACTGTTATATTTTCGCAAAATTATAAAACTAATTAACTTAAGTAATTTGAAAACTCACGAAGCTCGATAATTAATTTATACCAACGTGGGTCAAAAATTGGGTGTCAACATGGTCCGAAAGAAACAGATTTTCGTTGTCGAGTACTTCGCCTAGGTTCCTCACTAGTTAGAATATTTTCCATTGATTCCTCTCGTGGTCGTTTAGATCTTTCACTTGTTGACTCACTTTCAGTTTTATACGGATAAATGTTTTCAAAAAACTCTGCATTATCTGATTCAATTATCGTATTAACATGAATCTCAGGATTATCAGATTTGTGAACCAAAAATCGACAGGCTTTACTATTCACAGCATATCCAATAAAGACACAATCTATTGTTTTGGGTCCAATTTTAACCCTCTTAGGTAAAGGAACCTCTACCTTGGCTAAACACCCCCACACTTTAAAATATTTCAAGTTGGGTTTTCTTCCTTCCACAACTCATATGGAATTGATTGTGTTTTTCGATGGGGTACTCTATTGAGTATTTTATTAGCTGTAAGAATGGCTTCCCCCCAAAGATTTCGCGGTGAACCAGAATTGATAATTAAGGCATTCATCATTTCCTTTAATGTTCTGTTCTTCCGTTCTGCCAAACCATTTGACTGTGGTGTATAAGGTGCAGTAGTTTGATGAATAATACCATATTCCAAACATATCTCTGCAAAAGGAGATTCATATTCTCCACCCCTATCACTCCGAATCATTTTTATCTTTACATTCAATTGGTTTTCTACTTCATTTTTGTATTGCTTAAATGCATCAATTGCTTCATCCTTACTGTTAAGCAAGTATACATAACAAAATCGAGTGCAGTCATCAATAAAAGTTATAAAGTACTTTTTTCCACCACGAGATGGTGTTGACTTCATATCGCATATATCTGTGTGAATTAAGTCTAAAGTTTTAGAATTTCTTTCAACAGACTTGTAAGGATGTTTAACAAACTTACTTTCCACACAAATTTCACTTTCGACTTATCGCATTTAAAATCAGGCAATACTTCTAAATTAACCAATTTTTTCGCAAGGCTTTGTAATTTACATGTCCCAAACGGGCATGCCATAAATCACTTAACTCCAATAAGTAAACAGAAGCAGAATTTTTATTGATACTATAAATAACCATTACATTTAGTTTGAAAAGACCCTCATTGAGATAGCCCTTTCCTATGAACATTTCATTCTTACTTATTACAGCTTTATCACTAACTAGGACACACTTAAACCCGTTCTTAACGAGTAGTGCAGCAGAAACTAAATTCTTCCTAATAGTAGGGACATGCAGAACATTGTTTAAAGTCAACACTTTGCCGGATGTCATTTTCAACATTACTTTGCCAGTTCCTGCAATCCTTGCTGTTGCTGTGTTTTCCATGAATAAATCTTCATCGTACTCAGCAGGAGTGTATGTTGCAAAGGCTTCTTTTGCAGAGCAAATATGTCTAGTGGCACCTGAGTCGAGAAACCACTCCTCTGGGATTTCCAACTAAGTTACACTCCGATATCATTGCACACAAGTCATCTGCATCTTCCATTTTTTTCCACGATGTTTGCTTGATTTTTGCCTTTGCCTTTGTTTTTTTCCTTTCTTGGAGCATGACAATCAGAAGATCTATGACCAGCCTTGCCACAATTATAACAGTTGCCTTTGAATTTTTTCTGGCCTGTTCTGACTTCTGCCCGTTGGACTTCTTTCTCTTTTTGTCTTTGGTAGGAGCTTCTTCAACAATATTAACTCCAATGATTGTTGAACTCTTACACGACTTCTTTTCGGCATTCTTTTATCTTCCTCAATCTTGAGCCGAATCACAAGATCTTCAAGCTTCATTTCTTTACGCTTGTGCTTTAGATAATTCTTGAAATCATTCCACGAAGGAGGCAACTTCTCGATCATTGCAGCCACTTGAAAAGCTTCATTTACTACCATATCTTCAGCAATCAGATCATGGAGAATAAGTTGAAGTTCCTGCACTTATGATCCAACAGTTTTAACTATCTGTCATTTTATTCTAAAAACTTTGCGACCACAAACTTTTTCAGCATGCATCTTCTGTCTTATATTTCTTCTCGAGTGCATTCCACAACTCTTTTGAAGTTGTTATTGCACTATAGACATTATATAAGTCATCCTCTAAAGCACTCAAAATGTAACCTTTACATAGGAAGTCTGACTGTTTCCATGCTTCAACAATCATAAATTTTTCCCTGTCTGGCATATCATCAGCAGGAACTGGAGTATCTTCATTTGTAAATTTCTGCAGACCAAGAGTGGTAAGCCAGAAAAATACTCGTTGCTGCCATCCTTTAAAATTCACACCTGTGAATTTACCCGGTTTCTCTACTTGTGATACAAGAGGTCGGGTTGGTGCAGCAACAGCCACTGTAACACCAGTGTTTTCCATTTCTGATAAACAAAATTGATACAATATAAGTAAGCAATAAAAATATAATTGCAGACTTAAAGGAGTATAAAATCACAAAGATTTTTGTCTCCACCAGAAACACAGATTTAATAATTTCCTTAAGATTGTTGCCAATCTGTGTTATAAAATCAGAAATTACTGGTTCTAATAAATTATTCAGAAACACGAAGTAACTGAGAATTTTTATAACCAGTAAATAAGATGAACAGAAATTTATTTGTAAAAATAATTTAATCTGTAAAAACGTACCAGAATCTGGAATACTCTTATTGAAAAATTAGGGAAAAAATCAAGTCCACTGAATTCACAGTGTCCCCTTAAGGAAATTATTCCCCTCTAGTATCCGAGGTTTGATTTGGAATATAACCTCCCAGGGTAAAATGATTTTAATCAGTAGAGTATAGATACCAAAAACTCTACTGTCAGCGAATCAATCCACAGCAGGAAGTACACGAAGAAATATGTGTTTTTAAGAAGAAGGAAGATCAGAAAATTCGTTGTTCATTCTGAAGACTGAATGGTATTTATAGGCAAGAAGAATATATTCTGAAAGGTTGCAACCCTTTCAGAATTAACAAGACCATTAATGAAAGGTTGCAAACTTTCAAATGGTATTGACTGTTCCTGAAAGTTGCAACCTTTCAGAACAGTCATGGCGGGATTTTAAATATAATGGAAAAAACGGGTCACGCGCGCGGATCCGGGTCGGGTCGGGTTAACTAAAAAGTTGAAAACATTTCGGTTTAAATTCTGTTATCAACTAATTTATTGAAAATAATTTTTGGCCATTTAAATTAATTAATAAATAATTAAAATAAATTTTGTCCAAAAAATTATCTCTCGATCATTTGCCAAAGCCGAAGCCGAAGCCGAAGCGAGCGACGACGACGCGAGGGGGGTCCCTCTTTCCAATCCTTTTAACAATTAATAGGACTGTTTATTTATTTAAACTCTCCTATTTTCCTTTCCATTACCGATGAGGAACTATTACCTTTTTCAATAAAGCATTAGAGGACTTTTCAAGTTCCCAACCTTTCAAGTTCTAAACCTTTCAAATTCCTCTCCTTCCCTCTATTTCCCATCAATTCTTGCTACATACCCAACAAAAGTTCCTTTTTAATATTTTATCCGACCCACTCAATTTAAAAACTGGTTAATCCTAACTCCACTACATGAACGAGCATTTATACTCTAGAACGATGTTTCGAGACCTAGTTAGAATTGCTCCTCCGCTAGTTGGTACTTTCACTCAACAAAATTTTTTCGATTTTAAGCCAATCCCCGAGGGATCTTCAAGCTCAGAGGAAATTGAAACAGATAGGCAAAATGCTCCCTTACTTACCAAAGCAATGTACAGGGCAATAGGCATTCCAATGGTCATTTGTTGCTCTATCTACTCCTTCCTGTATATCACATATACACCCAGATAGGTATTGTGTACTCCATAGAGCTATGTAAGGAGTTAGGATTAAAGAGTTCTTAAATTTGGGCTGGTCGAGTTTTATTAAGTGGGTTGGATAAAATATCATATAGGAAATAATTTTTTAATTATAATTAAAAAAATATGTCCAAATATGAGTGTCATGTAATCACCATGTAAATAATAAAAGTAGTGACATAATACTTATTTGTTCAAGGACAAATATTATCCAAAGTTTGATAGTAAAAATAAATATATCAAAAAAAGTATAGTCCCTTTTTAAGAGTATAAAAATAAATATGACCTTTTTTCGTAGAAAAAATGAAAAAAGGATAAAAAGCATATCCTTTTTAACTCTTCAAAATAGATCGTATTTACTCTTTGTTTGTTTTTTTAACATCAAAATTTCTATCTACTTTTTGGACCACATTACTCTTAAAACGTTATACTTGCCATTGAACCTAACATGACAGTATGATAATTAAAACAAAAAACAAGTTGTCCTTCAACTGCTGAAAATTGCTCTAACACATTTATGCGATGGTGGGTCTTACCCTATATGAACAAGTGATTCTTACCTAACATGCTGTAAAATAGCTCATGATGTGTATTTGCATTATTTATAATGGAACACAACTTAGTTACTCTATATTTTTATATTTCCATTTTTGTTCTTTCACGTGAAGATATAGGGGATGATTATATTTAGAGTTTAAAAGCGATTTAATTACTTATTCCGTTCATCTTTACTTGTTATTTATACTTGACATATTTCTTAAGAAATAATATAGAGGGATAATTCCTATTAAGGAGTATTAGACAAGTAAAGATAGATGGGAGATATTATTTTTCGGGTAATGCTAAATGGCCAGAAAAATTAAAAAATTTATAATATTTTTTCAATTTTAAAATAAATTAATCTTTTTTTTAATTTTTTAAGTTAAAAGATATTAAAATTAAAATGATAAAAATATGTAAAAACATAAAATAATATAAATAAAATATTATTCCGACCAAATTCTGATCATATTTTCTTGCCAAAATTATTTTCCTTGTTTTTCAACTAATGGGATAGCTTCAAATCCATGCAAATAATGCAAATTCAATAGGTTCTAAATGTCAAAAAGACAATTGACCCAATTGTCATGTTTCCTTCAATTAATGCACATTTAATACGTGATGAATGCCAGAGGTAGTTACCACAATTGCCATGTTTAAACAAGAAAATCGTTCACAACGTTTTATTAATTAAAATATAGGAATATTACTTTACTTTACTTTACTTACTAAGAAAAGGGAATAAGTGTATACACGGGTCTTTGTCAATCTGTGTCCAGCTGGAAATTAATTTTCAATTTATTAGGGGTGAATTAATTGAACCAAATCTATCTTAGTTGTAATCAAAGAACTCTTTTGTTAGGTTTTTTCTTTGATATCGTGTTTCATCAAGAGGATCGCGTTTTCAATTTTTATATCTTGTTTTTAGAGCTGTCAAAACGAACTTAGCTTATGAGATCGGTCCGATTCAACCTGTTATTAGGGTGGGGTTATGAAAGAAGAATTCATTTAAAATTAGGACTTATAAGTCCAATTCATATAAGTCTTTGACCCTTGAGGCTTAATTCAGGCCGGAATGGGTCCATGAGTCACAATTTTTTATTTAAGGGTAACTTAAAATAATCTTACTAGTAATTTAATTACTTAATACACACTATGTTGTAATATTATGAATCTTATTAGATTTTGATACATCCATATACATGTATCTCGAAATATATGAACTCAAAATTAGGTTAATTTGTTCTAGATACACTCTATCCATGTGATTCATATGTATCTAGGATACATAGACAAATTTTGCGCCCTTGCTTTCCCTCATCTTTCTTGTCACTGTCTTATTTCGCTCGCGTATCTGGTAGGCGAGGTACATGCTAATTACACCAAATTTGTTGCTAGTATTATTGAAACAACACCATTGTTTGTCATATTTGATTTGAAAATATTTACATTTTCTTGATATTATAGAATTATAAGTTTGAAAAAAAGAAGGGCTAGCCCGCCCCAGCTCTCGGCCCTTCTAGGATTGGATTAAGCATTTTTAGGTTCTTCTAAATGAAGGACCAATCCATCCCAGTCCTTCGAATTCCTTGACCCACGAGGCTTGGACCCGATGAAGCTGGATGGTCCTTTTTTGATAGCTCTACCGTGCTATGGTGCTTGTTTAATTTTTTTGTTGTCACAAGATTTGCTAATCATATGCAACAATTTGTCCTCGTTGGGTATTTTAGTAATTGGACTTACATGAGGTAGTTTGATAAGGCTAGTTTGATAAGTCTAATAAAAGGAGTTGTTGTAGCTGCCATTTAATTTTTTGGATCTGCCTACGAAGTCCGTTTAGTTTCGACATAATAAAGTCACAAGTCTTTAAATTTTAACTTATTTTTGTTATTTTAACTTAAAACTAAAAATTTTTAAGTATTTTTCGGGAAAATTATGAGACTAGTTAAAATTAGCAATTTATTTATGAAAAATAGCTATAATTTAAAAATAATTTTAAAAAGAATAATATATTATTTTTATAGTAAACTTTTTTCCTCTCTCCCTTGCCTCTCCTTCCTCTCTTTTTCTCTCTCTGTATCCAAATTAAAGTTTAGGCAAAGAGAGTAACCAATAAGGGCTTATTTAAGTGCATTTAAACTAAAATAATTTTAAATAGTTTCATGGTATTTTTGCAAGTTAAATAAGGAAAACTTTCAAAAATAGCAAACAGTATGTATTCTATAACTTTAGTTTGCTAATTACGAATAATAGCACAATGATAAAAGACAAGAAAGGAAAGAGGCAAGCTAGATCTAGGAGAAAGTGTATTTTTTGCTAATTGCGAAGGAAAAGAATACAAAGATAAATTGATTTGTATCAAAATCAGTACATCATATTAAGAGGAGAGGTGAACGAGACCGAGAGAGTAAGGAGAGAGGCGAGCATATCTATTGAGTAAGGGGAGAGGCGAGTGATATCGAGAGAGGGAGCAGAGAAGCGAGCAAGAGAGGGAGGAGAGAGGATTGTAGTCTGTATTTATTTTGCATTGTATTATTGATTATTTAGTATCAATTGTATTTGAAATACAACACATTGTATTTGTATTTATTTTGCATTGTATTCTTTGTTTATTTTGTATCAATTATATTCAAATACAACAAATATAATCATTTTCATCATCTCTTTGATTGGATACAAATACAATTGACAGTGAGGATGAATGCATATTGTATTCATACGAATACAAATATGATTGATACAAAATACAGTTTTTTAATACAATTGAAATAATGATACATTTGAATGAATTTATTCGTTGTATACAGTTATTGAGTTATTAGACTAATGAGGTTTTAGTGATTTTATAAAAATAAAATAAAATATGGTTATCGATTTGATTTTGATTTTATAATATTGAGTTATTGGATAAATTGATAACTCATTAAGATTGAATAATTTACGATTTTACTCTTACATAAATATTAAATATTAATGTCAATACCTTATTGGTTACTACTGCCTTTGCCCTTTAGACTTTAATTTACACTTTCACATTAACTTTGAGTTTATAACTTTACATTATACAATACGTCAAAACCTTGTAAAAAATATATCCTCTTCATTTTTCTTTGTGTTGCACTTGTGTCTCGTTTGTGTGAGGGATAAGCATAAATAGTTATGAGATAAAAAAATAGTCCTGAGATAAAATTTGGATGTTTTGTTTGGTTAACATGTTTGGATAATTTATCCCACCATTTATAACATAGTGATGTAAAGTTACCTCATATACATGATGAGATAAGTTATCCGAATAACTTATCCTGTAATAATTAGTTTCCAACCAAACGAACCAATAGTCCTTTTCATCTTACTTGTACCAAAACAAATGGAGAGTAAAACTAAGCTTTATTCTTCAATAGTTCAAAGTTAATTTTGATTCTTTCTTGTGATGTTGGATTGTCATATCAGCGATCTAATAACTAATTAATGAGAATATTCGTTAGTTTGGGAGTGTTTGTGGTCCAAATAATAGGTCAAAAAGATATTTTTGATACCAAAAGCAAATGGAGAATAAATATGAGATATTATTTTGAATCATTTGGAGGTAAATTTGGACAATAAAAATAAATTAAATAATTAAATTTAATATTATCAATAAAATAATACTTTCACCCATACCCATTTTTTAGAGCTTGGTAGACTTTTTTCAGAAAAAAAATGGGTAAGGGAAAATTAAGAGCAAATTATTAAGTAAAAACAATTTCTCTCCAAAAAAGTAATCGTTCTAATAGGTAACTAGCTAAACTATTAAGATTGTTTGGTTCTTCTCTAAATTAATGCATTCTTGTTGTTGGCTGGGTTCTTCTTTCATTCTTTTTCCACTTCCTATATTTTCTAGTCTTGTACTCTCTTTGTTTCTACTTACTTGTCCACTTTTAAATTGACATATCTATTAAAAAAGTAATGATTAACACAATAACTTTATCAATTTACACTATTATTGATAAAGTGGGTGAATTAAAAAAATTAATTGGCCTCTGTTGATTTGTCAAAATTAACGGCTAAAATAGATAAGTGAAAAAAGAAAAGAATAGATGATAATGTCATTTTTTTTTTCTTTCGCAAAGATAACAATGAAAAATAAATACCAATTGTTTAAAGCTTTGGTTCGTCTATTGATTGAAAATGGAAAAGAGAAACAAACTATAACAGTAAATTGGTGTCATTTGGCCATAAATGTTTCTAAATATATATATATATAAATAATTTAAGTTATTGTAATTGATCATACAATTTGCACTGACTTGATAAGTAGAGAAATATTTCAAGTTTTTAATTACTAAAAAAAATTATTATTTGATTTTTAAGAAAATTATGCTAAATTTTTATATCATACGGAGAAGGGTTTAAAATGTCCCTCAACTAGTTGAATTAGTACAAAATTAGCGTACATCCATCTTTGAGTTCTTAATACCCTTAACGTCAATTTTTTGACACAAAAATACCCGTATGTTTGATGGATCATACTCATAAGTGGATGGAGAACAATATTGTAACAAATCTCATAGTTTAAGGGCATCTTAGGCCCATTTCTATTTAAATATTGAAATTATTTAATATATGAGCTTACAAGATTAAATTTATTTTGAATGTAGTAAATTAAAAAAAAAAAAAAAGATTAAGTCATCCAACTCTCAACACACTCCCCTCCCCCCCCCCCAATCACTTCCTATCTCTTTCATTTATTTTTTTCTATTTGGATTTTGTCCACCATTTCATTTTTTTTTCAATTTATAACAAACAAGAGAGAAGAAATGAGGAAAATAATAATGACGTTCCTATAGAAATAATTAGGTCAACAAAAGATGACTTAATTAAGCAAATACATACGAATACTACAGTTTTCTTTTGTGTGTATCCAAATTTAAAATAAAAGAACAAAACAATCATTTCTCCTATTCCATCCTCATCTCACCTTGACAATAGTACAAATTAAAAGAATACAAACATGTGAGTTCATTTCAATTTTGAGTCTCCTATATCTTAATTAAGAGTAAGACACAAAAAAAATGAATAAAAAGAGAATAAACAAGACATCTAGTTGATAGAAAATTTAAATTTATACTAATAATAAAAATAATAACTTTTTTTAGATGGATAATCAGTTGGAGTGAGTATGGATTTTAGTTGGATCCCCATTTATGATCTGGGTTATAGTAAATTGGAGGTTGATTTAAAATAGGCCAATAAGAAGATATCATGAAATTTATTTTATTTTCAAGTATATCAGGTAAAACAAAGTTCTTAATAATATAATTTTATTATTTAGTTGAGAATGATTTAAATTTGGACAAATCGCGTAAGACAACATAATAAAATATTTAATAATCTACTTTGAGAGAGTTAAAAATAAGAGCAAATATGAGTAAAACATTAACATCAAAGGATATTTTTATAATCGAAAAGTGAATGCAGTGTAATTTTATACTATCAGATACTTAAGGAGCATTTCAGGCCCTTCTTTATTTTTAAAATGACCGACAATTTACATTGGACTAATTCCAGTCATAGTTTGTTATATAAATTTTATATAGTTATGTATTTGTTTTATATAATTTTATCTGAACTTGCTCTAAATTCACATTCAATTGCATATAGTAATAGTAGGTTTTTAATACAAATTAATGCTACTTTTTTTTGTCTTCTTCCTCTTTTTAAGATTCAAATTAATTGTGATCATTGTCATGACTTTTTTATAAACATGTTTGTTATAAAATGATAATATAAACTTATGAATAGTTTTAATAATTATTAGAATTTAAGTGTATAAATCATTTTAAAAAAATTAGATCGAACGGCTATCGATTATGGCCCGTTGAGAAAGGGGTTGAAATCATATTTGCCTTAAGCTAATCTACTTGGATCCTGAATTTCCAACGATCTCTTTCAAAATCTATTGCAAAAGCTGAAACGCATGATAAAATTACACTCAAGCCTCACGAAAAAATGATTTGCAAAAAATATTTAGAATTCTTTTTTCAAATGCTAGCTAATATTTCTCTGCCCAATATCTTTATTGGCTTGCACATTTAGGAATAAGAAAGTTATTTTTTTTCGTGCAATTTAACTTGTCACATTTGAATTTGACACATAAATTAAGAAATAATAATTGACATAATTATTTTACTTCACAATCTTTATTAATTAGTATGTTTAGTATTAATTTTTGTCATTTTATTCTCAATGATAATTATTATATTCATGGTAATTACATCAATAAATTTTAAAAAATAAATAAAAAAATAAGTAACTAATAATAAAAGTAAAATACAAAAAAAATAATTATTTTAACAAATAAAATCTAAAATTTATTTTTAGAAATGATGGACAAATAAAAAAGAGTGAGTAACAAACAATGTTGCATCAAATTATTTAACCTCTTTTTTATTTCAACCATGAGAGTGTTTAATACCATTTTAAATTTCCCCAGTAGCTTATTTACCATAGTAAAGTATGAGTTGTCGAGGTCGAAGAAACTTTTCCTGATGCAACATGATTTTTATCTATTGCAATATGCACATTTGCAATAATATTTTTGTAATTTTTTACTCGGTGTTTAATATTTATATTAAATTCTTGATTAATTTTGAAGTCATTTCTGTTATTCTATATTGAAGTACGACTTATTTCGAAATCGAACGGAAAGGTCCCACATGTTGGGTATGTAGCAAGAATTGATGAAAAATAGAGGGAAGGAGAGAATTTGAAAAGTTAAGAACTTGAAAAGTCCTCTCATACTTTAATGAAAAGGCATTTGTCTCTCATCAGTGATGGAAAGAAAAATATGAGAGTTTAAATACATAAACACTCCTATTAATTGTTAAAACAGTTGGAAAGAGGGACCCCCTCGCGCCGTTATCGTCGCTAGCTCGCTTCGGCTTCAGCAAATGATCGAGAAATTATTTTGTTAGACAAAGTTTGTTTTAATTATTTATTTAATTAACTAAATGGCCAGCCAAAAATATTTTCAATTAATTAGTTGATAACAGAAGTTTTTAGCTAACCGAAATATTTTTAACTTTTTAGTTGACGACTCGGATCCATGCGTGACCCGTTTTATTTTCCATGTTATTTAAATTTCCCGCTATGACTGTTCTGAAAGGTTGCAACTTTCAGGAACAGTCAATACCATTTGAAAGGTTGCAAACTTTCATTAATGGTCATGTCAATTCTGAAAGGGTTGCAACCTTTCAGAATATATTTTTCTTGCATATAAATACCACTCAGTCTTTAGAATATTTTTTAACGAATTTTCTGATCTTCCTTCTTCTTCTAAACACATTTTTCTTCGTGTACTTTCCTGCTGTGGATTGATTCGTTGACAGTAGAGTTTTTGGTATCTACACTCTGCTGATTAAAACCATTTTACCCTGGGAGGTTATATTCCAAATCAAACATCGGATACTAGAGGGAAATAATTTTCTTAAGGGGACACTGTGAGTTCAGTGGACTTGATCTTCTTCCAAACTAAAAGATTATTTCAGATTCTGGCACATTTTTACAGATTTAAGTATTTTGTAAAATAAATTTCTGATCATCTTGCTTACTGGTTCTATAAATTTCAGTTACTTTGTGTTTCGGAACAATTTATTACAATCAGTAATTTCTAATTTTAATAACACAGATAGGAAAACACCAGATTAAGATTAAATCAATCCCTAGTAAAGCAATTTCGTATCCAGAGCAATTTAAATTTAAAATCTCTGATTAAAGATGAAGGAGTATCATAATTAATTGAAGAAAGACTTATATCTTATCTTCATAACATGCATTCCTTCGTACTGTCACAATTTTATGGGCCAAGAATATACCATCACTTGATGCTATTTTCAAGCTGTCAATCTCCATACATCATTTCTCTTGACAAACAGTTAGGTCGCAAATTGCAATTAAAAGCTAATGGATCCTTAAAGAACAATAACACTAAAAGTAACAAATATATAAATTATAAAAATTATTCCATAAAAGACAAGAAGGGGCAGGTTGATCTCCTGCCTGCATGAGTTATTTAACTCATACTATATTTATTTATTAGTAGTAGATATGGTAGAAAGTTTGCTATTTTTATATTTATTAGACGTGTAGTTTATCTTTTTAGCTATTTATATCCATATTTATATATTAAGCAATAGTTTTATATTTGTGATGTTATGTGCAGATACTATTTCGAGGCCCCACTTTCCACAATTAAAGTATATCAATTCTATACCATGGTAAATTATAGGTGCGTATATACTCCAATAAAAGGCTATATAATTAGGGTTGATGGATGTGACACAATTATTATCAATTGTTAAATACATCTTTGAAATACTGTTGAGATAAGCTTTTTTTAATGTATTGCAAAATGAGAAAACAAAACAAAATTGGCAAATCTGTGAGACAATATACCAAACATGCAAGAGAAAACTTAGGCTGATTTAGTTAAAGAAAACTTAAAATTTGAAGTTTTGTGTCGCTGAAGGTAAAAGACAATTAGAAAGGACGTACTTGAAAATTTTAGAAGAATAGCTACGTGCTTCGCACATTCCTGTGTTGGTGCTGTAAATTTCTTAGACAGAAGAATAAATTTTTCTATTTTTTAAATAGTACAAGATGTTTTTAATTCATTGGATGTATCTCAGATTTTGATTATACTAAATATTTTTTAGCCAAAAACTCATTTGGTATTAGTCACACCTAATATCAGCAAAATAATCCATATTTCGCTAATCCTTTCAATCTGCTCATATTTTACTGAGTTGTGTGAGCACTTTTTTACATGGGTAAATAAGAATTTAAATTCATATTCAACCCATAGATATATGGATAAAAATGTTTTCTAGATCAATTTATTTTTTTAAAATTTAAGAAAAAATTACCTATATCCAAAAAGTAAGGAAAATATTTTTCAGAATTCTTTTTCAACCTAGCACCTCAACTTTCTACCCTTACTCAATTCTTGAGTATCGATTCTCGATACTAGTTCAAAATTTGACTCTGAGTTCTAGATTCAAGACCCAACTTCCAACTTCGATGTGAGATCCAACTTATGGATTTCAGGTTGGATCAGGATCGAATCCCGAGTTAATTATTGAAATTCGATCCTGAGCCAAGTTTCGGGGTGGCTTTCATATTGGAAATGTCAGAGTCAGGTTGCGATCCCAAATTTGTTGTCAATGTCGTGTGTCGAGGTAGACTTCGGTTTGGAAGTCAGATTTCGAATTGTGTACCAATGTTGAATCTTGCTTTAGAAGTCAGATCTCAAATTATGATCCGAGTATGGATCGGGTCCCATATTGAAAGTCGGGTCTTGAGTTGGATCCAAAAATTAGTGTTAGGGTTAGGTCTCAAATTCGAAGTTGGGTCTCATGTCGGATATCAGAGTTCGGATCCTAATTAGAATTTAGAAAGTTGGGCCTTAATTCGGATGTCGGGTCCCTTTTTAGATCCCGGATTAGGATCAAAGTCGTGTCTCGAGTGTAGTGTCGGTATCAAGTCTTAGATTAGTCATTAGGGTCAGATGTCGATGTTGAGGTTGGGATTGGTTCCAGTTTGAATTTCGGGTTCCAAATCAGTAGTCAAATTTCAGATAAAAATTTGAGGCCAGGTTATCAATCGACGTGTTTGGGTCCCGAATTGATCGTTGAGATCAAATTTCGGTGTCAAATTTTGATTTGAAAGTCAATTCATGAATCGGATCTCAATTAAAGTGTTTCGATTTGAATGTCACCTCAAGTAAGGTATCAGGGTTAGGTCCCAAACCGAAAGTCGTATCTCAGAGCAAGATCCTGTGTCAGATATAGTTTTATGGTACAATAAAACTAAATAAAGTAGTAAAGTTAACATCCCACACACATTTAAGATGATAAATATCAAGTTATAATCATACTCTTTAAAAATAAACTACTTATAGCATATTATTAACAAGTTATAGCATATCAATTAATTATATATTAATAAAAAAAATTAATTCATACTCTTTAAAAATAAACTACTTATAGCATATTATTATCAAGTTATAGCATATCAATTAATAATATATTAATTAAAAAAATTAATTCATAATGTTTAAAAATAAACTACTTATAGCATATTATTATCAAGTTATACCATATCATTTAATAATATATTAATTTAAAAAAATAATTTATTATTTAAATAATAATTAATATGTTTAAATAATTACTTTTATTTATTCACTTTCCTTTTATAAATCAAACTCTTTAAATTTTTACTGATTAATCAATTACCTTTTAAAACTTTTAATATAAATAATAAATTATTATTATGAAATATTAATTAAACTTCACATTTCATAGTTACCTTTTAAAAAATAATATCTAAATATAGGGATTTGATTTTAATTAATTCCTTATTATACGGTTACCCAATAACTATTCACCCCCATCTCAACCAATACACAATCATCTTCCCCCAGTACACTCCATTTCTCCCATCACGCGCGATCAGTTCCCAATACGCAATCATTTTTTTATCTTACCCAAATCCGGTCTCAATCATCTTCCCCATTATCCCTCTCTCTCTCTCTCAGGTCAGTTCATCCCAAAACACGAACATCCCTCTCAGATCAGTTCCCCATTAAGTTCATATAGAATGTTTAAGAAAGGTATATATAATGCTACATACATAATTCATCGTTGTGTATATAGGGACGTTTTTGATCGAATTATACTCGAAGGGTGGAGATGTAAGGTCAGTGAGGCGAGTTTTTGATGATGTGTTGGTGAAGAGTACGGCTACTTGGACTGTGATTATTTCAACGTTGTTAATGTGGGGAAGAGTGAAATTTCATTGCAGCTATTAAGAAAAATATGTTGTAGACTGATGTTGTACCTGGTAATTATGTGATTTCGAGTATCTTGGGTGCTTGTTCGTCGCTTGAGTATATTAAAGGAGAAAAGGAAAATCATTGTTATGTTCTTAGACGGGGAGTGGAGATGGATGTTACGGTGAATAATGTTCTTATTGATTTCTATATGAAGTGTGGTAAGGTTAAGACTGCAAGGTCGGTTTTTGATTGAATGAAAGTTAAAAATGTTATTTCTTGGACAACGATATTTCCAGATACATGCAGAAATCTTCTGACTGGGAAGCCATAAGCATGTTTAGAGACTTGAACAGTTTGGGTTGGTGAAGCTTCTAAGTAAATGTTTCTTTTTCTTTAGGATTAGTCAATCCTTTCTGTTGAAGTTGCAGATTCCTCCTCAACTCCTACAAATTCATCGTCACTATTGTACACAAACTTGGTGCGTTTGCGAGCAAATTTTGTCCTACATTAACACTCATACACTTTATTAAATGTGTATGATTTTTGTATAAATTTCGATTGCAATATGCAAAAATATATGAACATTGTATGAAAAATGTATAAATATTGTATAAATTATGAATGTCATATTGAACTTTGATATAGTAATAAAAACAAATGGTATATATATATATATATATATATATATATATATATATGAACATTGTATGAATACTATATAAACATTTTATGAATGACAATAAAGTTCAATGTATATATATATATATATATATATATAATATAATATATATATATATATATATATATAATATATATATATATATATATATATAATATAGAAACATTGTATGAATTATGAATCTCATATTGAACTTGGATATATGTAACAGAAACAAATGGTACATATATAAACATTGTATAAATACTGTATGGACATTGTATGAAAACTATATGAACATTTTATGAATGGCACTATAGTTCAATGTATATTTATAATGTATGAACATTGTATGAATTATGAATGTCATATTGAACTTTGACATATGTAACAGAAACAAATGATATATATATGACAATTTTTTACGAAATCAAACTTTATAAATGTCAATGATAACAACTGCACTCAATAAAACAAAACGTGTTTCTAACACTCAAAACAACACAATAACAAATGTAACATTACGAAATCATTATTTTTTCAAAGGATAATTTGAACATGTCTTTCTATTGTGTCCAACTTGACGGCATCTACTGCAAGTGATTTTTGTCCTTTTGAATTTCACGTCAGCAAACCCCTTCCATCTTTCAAGTTTTGGTCTACCCACTGTACAAATTAATACAAAACATATATTCCGATTTCATTAGAAACATATACTGTAATTTTGAAAAAAAAATAGACTTTCACATACAAATGATACACGTTTCGTATAATCTTCATACACTATTACAAAAATTCAGACTTCAACTTGCACAGATTTATAATCCGTTCATATAATTCATACATAGTTAATATTTCATTCATTGTCCTATACAATACTACAATTAAACTACAATTAAACAAACACAATACATTTTCAATACAAATTAATACAAAACATATATTATAATTTAAATAAAAACATATATTGTACGCCAAAATTTATCAGGTTACTAAAAATAAAAGAAGTGAAATATGCAGCTATGAAAATATTCTTGATTTTTTTTAAAAAAAAAATGACTTATACGTTGAAAGCAATCTGAAAATAATAGTGAAATTTTGGAATGAATAATAATTGTAACGTTGATCCAAATTTGATTGAAAATGCAAATCTGAAAATATTATGTGTTATTATCTGGTTGACAACGTTTTTTAAGGAATTAATTCAAAAAAAAATATTATTTTAACTAACTAAAGATATTTAAGGCAATGGTGATAGTTTGAAAATGTTTAATATCCCTAAAACGTGCTAATCATATATTTAACTTTAATTAAACTCCCCAAAAAGTGCAACTATTCATATTCACAAAGGTGTCTACATGCATTAAATGTAGCAGTTAATAAAGAAACAAAAGTTCCATGATTTGTGTTGTCATTGTGTTAATTATTAACATTAATTATCCATTATTACTTTATCCCTTAATTTTTAATTAATTATTTCTTTTTAATAATTATAATTAACGATATAATTATTAATAAAATGCTATAGAGTGAGATATTAAATGCTACACAATGAAATTGAAAATTTAATGCCATAACTTGATAATATTACTGTATAAAATGTTATATACAAAATTTACACAATAAAGTATCTTCAACATTTTTCATTCACAAAAGACTAAAATATCTTCAGTGAATTCTAGTGTAAATGACTATTTACTCATAAAAATATGAATATATATAAATTATAATATATTTATTACTAAATTCATTTTTATTCGTATAAACACCAACAGAGTGAATTATTATACATTTTATATTAATTTATTTTCAATTCATTTAAATTTGACCAAAGCCGCTCATTTATTAAATCAAAGGCTGATTCGCAAATTAGTTTGATTATTATCTATTATTAATCTATTCTATTGAAAATTCACAAGTTTAAAATTAAGGATCACATAGTTTTGTACAATTTTGCTTGAGTTTGTGGTAGACTCTAATTATTGTTCACAAATTTAATATTCTTGTTTGAGAACTGATGGAAAAGTCAAAATAAAACAAATCATTTATTCTTTACAAAAAAGGATAAAAGAGAAAACAAAAGACTTTGGTGAGCCAATAAGAAATTAGTTCCTTCTTTTGTTTTCATACTCAATCGTCTTGTTCGTCAAATTAAGTTGGCTATCTCGTTAAAATATGTGTTTGACTATAAAATTTAAATATCTGTTTGACTATAAAATTTAATCAAATTCTAAAAAAGAAAATACTTTTATTTAGTATTTTCTAATATTATTCTTGTAAACATAATTTTAAAAACTCAATTTTTCAATTTTAACTAAAATTTATAGCCAAACAGAAAAAGTTTCCACTATTTCCTTTCCATAATAATTTTCCTACCTGTCAACATATAATCCTACCTAAGAAATGGCATGAGTTGATGATAGTTTTTTATTTCCACAATTTTGGCCAAATTAAATGTATCTTATATCATTGTCAAATAATTAACCTATTAAATATTCCCTGCGTTCCTAAGTGTTTCCTTTTAATGGTTTTTTAAAAAATCCAAAATAAGGGTATCTTACTATCTTAAGAAGTTAAGAAATTAACAAGTTTATCCGGTAAGTAATATTTTTATACTCCCATCATTTCAATAATGTTTATGTTTTAAGAGTCATTTACTAGATAAAAATAATTTAATAAAGTACATATTTTATTTATTAATTTCTTAATAAAAGTAATTTAATAAGATGATATTTATTTTGAAACAAAAATAATATTTTTCTTCAACCACATTATACACCTAGTAATTCATTTTCCAAATCTGAAAGGAGAAATAGGAGAAAATACACTTGTATAAGTATTACCTAGTCACAAACATAATATTCCATTTTACCAAAAAATCTATTCCAATTGTATGTTGTATTTTTATTTAGCACTACAAACGTTTTGAGTAAGAAATAATTATTATCAAAATCTGCAATCTTAAATACTTGATATGTGGTTATATTATCAAAATCGGCTTTTCTTTCTTATTTAAATTAATTATTTTACTATAAAAGTCATTATTTAATTTATTACAATAAATATTGTATTAATGAAAAAACATTTACAATAAAGACTCTTCATATGCCAATTTACAAAAATAATTATTCATAATTACCTCTCTATTTTCTTTTATTAATAAAAAAAATATTTTTTTTTTAATTTTTTGTCCTACTTCTAATTACAATTACGAAAGAAAACTATTTTTTAAACATTTCAAGTGTTTTATTTTTATTATTAAATTTATATAAAATGTATATTATTATTTAACTTTTTTCTCCCTTTTTTGAGTTTTTTCATTCATGATTTTCATTAATCAATTTATTAAAAAAAAATAATAAATACAATCTTATTCATTACGTATAATTATATTACATGAATGTTGCAAAAAAACCTCTACTATTTGAGTTCTCTAATTAAATAAGATGTCTTTTCAACTTTCATCTACTTAATTCTCATCTATAAATAACAATCATCTATGGTGTTGTTGTCTTTTTCTATTTTCTCCAACTTCATATTGTTAATATTTTTTTTTCCAGTTTTTATGAAGATTATAGATATATTTTTTAGAATTTCTTCTTGTGTTACAATAGCCAAGCAAAAGTTTATCAAGATTAAGAAGAAAACTTAAAGGTGGTGTAAGATTCATCAAAAGAGACGATAACAAATTAATTTGCTACAAGTCATCAAAATGAAGAAGAAAGTTTAACGGTGCTGGGAGATTCATCAAGAGTTGGTCAGAGTCAAATTTGAAAAAGAAGTTTCAATCATTTACAAATATACAGATGCAGTTATTGTTGCTTATATAATTTTTCAATTAATTATTTATCCATCAAGATATGTACCCTTCAACAACAAGATAATACTATAAAGCACACTTTTTGTATCAAGGGCAGCATGATCTTGTTACTTAAAGAAAACTTTTGATACTTTCATTATATAAACTTTTGTCTTTTGGATATACAATCCATATTCTATATCGACATATATTATGTATAACATGTTAATATGCCATAATTTCTCGATCAAGAATATTTCATATTTTTTGTTTTGCTTTATCTGCTTCTTTTCATTCTAATTTAGATGATATAACACATTCCTTTCTTTTGTGGATTTTGAATTGACTAAAAAGGAGATGAGATCCCCTCCATTAAGTTTTTGTTTTGTATTTGTTAACACTTAATAGAATTAGTTGTTGGGAAAGACAATACACTATCAAAGAATGCCTGACAGGATAACAGCGGAAGAATACCCAAGTCTATACTTTTCCTTTTCGATTTGAACCAAGAGAAGACAAACAACCACAAGCAATATGATAGTAAGGCAGCAAGTAATTCAACAAAACAAATATAACAAGACAATAATAAACCAATCACACAAGACACCAAGATTTACGTGGAAAACCCTTCGATGTGAAGAGTAAAAAACCACGGGACCAAAAGCTCCACTATAATCACCAAGAGTTACAATATTGTTCTCCAAAATTGGCCACAAAACAAGTGCCAAACAATGAGCAACAACAAAATAAGATTGCACCAAATCTAGAGAATTAAAAGAGCAAAATCACCAATTTCGCAGTTACTGTTCACGACAGCAAAACTGAAGCTGCAGGCCACCAAATCCAACTCTGTCAGTTCCTAATCAAAGATTGAGATGAAGATAATATGCTGTCCAAAAATCAGCTCAATCGGACAAGAAACGAAGCGGAAATCGCAATTTGAAGTTGGTTGTTAGGGCTGAATTTTTGACTGCGAAAATCTCTCTTTCTCTCTTTTTGGCTGCTGAAAAAAAAAACCTCTTGTATGTCTGAAAATAATACCTAAATAGGCTTATATTTGGCTCATAAGAATGAGCCTATGAGCAAAAGTGAGTTGGTCCAAATTGAGCTTTTATTTATCCACATAGGAAGGGAAAAATACCCATAACCCAACATTAGTCTATATATGATTGTGGGACTCAAATTTCACAAAACATTTAATTCTTCTAATTTGATGAAATTTCTCAGGATGAACCAATTTTGTTATGCCAATATCAATTACAATAAACATATTTTCTTAAGTTATAGAGAAAATTGATATTTTTTAAGTTGATTATTAAACTGAAAAAATGAGTTTACTCTCTTCATTAATCAATTTGTTTGATAACTAAAAAAATTATAATATTTATTACATCTAATTACATTTTATAAATTACAAAAATCTTTGTTTATTCACTTTTTCTACTTAAATGACATATTTCCTAAACTCCTTTCTACGATTCTATTCATTACCTGTAATTTAGTTTTTCCAAAATATAATGAATTTAGATTTTAGTCTATCATTTTCACATCAACTATTCACGATTTGCACGTAGAACATTTTCATGGAAGCATATTTTTTTTTATTTGTGGTAGTAAACTTTTGGTAACTAGCATACTTTAATTTTGTTTAAAATTAATAAGAAAATATTACTATGTTGCTTTTTTTTTTTATTAGCGGATTGATCCATCTCACGACTTGCAATTCTTTTTATCTATTTATATTTTTTGCTAAATAAACATGTTTCTTCAATTCCTTTTTACTTAATTTTTTATCTCTCTTTTTAAGACTTTTCATTTTTCTTTCATTTACATCATATATTAAATTTACTCAAATTAAGTCATTTATTTATTTCATAAATGAGCGCTCTAAATAACTTTAATTTAAAAATAAATGATTTATTTTCCTGATGACTTTATGTACATATTCTGTATTTAATAATTCATTTCTTTTATAATTATTTAAGGGATAATGCCCAAGTACCCCCTCAACCTATGCCCAAAATCTCAGAGACACACTTATACTATACTAAGGTCCTATTACCCCCCCGAACTTATTTTATTAATAATTTTTTACCCCTTTTTAGCTTACGGGCACTATCTTGTGGGCCCAACGATGGTTGACTTTTTTTTTCGAACTAGTGCCACGTAGGCTAAAAAGGGGTAGAAAATTACATATTAAAAAGTTAGGGGGGTGGGGGGTAATAGGCCTTACTATAGTATAAGTGTGTCTCTGGGATTTCGGGCATAGGTTGAGGGGGTACTTGGGTATTTTCCCATTATTTAACATTGTAAATGAGGCAAAAAATGGAAGAATTTTTTAACATCTCTCTTAAACTTGGAACAATTCACTTATTTTGAACTATGAAAAAAGGGCTTCAACAATTTCACTTATTTTGAAATAGAGGGAGTATGGATTATTTATTAAACTCGGGATTTTTAAAGTTTTGTACTAAAATAATGAAATATATATATTTAATTTTCTATCTTTTTAGTAATTAAATAAAATAACCACAACAAAACATACAAAATACACACTAAAATGAATTGAAGTACTATTTTAGTGAAATATATTGAGTAAATAAAGATTATTTTGTTTTATTTGTGTGAAGATTGAAAAAAATTATAAGTAATTTCAATATGATATAAAAATAAACAATAGAAAAACTCTTATATACTAAAAGTCCTACTTATTCTTTTTCTCTCATTCTTTGCTTTTTTTTTGTCATTATTTAAAGAGTGATTTTCTCTAAATAATTATACATTTAGTGAGTTTTTAACTCCTTAACAGTTAAAATATTCACTATTTATTATTTGTATTATTATTCTTTGATAATTAAAATAAATAAATATGACTCTAATTTTGTATCGAGTTGTTTGTTGAGATACTAATATTATTTACTTTTGTATTTTATTATTACGTTTTTTTATATTTATATATCATTTAATTAGAATAGTTAGTCGTTCTCTCATTCATATTACTATTGACATGCTTTTTGTTAATTTTCATAATTTAACTTGCACAATTTTTTTTAAAAATAAATATTTTTTTATAAAAGATTATGTACCTAACAAGTATGTTTTGTTTGTTAAATAAATCATATTGAATAACTATATTTAAAAAAATCTAAGTTCAGTAGTTTCTTATATAAAAATAAGCATTCATACTTTAAAAAACTGAGGAGGAAAAATTATTTACGTTTCATTTGATGATCCACGACAAACAAAAAACTAAGCAGAAAATTAAGTTAGCATTTTTTTTCAATATATAAAACATGTTCTTTTAACCCTAACAAAATAATACAAAAATAATATCTTATAAATTGAAACACTTATTATAAACATTTTATAGCTTTTACTAAGTATTTGATCATATTTCTTTTTTTTTAGTACGTGCTAATTTTTATAAAAAAAATTATCTTTAACACAATTATTAGGATCGCGCGAAGCGCGAACATGTTAACTAGTTAATGTATAATCTTAGTACTTAATATTTATTTTTGAATAATCTCAAATTTAAATTAGAGATGTGCTAGTTTATTTTAAATGAATTAAGAAACAAAATCACATAAAATGAACAACGTGAGTGCTATCTATTTTGAATGGTTAGAGTTTTAATAATTCATTCGTTTTTATTTATCTATCGTGAATTTTGTATGTCTATTAAAAAATATATTAGATCTTAAATATAAATAATTAATATTAAAATTAAAATATGGGTTTTTAATATGCTAAAAATAACAAATTAGGAGTAAAATTTATTTTTAAAATAGTAAATAAGTATTCTCTCCATCCCTATTCCGATATCAACATTTAGATTTCATTGCTCGATAAGTATATCATTATACCCTTATTAAGTATTTTCTTAAAACTCTAGTTTTGTAACGACCTGTTTAGTCGTTTTGAGCAGCAGAACGAAATTCTGGAAAAACTGGCCAAACTACGGACACCCCGACGGACCGTCATAGGTCCGACGGTCCGTCACAGAGGTCCGTTCCATGACACTTAGAAGTTTGAAAATCGGGTACTGAAAATCGACTCTCTGTAAATTGTGACGGACCTGCAGGACGAGTTCGTCAACCCACGACGGACCGTCGTGAGCCCCCGTAGCAAAATACTTCAACTTTTGGGAATTTGGTGCAAGAAAACGAGTTTCTGACCGTCAGGACGGAGGTGCAGGACGGACCGTCACAGGGGTGACGGGCCGTCAAAGCCCACCTGAAAACTGGGAGGCACGACGGCCTGTGCGACGGACCGTCGCACCCACGACGGCCCGTCACAGTTGTGCAGTCCCAGGCAGTTTAGGATTTCCCCCGTTTTAAGGGTCGTTTGATTATTTTTCCTTAATTATAAGGATGAGGGTAGGGGGGGTTAACATAACAGTCTAATTTCTTAGGGGTTAAAAAGGGTAACCTTAAGTAAATTAGTGGGGTTTTATTGTCCTTTTTCACACTTAATTACATGATTAATTAGGGTAAAGGAAAGAGGGTTTGAATAAAACAAAAGAGAAAGAACAGAAAGGGAGAGAGAGATCGATCGAGAGAGAGGAGAATAGCAAGCTTGGGAAATTTCTGTTGATTCCAATTCTTCGTGGTGGAGGTAGGTTATGGTTTGTATTACGATATTCGTAGTGAACTCTTGATAGTGATAATATGTGTTGATGATATTGTAAACCTGTCTATAGGCTTATGTATGCTTGTATGAATATGATTATGTGATGTTGATAATACAAGCATGATGAAAACCATTGAATCCAAATCTTGAAAGAAACTTAATCTATGATATTAATGATAATGCCTTGGTATAAAGGAAGGCTTGATGAATTAAAGTGATTGGGATTTGATGATGCCTTGGTTAGAGAAGGCTTGATGAACGGATATAATGAGATTAGGATCGGAGTGTCACGTTCCGACACATAGAATTAGTGGATCGGAGTGTCACGTTCCGACACATAGAATTAGTGGATCGGAGTGTCACGTTCCGACACAATAGTATTAGTGGGACGGGTGTCACGAACCGACACGTAGATATAGGGGATCGGAGTGTCACGTACCGACACATGTAGGGGATCGGAGTGTCACGTTCCGACACATATAGGGGATCGGAGTGTCACGTTCCGACACATATAGGGGATCGGAGTCGAGTGTCACGTTCCGACACATAGTGGTAGGGGATCGGAGTGTCACGTACCGACACAAGAGGAAGAAAGATAATGAATCTCGAAAGATGATAATATATTCAACATAATGAACTTAATTCCCAAATGAGTATGGTAATGAGGCTTGAGCCCTCATGAATGAACTTGATGGTGTTATTGACGATTATGATACTTGTTGTTGCTACATGTTGAGTTTATAGTTGATTTATAATATTACTTGATATGTATTATCGCCTATTTTGAGTTAACCGATGATATCTACTCAGTACGTGTGGTGTACTGACCCCCTACTTTATGTTTTCCTCTTTTGTTATTTGTGTTATGCAGCAAACGTTCCGTCAACTTCGACTCAGCAGTAGATCAAGCCAGTCTTCACTCCATCGGAAAATTCAGGGTGAGCTAATGCGTCTAGCTTGGACTGGATCTTCTTCTTCAAGTCTTGATGCCTTGAACTTCCGGCATGGACTAGTTTTTACTTGTTTTTAGCTTTTAGACATTCTTAGATTAGTAAATTGAGATAGATGTTCTTGTGATGATGACTTCCAGATTTTGGGGATAATAATAATAGTTTTGATTTGTTTTTTTTTATTTAATGAGTTAAGTCTTCCGCATTTCTTTTGTTGAATGTATTATAAAATGTTAAGGGTTAAATTGGTTGGTTCGCTCACATAGGAGGGTAAATGTGGGTGCCAGTCGCGTCCCCGATTTGGGTCGTGACAGACTTGGTATCAGAGCATTAGGTTCATTGGTCTCATCACACAAGGACAGGTCTAGTAGAGTCTTAAAGAACGGTAGGGGGACGCCTTTACTTTTCTTTGAGAGGCTATAAGACTTTAGGAAAATTCCATTCTTTCATTCTTTCTTTCGTGCTATTACTTGAGTCCAATTGGTATCTAGGTGATACAAATTGGTATCTGACCATCTTCATTCTATCTCGCAGATGGTTAGAACTAGAGCAACGACCGCACCAGCAGCAACAACGGAAAGACAGGAAACTACTGAGCCAGCCACTGGGGCTGTGGCTCGAGGAAGAACAACGGCAAGAGGCCGTGGGAGAGGTCGTGGGAGGACGTCCTCTAGAGGGAGAGGACGAGCCCCTAGCCCATCTGATGCTAGGGCGGGGTGACTCCTCCACCGACTGAGGAGGGTAGTTAGAGAGGGTGAGGAAGGGGAAACTGAACAAGGGCAGAATGAGGAAATGCCACCCCAACCTACCCCAGAGATGATCAACCAAGTACTTGCTTATCTTAGCGGGTTGTCCGATCAGGGTCAAGCACCTCCAGTGGTTTCTGCACCAACACCTCCGGTTTCAGAGATACGACATGCGGCTACTATGGCTCCCCGCATGGATGCAACATTGGGAATAGGCACATTTCCACGTCTGACTACTGGGCCTATATGACAAACGATCAACACGAACTTTTTAGTAGTTCTTGAAATTGAAACCTCCAGTCTTCAAGGGTGCAGAATCTGAGGATGCTTATGATTTTCTGGTTGATTGTCATGAGCTACTACACAAGATGGGGATAGTAGAGAGGTTTGGTGTCGAGTTCGTGAGCTATCAGTTCCAAGGTAACGCCAAAATGTGGTGGCGTTCACATGTTGAGTGTCAACCAACAGAGGCACCACCTATGACTTGGGAATCATTCTCTACCCTATTATGGAGAAATATATCCCAAGGACTTTGAGAGATAGAAAGAGGGATGAGTTCTTGAGTCTTGAACAGGGAAGGATGACAGTAAACGCGTATGAGGCTAAATTTCGCGCACTATCCAGATATGCCACCCAACTTTGTTTCAGTCCACAAGAACGGATCCGCCGTTTTGTGAAGGGTTGAGGTCAGAATTGCGGATTTCAGCCTTACAGATAGCGGCGACAGCAACATCCTTCCAAGAGGTGGTAGACTTTGTGATAGAGGTGGAAGGAGTGAAACCGGATGACTTCACCTCAACGTCTACATCAAAGAGGTTTCGTAGGGGAGGTGAGTATAATGGTTCTTATTCTAGAGGACAGAACTCCGGAGGTCACTCAAATCGACCAATACAGTCTTCACTACAGACTGTAGTTGGGGGTCCACCTCAGAACGGTCAACACTACTCCGAGAGACCCATGCCTGACTCCAGAGAGTGCTATGGATGTGGGGAGATTGGACATATTAGGAGGAATTGTCCAAAACAGAGTTACAGAGCCCCAATGGCTAGAGGAAGAGGTGGTAATGGTAGAGGTCGATATTCTGGAGGGCGTGGTGGCCGAGGTAATGGTGGTCACCAAAACGGCAGAGGTGAGGGCAAAACGGAGCCACTACTACACAACATGGTAGGGGCAACGGACAGACGAATAATGGGGCCCATTGTTATGCTTTCCCTGGGAGATCTGAAGCGGAGGCGTCTGTGCTGTTATCACAGGTAATCTTTTGGTTTGCGATTGCATGGCATCTGTTATATTTGACCCTGGCTCCACGTTTTCTTATGTATCTTCATCATTTGCTAACGGTCTAAATTTACATTGTGAATTACTTGACATGCCTATTCGTGTTTCTACTCCGGTGGGTGAGTCTGTGATAGTCGAAAAGTGTATAGGTCTTGTTTGGTGAATTTTGTGGGGAGCAACACTTATGTAGATTTGGTTATTTTAGAAATGGGTGACTTTGATGTAATTCTGGGTATGACTTGGCTTTCTCCAAACTTTGCGATTTTGGATTGTAATGCTAAAACAGTGACGTTAGCCAAGCCTGGGGCAGATCAGTTAGTATGGGAGGGTGACTACACTCCCAATCCGGTGCGTATCATCTCCTTTATTCGTGCTCAGAAGATGGTTAGTAAGGGTTGTCTAGCTTTCTTGGCACATCTTAAGGATGACACTACTCAAGTACCATCGATTGAGTCAGTTTCGGTAGTCTGTGAGTTTTTGGATGTGTTCCCTGCAGATCTTCCGGTATGCCACCAGATAGGGATATAGACTCTGCATTGATTTGGAACCCGGTACTCGCCCCATTTCTATACCCCCGTATAGAATGGCTCCCGCGGAGTTAAGAGAATTAAAGGCTCAACTTCAAGAGTTGTTGAGCAAAGGCTTCATTAGACCAAGTGCATCTCCTTGGGGTGCTCCGGTTTGTTTGTGAAGAAGAAAGATGGGAGTTTCCGAATGTGCATAGATTACCGACAGTTGAACAAGGTAACTATTAAGAACAAGTACCCCATTCCTCGCATTGATGACTTGTTCGATCAGTTACAAGGTGCTTGTGTCTTCTCTAAAATTGACTTGAGGTCCGGTTACCACCAACTGAAAATACGAGCAACGGATGTGCCAAAGACTGCTTTTCGAACTAGGTATGGCATTATGAGTTTGTGGTAATGTCGTTTGGTCTTACTAATGCCCCTGCTGCCTTCATGAGCTTGATGAACGGGATTTTCAAGCCATATTTGGATCTCTTTGTGATTGTGTTTATTGATGATATACTGATATACTCCAAAAGTAAGAAAGAACATGAGGAGCATTTGAAATTGGTGTTAGAGTTGTTGAGAAAGAAAAAGCTTTATGCGAAATTCTCCAAGTGTGAGTTTTGGCTAGATTCAGTGTCCTTCTTGGGGCACGTGGTTTCTAAGGATGGAGTGATGGTAGATCCATCTAAGATTGAGACGTAAAGAATTGGGTAAGACCTACAAACGTGTCAGAAATAAGGAGTTTGTGGGGTTAGCTAGCTACTACCGCGATTCGTCAAGGGATTCTCTTCATTGCCCAATTGACGAACTTGACTAAGCAGAATGTTCCATTTGTATGGTCGGATGAGTGTGAGGAGAGCTTTCAGAAACTCAAGACTTTGTTGACTACGCGCCTATCCTTACCTTGCCGGTAGAGGGTAAAACTTTGTTGTCTATTGTGATGCATCCTATTCTGGGTTGGGTGCAGTGCTAATGCAAGAGAAGAATGTGATTGCTTATGCTTCGAGGCAATTAAAAATGCATGAACGTAACTATCCGACCCATGATTTGGAAGTTGGCCGCGGTAGTATTTGCACTAAAGCAATGGAGACACTATTTTATGGGGTTAAGTGTGAAGTCTATACGGACCATCGTAGCCTACAGTATGTCTTCACTCAGAAGGACTTGAACTTGAGACAGAGGAGATGGATGGAACTACTAAAGGACTACGACATCACTATCTTGTATCATCCGGGGAAGGCGAATGTTGTGGCAGATGCCTTGAGTAGAAAGGCCGGAAGCATGGGAAGTCTAGCTCATTTGCAAGCTTCTAGACGCCCATTGGCTAGAGAAGTGCAGATTTTGGCTAATGACCTTATGAGGTTAGAAATAAATGAGAAGGGAGGATTGTTAGCTTGTGTAGAGGCAAAATCCTCTTCCTTGATCAAATTAAGGGAAACAGTTTGACGATGAGAAACTAAGGCGAATTCGAGATAAAGTGTGCAAGGAAGGAGAGCTAAGGAAGCAATAATCGATGGGGAAGGTGTTTTGAGGATCAAGGGAAGAGTATGTGTACCCCGCATCGATGATTTGATCACCACTATTCTGACAGAAGCTCATAGTTCCGGATATTCTATACATCCTGGTGCAACCAAGATGTATCGCGACCTAAAGCAACACTTCTGGTGGAGTAGAATGAAGCGAGATATTGTGAGTTTGTTGCCAAGTGTCCAAATTGTCAACAAGTAAAGTATGAACACCAAAGGCCCGGAGGAACACTTCAGAGAATGCCCATTCCTGAATGGAAGTGGGAGAGAATCGCGATGGACTTCGTGGTTGGTCTTCCAAAGACATTGGGTAAGTATGACTCTATTTGGGTGATTGTTGATAGGTTAACTAAGTCTGCACATTTCATTCCTGTCAAGGTGACCTACAATGCAGAAAAGTTAGCCAAGATCTACATCTCAGAAATCGTTCGGTTGCATGGAGTTCCACTCTCCATCATATCTGATAGAGGTACGCAGTTTACTTCTAAGTTTTGGAGAACATTGCATGCTGAATTAGGTACTAGATTGGACCTTAGTACTGCATTTCATCCTCAGACCGATGGTCAGTCTGAGCGAACGATTCAAGTTTTGGAGGATATGCTTGCGCATGTGTGATAGAGTTTGGTGGCCATTGGGATAGTTTCTTACCTTTGGCAGAGTTTTCATACAATAATAGTTATCACTCTAGTATCGACATGGCTCCATTTGAAGCATTGTATGGGAGGAGGTGTGTGGTCTCCCATTGGTTGGTTTGATGCCTTCGAGGTTAGACCTTGGGGGACTGATCTGTTGAGAGATTCTATGGAGAAGGTGAAAGCTATTCAAGAAAAGCTTTTAGCGGCTCAAAGTAGACAAAAGGGTATGCAGACCGAAAGGTTAGAGACTTGGAGTTCATGGAAGGTGAACAAGTCTTGTTGAAGGTTTCGCCCATGAAAAGGGGTGATTGCGTGTTTGGAAGAGAGGGAAGTTAAGTCCAAGGTATATTGGACCATTTTGAAGTGCTTAAGAGAATAGGGGAGGGTGGCTTATGAATTAGCCTTACCCCCAGGGCTGTCCGGAGTACATCCGGTGGGTTCATGTATCCATGTTGAAGAGATACCACGGAGATGGAAACTACATTATCCGTTGGGATTCAGTTTTGTTGGATGAGAACTTGACTTATGAAGAGGAAACCAGTTGCTATATTAGATAGAGAAGTTCGCAAACTGAGGTCGAGGGAGATTGCATCCATCAAAGTGCAATGGAAGAATCGACCGGGTTGAAGAGGGCTACGTGGGAGAAGGAGGCAGATATGCAAGAAAAATACCCACATCTGTTTACAGATTCAGGTACTCCTTTTCGCCATTGTTTTCTTCTTTTGAGTCGTTCGGGACGAACGATGGGTAAATTGGTATCTATTGTAACGACCTGTTTAGTCGTTTTGAGCAGCAGAACGAAATTCTGGAAAAACTGGCCAAACTACGGACACCCCCGACGGACCGTCATAGGTCCGACGGTCCGTCACAGAGGTCGTTCCATGACACTTAGAAGTTTGAAAATCTGGGTGGGTACTGAAAATCGACTCTCTGTAAATTGTGACGGACCTGCAGGACGAGTCGTCACATCCACGACGGACCGTCGTGAGTCCCGTAGCAAAATACTTCAACTTTTGGGAATTTGGTGCAAGAAAACGAGTTTCTGACCGTCAGGACGGAGGTGCAGGACGGACCGTCACAGGGGTGACGGGCCGTCACAGCACCTGAAAACTGGGGGACGCACGCCTGGCGAGGACGTCGCACCCACGGACGCCCGTAACAGGTTGCAGTAGTCCCAGGCTTAGGTTTATGTAGTTTAGGATTTCCTTCCTCGTTTTAAGGGGGTTTTTTGATTATTCTTCCCTTAATTATAAGGATTGAGGGGTAACATTACAAGTCTAATTTCTTAGGGGTTAAAAAGGGTAACCTTAAGTAAATTAGTGGGGTTTTATTGTCCCTTTTCACCACTTAATTACATGATTAATTAGGGAAAGGAAAGAGGGTTTGAATAAAACAAAAGAGAAAGAACAGAAAGGGAGAGAGAGCAGATCGATCGAGAGAGGAGAATAGCAGCTTGGGAAATTTTGTTGATTCCAATTCTTCGTGGGTGGAGGTAGGTTATGTTTGTATTACGATTTCGTAGTGAACTCTGATAGTGAATAATAGGTGTTGAATGAATTGTAAACCTGTCTATAGGCTTATTGTATGCTGTATGAATATGATTATGTGATGTGATAATACAAGCATGATGAAAACCATTGAACCAAATCGAAAGAAACTTTAATCTATGATATTAATGATAATGCCTTGGTATAAAGGAAGGCTTGATGAATTAAAGTGATTGGGATTGATGTTGATGCTGGAGAGAAGGCTTGATGAACGGATATAATGAGATTAGTGGATCGGAGTGTCACGTTCCGACACATAGAATTAGTGGAATCGGAGTGTCACGTTCGACACATAGAATTAGTGGATCGGAGTGTCACGTTCCGGCACATAGTATTAGTGGGACGGGTGTCACGAACCGACACGTAGATATAGGGGATGGAGTGTCACGTACCGACACATGTAGGGGATCGGAGTGTCACGTTCCGACACATATAGGGGATCGGAGTGTCACGTTCCGACACATATAGGGGATCGGGTGTCACGTTCCGACACAAGTGGTAGGGGATCGGTAGGTCACGTACGACACAAGAGGAAGAAAGATAATGAATCTCGAAAGATGATAATATATTCAACATATGAACTTAATTCCCAAATGAGTATGGTAATGAGGCTTGAGCCCTCATGAATGAACTTGATGGTGTTATTGACGATATTGATACTTGTTGGCTACATGTTGAGTTTATAGTTGATTTATAATATTACTTGATATGTATTATCGCCTATTTTGAGTTAACCGATGATATCTACTCAGACGTGTGGTTGTACTGACCCCCTACTTTATGTTTTCCTCTTGTTTTGTGTTATGCAGCAAACGTTCCGTCAACTTCGACTCAGCAGCTAGATCAAGCCAGTCTTCACTCCATCGGAAATTCAGGGTGAGCTAATGCGTCTAGCTTGGACTGGATCTTCTCTTCAAGTCGATGCCTTGAACTTCCGGCATTGGAATTTTTACTTGTTTTTAGCTTTTAGACATTCTTAGATTAGTAAATTGAGATAGATGTTCTGTGATGATGACTTCCAGATTTTGGGGATAATAATAATAGTTTTGATTTGTTTTTTTTTATTTAATGAGTTAAGTCTTCCGCATTTCTTTTGTTGATATTGTATTAAAATGTTAAGGGTTAAATTGGTTGGTTCGCTCACATAGGAGGGTAAATGTGGGTGCCAGTCGCGTCCCCGATTTGGGTCGTGACAAGTTTTTTCAATCAAAGAAAATGAATTAATTTATTTTACTTATTAGTTTGACTAATAAATGGATTATTACTTAGTTTTTCTTACTACCATAAAAAAAAAATACTTTAAAAACTAATAACTCTTAAGGTAAAACAAGAAGAATAATATCACTTATACATAGGTTTTTAACTACTTTGTTAATATATTTTTAAGTAGTTTACAATTTTCAATGTTTAGATACATTACTTTACATTTGGGCTTGTAAATTTTTATAAATAGTTCATAAGAATGATTCAGTTGGTTTAGAGGATGGTTATCCACACAGATGATACAAAATCGATTGATATAAGTTGATTTAATTCTTATAAATTTAAGGAAAAATATGTAAATATTCTTTCTACCTATGTCCAAAATTGTAAAAACACGCTTATACTATGCATATGTTGACTTGTGCATTATCCCTAAAATTAATAAACCAATATAATTACTTTTTAAGTTTATTTTAATGAAAATCAAATCAAATCTTTATGAAGGTAACTTTTTTCTCTTTTTTGTAACGTGGAAATCAGAGCCTATTCATGACGATAAAATCTACGTATTCAAATCGGTAACCCCAAATTCAATGCACCATAACTTTCTCCCAAAATTAGCACAACCTTTCGTGCGTTCAACTTAAGTGTTTTACGTTTTTTTTTTTTAAGTTTGTAATCTTAAGTAAATATTTTGATTTGTATCTTTATACGATAAATATGTTTTTAATTAAAAAATAAATAAAAAACCTCAAATTTTATTTATACCTAATTAATTTTGGAATGAAAGAGGAATCCAAATCGAAATATGACACTTGAATGGATGGGTACGGAGAAAGTTAGTAGTGCTTTCTTTTTATATGACTTATTCATGATTATTAAAAACTCATATGTGGTGTCATCACTGAGTTGGAGTCCCTTTTAATCAAATTTTTTTTCTCTCTCTTTTGGCTGGGTCTCTTCTTTTTTTTTTTTTATATATATATTGCACCTTCATTTTTTTTTCTATGCATGTTTTATTTTTACAATATTTGATTTGCAATTAAAACAACAAATTGATTCGAAGGATTATATCAAATGGCTAAGATTTCTCGTCTTTTTGGATCCACCGTCAAAGCAGCTATCACCGCCCAGGTTTGTTTCTTTTTTTCTAAAATCACTTTTTTTTTTTTGATCTTAATTTTTTCCTTCTACTTTTTTTTGTCTTCTATGGGTTCTTTTTGTTTTGTGTTGAAGGTGGCGCTACCTTTTTTTTTTTTTTGCTTTTTCGTTTTTAGGGGTTGTTTGGTTGGTGTCAGTTTTTTCAGATATTAATTATGCATAGTTGCTGAACCGATAAATTATATTTATATAAAAGAGTAATAATTAAAATTACATATAACTAGGTTGTATATTATCAATATTCGCATAATTCTATCGAAAGTCCATTTGTTGAATACTATACTTAGGTTGAATCTCTTTTTGAAAGAGGAGCAAAGAGGGGTGGGGTTCTGATTTGAGATTTTATTCTTTTTTTAACTTATTGAGTTCTAAATTAATAATTTATATTTATATACAGAAATGCACAAATATTCTTAACTTATATCTGAAATTTCAAAGCACACTTATACTACACTTGAGAGACACTAACACTATTTCTAAACTTTTTTTAAATATTTTCTATTGTTTTCGACCTACGTAACACTATTTTGAGTTCAATGTGTGTTGACATTTTCTCAAGCTAGTATCATATAGGCCGAAAAGTTCAGAGCTAATAGGCCTATTTGGACTACTAATGCATTTTCCCTTATATATATTCAATTGAGTTTTAAGATAAATATAGAGTTTGAATTAAAGTATTGAGTTCGACTAGTATAGTTTTCTCTCTCTGGTCCTCTCTGGTCCTAGTTGCAGTCTAGTTGATAGGTTATGGTAAAATTGTAGCGTGGCCCTTTTCATTCTTTACTTTCATAAAAAGTTACTACTATCTTTTTTGAATTTTATTGTTGATTTATTTTTAGCTATTATAAAATTATTAATTTAAATCACTTAAAATAAGTCAATCTAAACCGTTCTAGAAAATTGATTAGGGAATACATATAATTTTGCAGTTTTTATGTTTTTTAGGAGCTGTCTTCAAGTCAAAATGTTCTGTATTTTGTTTTCTACTTGGGCTTTGGGTCTTTTATCTTGTTCATATTTAGGAAATCTTAAGTTGTGGGGCTACAACACTATTTTGTTATTGTTCATGTTCTTTCATTTAGTTATGTTTCCGTCACTATTTTCTTCTTGAGCCAGCGTCTGCGTATACTCTAACCTTTCCATATTATTTTACTAGATATATTGTTGTTTGTTGGACTTGTTTTAGATATTTTCCAGCCTTGTTATGATCACCTTTCTACAGAGGAATAGTGTGAAACTAACTGATTTTGACACATAACTATCTTGATCAATATAAGGGATTTCCTCACAAACCCAAAGATCATTAACTCTTTCATGGTGTTTGATTTACTGTCTTTTGAGCAATCAGTATTTTGGTAATAAAACATAAACAGCTGACCAAGGATTATCTCATTCAATCATGTTTATAAGTCTGCACACTGGAGAGACTCTTATTTCATAATGTAATATCGGGTAATTGGGGAAGTGAAGTTTCTTAAGTCACTTTTCTAGTGATTTTAAGTTCATTTTGTGCTATCATAGTTACTTGTTTTTCATTATGGTAAGATTTTATCGACGTATATGGAAATTCTTGGTGGTAAACTGGACCTAAATATATTTAGGACCATGCACCAGCCCTTTGAGGGTGTTTGAATTGAATTTTGACTTTTAAGCTCTTTTTTATTTTTTGAAGTGTTTGGGAAATACAAAAAGTGTTTTTGAACACTTATTATTAGGCCAAAAAGTATACAAATAAGCTAAAAATAAAAAGTTGGGTATGCCCAACTTATGATTTTTAATAGCTTTTAAGCTACTCAGAGAAAGCCAATCCAGACGACCTGTTCTTAGATGTAAGATTTTGAAGACGAAGCAAATTTATTTCCATGATACAGCACTGTTTTTGTTTCGTGATTTGCCTTTAAGTCGTTTATGTTCTAATTAATCTGGTTTTGTAGGCTGGTTTCCATGGAAAACGTATTTCAGCAGTTAGCAGTTTACAGGAGCATATTGTTAAATCAACACCGGCAAGATATAACAGCACACAGGCATGTTTGGAAAATGATATTTCTGGAACTGATAATAAAGGGTAAATTCTGTTCACTTTCCAACCGCTGGATCTCTTTTTTTGCGTTCCTTGTTTATGGACAGTCATTGCTAAATGACATGGCCTTTCTTCATGAGTACTACTCTATATTTAGTCATCTGTGGAATATATTTCACTCATTTGACATAAAAGCTGCACTTGCAAGCATAAAAGGAATTTTACTAAACAATGTATCTCCGCTTTTGCAGGTTCAAGGGTCATGATATGTTGGCACCCTTCACTGCTGGGTGGCAAAGTACTGATGTTGATCCTTTGATTATAGAGAAGTCTGAGGTTAGATTTATGTCTAGTTTTGCTGTCTAACTTGAGAGAACTTTATATATCTTCGTGATTAACTTTTACATTTTGACATAGGGATCCCATGTCTATGACATGCAAGGGAGGAAGTATATTGATACTCTAGCTGGTTTGTGGTGCACAGCACTAGGTATTTTCGATCCCTTTTATTCAGTCTTTGGCGTACTAATTCTAGCTCCAAGTATATTAACATGCATATGTCTTTCATGTATGTCTTTTTTAGTCTGGTTAACATCACCAGTCACACATTGACACACTTAAGTGTTCTGCCATGTCAGATGTTTTTCTTTCACAATTTAACTGCATAATTCTTTTCGGTAATGACAATTATTTGTGTCATGATTATAACATCCAAACAATTTACTTTAAAAATGAAAGTTCACTCCATTGATGAAAACGTTGTTTTTTTTTCTTTCATTTTATTAATAATCAATGTCTGCTATGTTATCCTGATGTGTTGCATTTGAAATGTGTTGAAGACTAACAACTTGAAACACATATTGCAAGATTTCCATCGATGAGAACTTGTAGAATTGTTTTGATCTACTGCTGAATGTCTCCATGTTGAACTGTGATAGTCTGTGCATGGTCAATAAACTGGAGACAGGCCTTAGAGCGGCCTTTTAAGTTTTATTTATGTGATTGCTCAAATATACAGAACAGAACAATTTAAAACCTAGACAATGGCTAATTTCTGACAGCTGTGGAACTTTGCAATGAATTTTTATTTATGATGTAATTGGAGCACACAATGCTTTACCAACTTAAATAATCTTGTAGGGGGGAACGAGCCTCGCCTGGTTGATGCTGCCACTAAGCAATTAAACACATTGCCATTTTACCATTCATTTTGGAACCGTACAACAAAACCTTCTTTGGTATGACAAAAACTTTGCAGTGTCTTTACATGAAAAGGAAAACTAAGTGATGCCTAAATTTGGGTTTTTAAGTTTTTCTTGGATCTCATGTTGATTGCATTTTGAAAATACAGGATCTTGCGAAGGAGCTTCTGGATATGTTCACTGCAAAGAAAATGGCAAAAGCTTTTTTCACCAATAGTGGATCAGAAGCCAATGATACCCAGGTTTTGCTTATTGCCTTCAAACACTTGATTATACAATTAGATCTCAGTTCTTTTCTTTATACACTTGATAATTCATCAGAAGAACATCGTTTTTGGGATAGTGAAAGAGTGGGACATTATAATTTTTTTGAAAAGTGTATATTTTAGTTCTGTTAGGATATGAAATGAATACAGTAGATACTTGAATTTTTTTATTTTTTATTTTTGTATAGAAGTTTGATAAAAATAGCAGGAGATTATGTGAAGAAGTTTATGAGTATAATTTGTAACTTTTTCCCTTATACTTCAAATGTAGGTGAAGCTGGTCTGGTATTATAACAATGCTCTTGGAAGGCCAAACAAAAAGAAATTTATAGCTCGAGCAAAAGCGTAATTTGTGAATCTCTATCTATTTTTTTTCTTTTGGTTTCCTTTTTCCTTAGTCTTACTAATGTTTTTGTTCATTCATTGTAACAGATATCATGGTTCAACTCTTATTTCTGCCAGTCTCACTGGGTAATATAATAATTTGAAATCAAAATCACTGAGATTCATTATTATACTTCAAGTATCAGTTTGCTAATACTTTCTTTTGTAGTCTTCCTGCATTACATCAAAATTTTGATCTTCCTGCTCCATTTGTTCTTCACACCGACTGTCCTCATTATTGGCGTTATCATCTGCCAGGTTGTTACTTATTCTTAATGACTCTTACTTTTCTCGTCTTCCTATGGTGTAATAAACCATTTTCTGTTGAAATGTATATATCAGGTGAGACAGAGGAGGAGTTCTCCACCAGGTTGGCTAAAAATTTAGAAGATCTTATCCTCAAAGAGGGGCCTGAAACAGTAACTTCCATCAACTTTTACTCTTGCTACTCACTTTGTATATTAAGGGTTATTTATTGCTGATTAATTTGCTTTTTCACCTCAGGTAGCTGCTTTTATTGCTGAACCAGTCATGGGGGCAGGAGGTGTCATACCTCCTCCAGCTACCTATTTTGATAAGGTAGTTTTCTTTGCGTTTTTGTCTGTTCTTTTTATTCCAGAAGGAGGAAGCTATATCGCTTTTGCATTACTACTTAGAATGCTGCATGCAATGCTCAATCTAGGATGTAAGAGTTCGTTCTATAGTTTTGGTGCCAAAGAATGAAGGCAATCAGCTAAGTATTTATTTAAGAAACTCCGAAGTTTGTGCTTACTGTCATTGTCAAAGAAGGGTGTAACTGGTAACCTCTTTCTGTCTGTAAAACCCAAGCATATTTGCATTTGTTTTTACCATGAGGTAGGATGAGGATCATCGGCCATAGAGAAATTTGTGGGTAGAATGAGGATCATCAGCCACAAGATATGTGCAATAACAAGTCCTTTTCTTTTATTTCTGGCAGTTTTTGCAGTTATCTATCTTTAGTTCCTTCAGATTATTCTTATATACATAACTAAAACAACGATTTCTCCTTTTCATTTATAGATCCAAGCTGTAGTGAAGAAATATGACATTCTTTTCATTGCGGATGAGGTCGTCTGTGCCTTTGGGAGGCTTGGAACAATGTTTGGCTCTGACATGTATAACATCAAACCTGATCTTGTCACCTTAGCAAAGGTATGTTAAACAACATCCTATCTCAGCTAAATACCAACTCATGTCTGGATGTAATAAATTTCCCTTCCTGAATATTTTTCAGGCTCTTTCTTCTGCATATATGCCAATTGGAGCTGTCCTTGTAAGCCCCGAAGTTTCTGATGTAATTCATTCTCAAAGCAATAAACTTGGTGAGCATTTTATTTGTTTCATAGCACATTATAAATCATTTACTTTGTCTGTAAGTGAAAACGCTGAATGTTTTTCTGCAACTAGGTTCCTTTTCCCATGGGTTCACTTATTCTGGGCATCCTGTTGCATGCGCGGTGGCATTGGAAGCTATTAAAATCTACAAGTATGTAGGCTTGAATTGCCTTTCGACTTCCTTTTATGATCATGTGCTTTTCATTCTTTACCCTCATTGCAACTTCCATATGGTTATTTTAGTATTATGATTGCTGATAACTCTGCGTTTTAGTTTATGGGCTTGATACCTATTGTACTTAGCTAGTGCTGAAGATTGGAAAATGTTCAAATTATTTCAGGGAGCGAAATATGGTTGAGAGAGTAAATAGAATATCCCCAAAGTTTCAAGAAGGTCTGAAGGCATTTTCTGACAGTCCCATTATCGGAGAGGTACAACTCTTATCACTTACATAAAAGTGATCAAAACTTTATAAAAGGTTCTGCTATTCATTGTCTTCACTCTTATTTTCCTGTAGATTAGGGGACTTGGTTTGATCCTTGCCACAGAGTTTGCGAACAACAAATCTCCTAATGATCCTTTCCCTCCTGAATGGGGTGCGTAATTTTCCTCATTTGCTCTTCAATTGAAGGTCACATTAAAAACTTATTTTATTCAATCGTCTCATTGCCACCTCAGGTGTTGGTGCATATTTTGGAGCGCAATGTCAGAAGAATGGCATGTTGGTACGTGTTGCTGGTGATGCCATCATGATGTCTCCTCCATTTGTAGTTACTCCAGAAGAACTTGACGAGGTATGTTTATGGCTTGCATTTATATGCATATATGCGTGTGTGTTTTTGCCAGAAATTGCTTTGAGGCCTCACTTTTATGAATTCATGTTCTGCAAGTCTGATAACCAATTTTTGTTCAGTTGATTAGCATCTATGGGAAAGCATTGAGGGAAACTGAAAAGAGAGTAGAAGAACTCAAGTCTCAGAAGTAATATTAGTTGACAAGCACAAGCTTGACGATGGCGAAAAATAAAAATAAAATCAAATGTGTTTGGATATTCTGTAAATGTCCAGAATGAAGTAAAGAAGTAATATAATTTTTAGTCCAAGTTGCGCTCTTCTTCTCTTTCATTTTACATACAGTATAGTTGCACCAGTTGACTTATTGATGAAGATATCTATCCCCTTAACCAGTTGTCACCAAACCCAAGATTAATGCATTTCACAAAAAAATTGAATTATCAATCTATATTCTTGTAATTAATTGGGTTTTTATATGTTTGAGTTGGTATGGTAGTGCACATTTCTCCTGAAGTCTTTTCTGTCAAAGAATATTTTCTTAGAAGTTACATGTTTTATCATGTTCTACCATTTCATAAATTCGCTTCTATCTGTCCAAGCTAATTTCAGAAGCATGAAATCGCGCTACAAACTTCTTCGCTAGTCGTAAGTAGGGCAAAGAGTTGGATTAGATTGGATTGAATTTGAATGGGTTGAATATAGATTAAGTAATAATGATTTGGATTACAATTCATTCAAATAGAATATAAGCGAATATGAATTTGGTCTAATATGATTTGGGCAAAATGGTTCTGACTTACTTAAATATAATAAAAATAACATTCTACACATATTTAAAATGATATATATCAAGTTATAAACTTAAATATATTTGTTTTTTGAATATGTGTAAATAGAGTGTTTAAGTATTTATCACAGTTAGTTATCATTGGATTCAATGTCGCTATAAGCTTTAGGAATATTTTTTAAAAAAGTTTATTATTATTTAAAAACATATTTAGTGATAATTAAATTATTACCGCTAAAGATCATTTTGGATACTGTATGTTGCAGAGTTATTGATAATTAGGATACAAGTGAAGTGGTACTATTAAAAGGTAACATGTATTTCTTGACGGCATGAATTCGGGTCCCAACTCCCAACAATTAGCAACTTACAATTTATTTCAATTAGCTTGGGCATCAATTACTTGGTGGCACTAATATAAAACTTTTGAAGAACATGTTTAAATATTATTTCATGGTTACATAAAAATCTTAAGATTAAGCATACACGTGCAACACATATATGATGAACCATAAAAAATAATATGTGGATCGAGATTGCTAATTTCGATAGTTTTTCCATCTTATAAATCTGTTCTTATTAGTTCAAAAACAATATGAATCCTAAACTAATACAACATTGATATTCCCCTAATTCAGAATAGTCTTTATATCATTCGCACTTTTGGTTTTCTAATCTTGCAAAGTACTAACTACTATACATAACTCTCTGGTAGAGAAACTCAAATTTGAGACTTAAAGTCTCTTTGTAAAAAAAAAAACAGAAAACTTTTCAGTTTGAATATTCCTCTCAACCAAAAAGGATGTTTCTCCTGGACGTCGTATTCCAAGTATCATTTGGTATCTAGTTAAAGTTATGTATATAGTATAGTTATGTATTAATTAGTTACACAAGTGAATCTATGTATCAATTTGTGCAAATATTGGTTAGGCAGAGACAAGTTATTCCATCTGCATAAAAAAATACCATAATTTCTTCATAAATTTTTTAATATAATTAATTTACCTCCTAATTAACTACCAAACATAATTCCTCGTACAAAATTTTATACCTACTAATTCACCTCTAAACCAACAAACAAACAACCCTTTAAAAGTGCACTAATAATATTTCCTTGTTAGATTTGTGATTTCAACTTCAAACAACTTGGCCACGTTCCGTAACCGACCTAACATTCTAGACAAAGACATATACATATATTATTATTTTCAATTTTTTGTTCCATAAGCAGATTAGCATCTGATGATTATATAGGTTCTTAAGCAAGATTTATTTTCTGATAATTTTACTTTCAAAAGTGGACTAAGTTTCAAAAGATGATTAATTAGTTTTACTATAAAAAATGGGATCATTTTGTGGAGGGTTTTATCAATTTTGTTAGAGTTTTTAATCCTCACAAAATAAATTGAGGCGGTTTTAAAAATTCCACTATTACCTATGTCACGAGCATATTTGCGACGGTTTAATAGAACCTTCATTTCGTCCGCCATAAAATGTATTTGCAATTTGTGGTAATTCGTAACCCCTTAATTATTATTTTAAAACTTTAATAAATACACTCTACATAGTCTTAATATCTTATTTAATTCTTTTAAAGGGCTTTTACCCCTTAAATATTATTTTTAGAACTTTGATAAATACACTCTACATAGTCTTAATATCTTATTTAATTCTTTTGAAAGGGTTTTTTACCTTTTTTATTTTATTTACCCTCTCTAAGCTCCAACCCCTTTTTGCTCCCTTTGTGACTCAAACTCGCAACCCAACTCCTACTTCTTTTGCTTTCTTGGTGACTCAAACTCGCAACCTTTGGGTTGACAGTGAGGGGTACTTACCATCCGACCAACTCCTTCTCGTTATTAAGAAACTTGAGTTATGTCATTTATAACATAGACTACATTTAAAATATTCAAGTTGCAAAACGACATAAATCTTAATTTATGACAAATTGACACAATTAGTAACTATGTTTGATGACTTAAAGTTTAAAACTTTAACAAGTGTAAAAAAGGTAATATAGTAATTTGATTTATTATTTTTATTTCATATTTTCTTTCATCACAACAACATTATATATGGTTATACATAATAAAATTTAGTTGATATAGTATTAGATGAATTTCAAATTTTAATAAATTCATATTCATTAATTTTTAGATAAAGACAAATATAATACATTCATATGTAAAAATAATCTTAACTATATAGTAATTGGGTCTTAATAGAACATCCTAATATTTAAAACCTATATTTAAAGTCAAATATTAAAAGTTAAATGCACAACTTAATTATATTCAAATAATCTTATTAAAAATAAATTATACCTACATGATCTCAAATGATTTCTCATTTTAAAGTCAAAACGTGCTACTGGTACCTTATGTTGAAGGTTGTTATTTGTTAATCTTACCTAATCTTGTATGACTGCACATCCAACATCCACTTCTTTAAAATATTTTCATCTATTATTTATTCTCTTGAAAGAATGAACCTAAACATCTAAATTGTTTGTACTTTGATACCACAATTCAATTTACAACTTTATTTGATCTTCTCATGCTAATTAAACATGTAATGCATATAATCAGTTGTATTTTTATTTTCCATGATTACCTTGTTTTCTAAAGTGCTTTCTATATTTTAAGTTTTTTTTTTCTATTTTGTACAAGTGTAACAAATTCTAATGAATTGTGGCAATTACAAATTAAAGCTCCACAATTTGATGTAATTTGCAGAGGTTATCACAAACCTTCACAATAAAATTGCTACAAATTATAATAAATTGCAATGTCCACAAAACCTCACAAATTGACGCAATTTACGGAGACTATCACAAGCCTCTACAATAAAATCATCACAAAATAAATTATATCGCAGGAATTAAAATAAATGCTACAAAATAATTTCATAGTAAAATTTTCTAAAAACTCCACAAATAAACCTCTCCAAATTAGCTCGTTTGTTTTAGTGGTTCTTAAGCTAATTTTCTTTGACCTTGGTCTTAGGTATATAAAATAATAATGCCAAAATTGAATTTAATTGGCAGCCTAAAGTTGGCGGTCATTGGGGGATGAATTGACCAATTATATTTATTATTTGAATAAAACTTTCAACTCAAATGTTGAACTATATACTGGTCTAAGTTCAGCTTAGACGGCCATGATTTAGTCATACCACATTTGTTTACCCATTTTATACAAGTCAACCATCTAATTATTTATTCTTATTAAACATCCATTGATAATTTCCACAAGAGTTAATTAGTACAAATATTCTCAAAAACTAATTTCAACATCATTTTCGGAGAACTTCATCAGAAGCTAAATCAAAATTAAACAAGTTACATATAGTATGGGAGTCAATAATACGATTCAGTCGATTTTTTTTTTTTTTTTTAAATAAATTCTTTGCATATATCATCCTTAAAAAAGTGATACTATATGCTCAATAGTGATATGACATGTTTGGAAATTTTTTAGTTATTATTTCCATATGAATGGAATTCAACATGAAGATTTTATAATGTTTTCTATTTTCTAAACTTCACATATAAAATACATATAAATTTATTCAGTTTGTATTAGGTATTAAAATGAAGAAAAATGCTATCCTAATTTCTGGTAAGATATTATGAATTATACATTAAAACATATAATATATTTACATGAAAAAAATATAATAATCATTCGGCTAGATTCGATATTTTTTTAGAATTGTTTTGACACCCACTACCAAGTGACATATGAGTTTGCCTCATAGCTTGTTGAAGACAAAGCTAGGGGATTAATTTCACATGTCTAACATGGTGAGTCAAAGATGACAATCCAACTAACATGGCCACAACATACTAATGACATCAAAAAGGAAAAAACAAAAAGGAGAATAATTCAAATTATTTTACTTGTATATTTTAAATTTGGCCTAAGTCATCTTCAGCCACTCAAAGTTGTTCGCATAATTCATTTAGACACTTCAACTAATCCTTGTGCCAATTGAACACTTTATTTGTTCAAAAGTCATTCCTATTAGACACAAAATGCTGACATGGCAAAAAACGTGTAATTCACTTTCCTTGAGCGCGTTAATTTATTAAAAATAATTTTTTTTTTCTCTTAATTTATACCCCTAAGTTAATTTTTTTAAAAAAAATTAACAAAAAAGAAGAAGAACAGTTGTCTTCTTCTTCTTCCCTATTTCTATCAACCCCACCGCCCCACCCCAACCCCCATACCCATACACCAGTGGTTATCTTCTTCCCTCATCATTCTAATGATTTCAAAATTCTTAGTATCAGTGGTTATCTTCTTCCCCCACCATTCTAATGGTTTCAAAATTCTTAGCATTTTGTTTCTTTTATAAATTTTTCAATAGATTCGTTTCCCATCTTTCTCTACCTAAAAAACGAGATGAAGTAAAAAGTTATAATTAATAAAAACTGATGAAAAAAAAATTTGTCCGGTTAAAGATGGAACTGTACAGGGGGGGGGTCGCCATTAATGGAGTTAGAGGAAATGTATGTTTTGTTCCAGTTGAAGGCAGGGAGGTGTTTAGGTTTTACTCTTTTTTTTTCATTTTTTTTACTTTAAAATAATTTTTATTGTTTTTACTTTATAATATAATTTTTAAATAATTTTTTGGATTAAAAAATAACACATGTCATTATTTGATTGGTCAAATTGACATGTCAGCGCGAGTGTATTTCACACATTCTCTATTTTTTATTTATTCTCGAAAAAATGTTCAAATGGTTCAAATTCAGAATGGTTGAAGTGTTCAATAGGTAGTACGTCTAGTTGAGGTGTCTAAATGAATAATCGAGAAAGTTTGAGTGGCCGCATATGACTCTGGCCTTTAAATTTGTATATTTTTAAGAAATCATAACTAATATTTTGTATATTTTTAAGAAATCATAACTAATATGTCAAATTAAAATGAACATGTCCGCTATCTTTTGTAGTGGACCTTTAATTTCATATTAATATTAGTTATTATTCATATTAATTGATGTAAGTCTTGACTTCTTGAGTCTTGAAAATGTTTTAAGTATGTGGAGGGCAAATACCATATTTTTAATTAATTCTTAATATGTTAAAAATGGTAATCTATTTTTGTAATAAAAACAAGTAAAAATGAACAACCAAGTGAATACGATTGTGTTATGTTTGAGGAGACGTTATCCTTTCCTGGTATAAATTTCCTACTATCGTGAAAAGAGTCTATGACCATATAATAATTAAAAGAAACTTAGGCTGGCTAGCATAGAGACTAGGCGTTACAATGTGAACAATAATTATATATACATAACGTGCATATTATCAACATGAGTGATTAATGCATTTATGTTTACTCTTTAGGTTTAAAGTCGAACTACTTTCTTCTCTGTTAGAATGTTACTAACTAGTGTAATTATCACCACGTAAATTTGATCTCAAATTTGAATGTGTACTATGAATTCATATGTTGGATATTTCGAAATTTCAAGGTATTACTATGTAATATTTGACTTTAGATTTTACTACGTAAGCGTTCTATTGCTAACGTAAATGTAGAAAAGGTTATTCTAAAAATAGAGAGGCAAATTAATGGTAGAAATTATGGAAATCAATTAGACATTTTATGTAATATTATGAATAGGTATTCAAAAGTCTTAGATTGGTTTCAACTTATTTAATAGTGAATTTATGAATTTGAATATTGTTAACAATAATTTTATTTATTTTTATAAATTTAACTTAATTTGTACCTGAAATAGAGAAAAAGGATATACAAGTAGAACCTTGAATAGGTGGAAAAAAGAGTCTAAAGCGGAGAAAACCCTTCCTTAATTAAATTTACTTGTCTTAAAGTGAAAAAGTGATTAATTCCTTAATCATTAGATTACGTAAAAAGATAATAATAATACTAAAAAAGACTATTTTATTGTTAATACATTTCATTCTTTCAATCGAAAGCTATAACACTCCCAAAGCTTTGTTCAAGTGGAAAAAATCGAGGAAACTCGTGATCCATGTCTTATTTTTGAATCCTACATAATAAACCTGATCATATTTTAAGTAGAGAAGGATAGAAGGGTAAACTGATTATTTCCGAGTTAATATAAGGAAATGTAGGTGGCGAAAGGAATTGATAAACCAAAAAGGAAAAGGGAAATGTCTTCATCGTTGGGACAGAAGATTAGCTAGTAAGGCCGGTTTGGTCGGTCATCAAGTGGACCGTCACCACATCAGCTCCACAAACACAACTTTGTTTTAATCTTTATGTAATGACAACACTAACCTTATTATTTCATTTTATTTTACAAAAATATTCCCATTTTAATAATGAAAAAACGACCTCTTCACCTCATTCTTTTCAACTTTTCTAAGAAGAAATGACTCTTTCAATGACGAAAAGAAAAGGCATGAGAAGTGCAAATTTCGGGAGCATATATAATTAATTGGTTGTGGTGTTTTTATTAGGGTTTACGACAATAATACTAATATCTAAAGATGTATTAGTAATATTTTTTTCTTCATAGTAAAACAAACAAATCACAAACCAGAAATGAAATTTTAGCAACCATATGCAACTTTTGAATTTTCTCATTGTCCGTTGAATGAATAATTTACCCATATTGTAAATTTATACAATAGCGTTTGACTAGAAATAGTATTTAAAATACTTTATTGACTCATATATAATACTATTACAGAAACACAAAAAAATAATCTAGTAGTGAAATTTTTTAATTTATAACCGTTGCATAAGAAGAAGAGAATATCGTATAATTAGGATGGAAGGTGTTAATTGTTAAAAGTTGAAGAGCTACGATGCCCAAATATAGATGAAGTCGTAATAATAGGAGAAGTGAGAGGAAAATATTTTTTTTTTTTAAATTTTCAATTTGATATTTGAAGTTCATATAGAAATTTTAATTAAATTTAAATCACACTTTATAAGACTTATTTAAAAATAATGCTGTTAATAAGATTTTTTTATATTAATAACTCAAATTAAATAAAATTTTCGTATACCTATAACTCGTATACCTATAACTCGAACCCGAAATTTTTGATCTGTATCAATGCACCAAATGTTGGTGAGTGGGAAATGTTAAAAATGGGGTAAAGCGGGGAAGGGGCAACATTTGAACAAAACAATTCGCCAATTGCGAGTGGCCTGCCCCACAGTACAGCCACTCTAGAGTGGCCCACTTCTCTTCTAGTAGCCCAAAAAAGAAGAAGAAAGAAAAGCTTCTCTCCTCCCTCCCTCTTTCCTTTCTACTGCTACTAAATACCAACAATTTCTGCTCATCTTTCTTCATTCTCTCTCTCTTTGATTCAGACTTTTTCCAACTTCAAAACACAAACAAAAGCTTAACTCCAAAAAAGCAAAGCACCTTAAAATCAAATCAAAATCCTCTCTCGCGCTCAGGTAAGCACTCATAATTTACTCTGTTTTTCTTTTCTTTTCTTCTCTCGATTGATCGATCGATCTCTCTGTTATTATATATTTTTGTGTTTTATTATTGTCTATATGTTTAAATCTGTGAAGTTATATAGTTTTATTTCTGTGCTTCGAAATTGATGAATTTAATACGAAGATCTCCTTTTAGTTTTCTGTGATGGTTGAACATCGAATTCTTCTCATCATTTAGTTATCTCGATTTGTGTTTCTCTGTCTTTTTTGTTTAAATTTTATTTCGATTTGGATCGTTGATTAGCACTGTGCTTTTGCGATGATCTCGAGGAAGTTAAACTATTAGAAGCACGTCTTTGTTCATAAGCGATGATTTGATTTTCATCTTCTTCGTAAGCAATTTGATCGTCTTACTTGGCGATACATCTTCTGATTATGATTTACTTTTGTTAATCAAAGAAGAAATTATTAAAACTCATTAACTTTATGGCAATTTGTGGTTGAGAGATTACATCAATTGTGGATTTGATCATATTCATAGTGATTGATCACTAGTGGATCCTTCTGTGATGTAGAAATGGTAAAAATTGCGATTCGTACCTACAAGACAGTGACAAAATCATTGTGCTCTTCTACTTGCGTTGTTTACGCGCTTTTTCGCCTCTCGAGTCACGCCTTTTATTTTTTTTTTTCTTTCATTTTCACTTTAGATTACTAATACTAGCTAGCTCACAGTAGTTTTCGTCAGAGAGATCGGAATATAACCTGCATTTTGTCGCATCAACAACCATCATTTTTTCAAATGAAAATCAGTGTGATTTGAAATATTAAGCTTATCCATCCGCAAATTACATCTGATTCCGTCTTAAATATTCTATTAATTTCAATTTATTTATCATATTTTAAATTAAACAAAACTAAGAAAGTAAACAAAGATTTTCTAATCTTGTCATTAACTTGAGCTTTTAAAAACTTAAAAGTTATCAAATATATTTCTTTCTTTAACGAAAAAAAAACAGGACTAACAAACTTAACAATACTCATGTATTCATTTTAGTAGATACTGTAGTAGTTTTCACTTGGCTCAACAAATTTCATTGAATTGCTTCGTCACACTATGGAAACCGTTTCTACTTTTCAACTCATTATTTTGACTGTAAAGTTCTGACTCTGTGCGCTCAAGACTCTATTAGCTTAAAATTTGTTTTATTAAATTCACTAAAAGGTTGTTAATTTCGAAGAAAATAATAGTAATAAAGGTGGAATCCGAAGTAAAGGTTGGTAGGGTGTGTAAATAGGAGTATAATGCTGAATGTGATATTTTAGTATTTTAAGATTAATTGTATTGATATTACTATTTTTCTTTCAAATGATTTAATTTATCAATATAAATAAATATGATTTATTAGAATAAGAATAATACTCAATAAATTTTATTAGAATGTAAATAAGTACCCCATATTATAAAATATCATGTTCTATCATCTTGTAAATGTAGCATTAAATAAAATGTATAACTATTCAAGTATTAATTATAAATAAAAATGAAAATATTATCAGAAATAAATTAATATTAAAGCTACTATTATATTATTTTTTTCAAAACAATAAAATATAACTTCACATCTGAAATAGGTAGAATATTATTGTTGGTGAGTCTATGACGGTGGTCTTTGCTATAGTTATTTACCTTGTGGTACACTTAGACTATTTTTAATCATAAATAGTTGATAAATTGCTTCGATAATAAATATATAAACGATTTGAATTGTTTGAATGATAAATATTCGTAAGTTTTAACTAAAGGAAAAAAAAAACTCACCTGGCCTACCTAACTTTAGTGCTTTTTCGTTTTACTAAATTGGCCATAGTAGAAGGATAATATTTTGTTAGTATTTACATATTGTAATCCCGTTTGACAATTTAAGGAGAAAAGAGGTAAATTATTGGGAATATAACCTCCATTATTAATTGTCATCCTACAGGGAAGCCACGGTATAAGCAACAAATGATGACAAGAAGTAAGAAAATGCCAATTTCCATGTTTAGGATGTTTTAGTATCTGTCCCATTTAAAAATTCGTGCACGTTACGATAGAGTAATGCTATCATGTGGTTGGGTCCCTGAAGAAAAGTTCAAATAAATACTATACTATATAATAATAATAATTCAAAAAGATAAGATGACAAGTCTCAAACCTCACTAGTCACCTGTTTATTTTTTCTTTTCTGTAGAGCCAGTGTCACTTTTGTTTTTGCTTTCACTTTTTGATTCATGACCATTAAATCCCTCTTTATCCTGTTCGATAAAGGATAATCGGAAACAGAAAATCTATCTTTGCTACTCTTTGCTTTTCTGTTTTTCTAATAATAAAAAATTCAATCACCTCTCTTTCATTTTATTATATAATATCTATAGGCTAAGAAAAAAATTCCAAAAATTTTTTAAAGAGAAGAAGTCGCATTGTTATTGTGATGTGAGAGCTATCGGCTATTGAAAAAAAATTTATGATTTGGATAAACTATAAGTTATGTCCAAATCAATGTTATGTTCCTATCTTTAATTTCCTTTGCTTCTTAAAATATACTTAAAAAAGTCAATTCGTGCAATACTTGTATAACATGGACACGAAATTATGTGCCAGTATTTTTTTATATACGCCAATCTATACAGCTAACGTTTATTTTTTTTATCTTCCATTCCCTTTTAAGTTGTAAAGTTTGTAACTGACGTAACATATTCATACAGCTAAATAAGTTACTAGAGAAGTAAAATAATGTTATTTGAATTAAGTGTAGACTTTTTAGTTCGTTATCTTACGAACTTAGATGTTTTCATCAATCCAGATACTTAAACAACTTCACAAGGTGAAATTATTTTAACATGGAAGCAGAGACAGCAACCACAGATGTACCAGTGGTACAGGTTTCAGAAAAGATAGAGGGCAAAGAAGATCTTATTAAGGTTATGCTCGTTACTTGCCTTCTTTACTTTACTTTCTTCAATGACTGTGATGATATTTTATATTTATATCCAGAAAATAAATGGGATCATATCTTATTTTCAAAATGTTGGTTATTTCTTTCTGTCAATGCGAGAATCAGGAGTTAGGTCTAGAATAGCAGTAGCAGAAACCTCTAAATTTGCACACTTAATCAAACTACACATCCTGTCAGTTGCTTGATCTATTGGCATTCCTTTTTGATATGTTGGGATTGGAATAGTAGGAGTTATACAGAAGCTAATTATTGCAAACCTCGTAAGTTGATAAAAAAAAAAAATCTTTGATATAGTTTGTCCAGTTAAACTACATATGAAAATTAATATAAAAAACAGAAGAACGATGAAGAGAATAATCTCCTCTCCTTACTAAACCTTTTTAATAACTACACTACGATACTATTGGAGGGGAAGAAAGGATCTTCTATTTTATAAAAGTCCAAAACTTCTTTCCTAAGAAAATGATAGATATATAGGAGTTTTTTTTCAAGAAAACTTTTTGATTTAAAACACAATTGTGTAGAATCCAACTAAGGTAGGAAATTCGGTTTAAAGTGATTATGGATTCAACGTTTTAGATGTAACTAGGGAGTGGTGGCACTGGAAACGATAACATGAATTTACGGCACTTTTGTCAAATATGATGCGATAAATAAATAGTCTATGACAATCTTTGTTTTTTCTACTCGCTGCGCATTTAATACATCAACTATGGCGAAAAATTTGCTTAATTTCCAGTAAATCATTTTTGTAATTTACCTGGTTTAAAGTTCAGTAAAATATATTTGAATATACTGGCTAAGAAATTCTTATTCTTCTTCCTCATCTTCTGTTTGGATTACATCTTATTACAGGTGTCCAATGGCGAGATAGGTCAGACGGAGCACGAAGAGTCTGCTTTTGACGGAGAGTTTATAAAAGTAGAGAAGGAAGCTTTGGAATCAAAGGATGGTTCAGATGCTGCAGCTGAAGCTTCTCATGCAGAGGGCAAAGTGTCAGTAATGGACCGCAGTTCAAATATTTCAGCTTCTAGCAGAGAATATCTTGAAGCAGAAGAAAAGGCTAAAGAACTTGAGCTTGAATTGGAAAGAGTTGCTGGTTCATTAAAAGACACTGAATCTCAAAACGTGAAGTTAAAGGATGAATTGTCGCTCACAAAAGAGAAGCTGGAGGAAACTGCAAGAAAATTTGAAGACCTTGAACTTGATCACAAGAAATTGCAAGAGCAGATTGCAGAAGCAGAAAATAGATATAGCACTGAGCTTAATGCTTTGCAAGAGGCGTTGCAAGCTCAAGAATTGAATAACAAGGAGCATGTTAATGTTAAGGAGGCCTTTGACAGACTTGGTCTCGAGTTTGAAAGCTCAAAGAAGAAGATGGAAGAGCTTGAACAAGAGCTGCTGGCTTCCGCAGGTGAGGCTCAAAAGTTTGAGGAGTTGCACAAACAAAGTGGCTCACTTGCAGAATCAGAGACAAAGAAGGCCTTGGATTTTGAAAGATTGCTGGAGTTGTCCAAACAGAATGCAAAAGAAGTTGAAGACCAGATGGCTTCTTTACAAGAAGAACTCAAGAGCCTAAATGAGAAGATTGCTGAAAACCAGAAGGTTGAAGAAGCACTCGTGAATACAGCTTCAGAGCTTTCTAAAGTTCAAGGAGAGTTAGAGACCTCAAAATCACAAGTGCAAGATAGTGAGAGTAAACTTGCATCAAAAGAAGCTCTTATAGATGAATTAAGCCAAGAGCTTAACACGAGAAAAGCTTCTGAATCTCAGGTGAAGGAGAATATTTCGTCTCTTGAGCTTTTAATATCATCCACTAAAGAAGATCTTCAGGCTAAGGTATCTGAGTTGGAAGGCATAAAGTTGAAACTTCAGGAGGAAGTAGGTTTAAAGGAACAGATTGAGGGTAAACTGAAAAGCCAGGAAACACAACTCTCAGAGTCACAGGAGGAGCTGGCCAAATTATCTACAGAAAAAGGAGCTCTTGAAGCTGCTGTAGCCGAGCTAAACAATAGTGTGGTCCAGATGAAGGAATTATGTAGTGATCTAGAGGTGAAATTGCAGCTTTCAGATGATAAATTCAGCAATGCAGATTCTCTTCTTTCTCAAGCTTTAGCAAACAGTGCGGAGCTGGAACAGAAGCTGAAATCATTGGAAGAGGTTCACCTTGAATCGTCAAATGCCATAACTACTGTCAACCAGAAAAAAGTTGAGCTCGAAGACATGCTACAAATATCCAATGCTGCTATAGTAGAAGCAAAATCGCAGCTTAAAGAAATGGACAATCGCTGTGCTGCAGCTGAAGAGAGGAATGTGGAGCTAGAACAGCAAATAAATCTGGCGGAACTGAAGAGCAATGATACGAAGAGGGAACTAGAAGAGTTCTCAGAGAAAGTTTCTGAACTAAGTGCCACCCTTGAGAAGACCCTGGAAGAAAGGAAGCAGCTGGATACCAGATTGCAGGAGTATGAGGAGAAGATAGCTCATTTGGATTCTGAGTTGGTCAAATCAACTGCTCGTAATTTAGAACTTGAAGCTGAGCTTAAAAGTGTTGCTGACAAGTGTGCTGAGCATGAAGGTCGGGCCAACACCACTGATCAACGCAGCCGTGAATTGGAGGATTTGATGCTGGTATCTCACTCGAAAGTAGAGGAATCTGGCAAAAAGGTGAGTGATTTGGAGCAATTGCTTGAAACAGAGAAGCATAGGATTCAGGAGCTTGAAGAACAAATAAGCACGTTAGAGAAGAAAGTTGTGGCGGCAGAAGCAGAATCCAAGAAGCATTCTGACAGGGCATCTGAGCTTGAAGCAGAAGTAGAGACATTCCAAGCAAAATTATCAAGCCTTGAGGCTGCCCTTAAAGAGACCAAGGAGAAGGAGAGTGAATTGAGTCAATCCCTGAGCAATGTGACTGAAGAGAAGAGAAACTTAGAGGATGTCTACAAGAGGGAACAAGACGAGTTCTCCGGGAAAGTTTCTGAAGTACAGGCCAACCTTGAGAAGACCCTGGAAGAAAGGAAACAGCTGGATACTAGGTTGCAGGAGTACGAGGAGAAGATAGCTCATTTGGATTCTGAGTTGGTCAAATCAAGTGCTCGTAATTTAGAACTTGAAGCAGAGCTTAGAAGTGTTGCTGACAAGTGCGCTGAGCATGAAGATCGGGCCAATACCACAGATCAACGTAGCCGTGAACTAGAGGACTTGATGCTGGTATCACACTCTAAACTAGAGGAAACTAGCAAAAAGGCGAGTGATTTGGAGCTATTGCTCGAAACGGAGAAATATAGGATTCAGGAGCTTGAAGAACAAATAAGCATATTGGAGAAGAAATGTGTGACTGCAGAAGAAGAATCTAAGAAGCACTCTGACAGGGCATCTGAGCTTGAAGCAGAAGTAGAGATATTCCAAACAAAATCATCAAGCCTGGAGGTTGTTCTGGCAGAGACCAAGGAGAAGGAGAAGGAATTGAGTCAATGTCTCAACAGTGTGACAGAGGATAAGAAAAACTTAGAGGATGTGTACAGGAACTCAATTGAAAAACTAGCTGAAACGGAAGGCTTGCTTGAGATCCTGCGTAATGAATTGAATTCCACACAACAAAGACTGGAAGGTATTGAGAATGATCTAAATGCTACTGGGTTGAGGGAGAGTGAGGTGATGGAGAAGCTCAAGTCAGCAGAAGAGCAGTTAGAGCAACAAGGAAGAGTTTTGGAGCAAGCAACAGCTCGAAGCATAGAGCTTGAGTCATTGCATGATACTCTGAAAACGGATTACGAGCTCAAACTCCAAGACGCATCTGGCAAGTTTGTTACCAGAGATTCAGAGGCACAAACATTGAATGAGAAACTGAAGGCTCTTGAAGATCAGCTAAAGAGTTATGAGGAGCAGATTGGTAAATCTGCCGAAAGCTTTTCAGCTGTGAAGGAAGAACTTGACCAGGTGTTGGTGAAACTGGCTTCATCTGAAACTGACAATGAGGGCCTAAAAAAGAAAATATTGGAGGCAGAAGATAAAGCTGCGGACATTTTATCTGAAAATCAACAATTAATGGAGACAAATATGCTTCTTAAGAACAGGGTGAGTGATCTTGAAGAACTGTTAAGCTCAGCCCATGAAGAAAAGGAGGACAGTGTTCAACAACTAGTTTCTCATATGAACACCATCACAGAACTGACAGAACAACATTCCAGAGCCTCTGAACTTCAATCGGCAACTGAAGCCCGCATATCAGAAACAGAGGCAAAGATGCACGAAGCCATTCAAAACCTAACCCAGAAAGAGTCTGAAGGTAAAGAATTAATGGATAAGCTACACTCTTTTGAAGCTCTGGTGAAAACATATGAAGAGCAGACTCATGAAACAGCTACTCTGGCTGAAAATCAAAAAATGGAACTAGAGCAAAGCCATAAGAATTTGCGTCATCTTGAAAGTGTTGTTGAAGAGCTGAAAGGGAAGTATACCGAGCTTGAAAAGGAGAAAGAAGGACTAACTCAAGAGAACATAAAGCTGAAGGGAGAAGTGTCCTCAAATGACTCTAAACTCAATGATTTAGAAGCCAAAGTTTCAGCTGCATTTGCCGAGAAGAATGAAGCAGTTGAAGAGCTTAAATCTTCAAACAAGGTTATAGACAACTTAAAAGAGCAGCTTACTTCCGACGGGCAGAAGCTACAACTTCAGGTTAGTGCCTGGCTACTCTTTGAAATGGTATCATTTATACTACTAGGCAATTACTTCAGGTGCATGTATTTACATCTGATAACTCACTATTCTAAAAATATTTACTGTTTACAGTTATCATCCATTTTGGAGGAAAACAACTTGCTTAATGAAACACATCAAACCTCTAAGAAGGAACATCAAAATGTCATAGCACATCTTGAAGAACAGTTGAAAGCAATCAAGTCAAGTGAAGATTCTCTGAAAAGTCAATTAGAAGTTTTCCAGGCTGAGATTCATCAGAAGTCTCAGTTGGAAAGCCGCATCAAGGAGCTTGAAGATCACTTAGGCAGTGCTGAAGCACAAGTAAAAGAAGAGGTAATGTAATTTCTATACAGTTAAATGTACAACCAAGTTAACATTTTCTAGAACATATATTATTAGCCAGATGCGTGTTAGTAGCATTTTTTTAAATATTATATTGCCATCCCAGTAATTTAAATGTTTCTGATTTTTACTCTTGTGGAAATTAAACAATTTACTTTTCAAGCTTGGTTACTAATTCATATTTGAAATGTCAATAACACAGAAAGAAGCTATGTCCAATAAGGGATTGGAGCATGAGGCTACTTTGAAGAGCTCATCAGAGGAGCTGCAAGCCAAAAGCAAGGAAGTAGTAGTACTACAAAACCAAGTCAAGGAACTTGAGGAGAAATTGAAGCAGAAGGTTAGTTTCTTTCATGAACCATATTTGCTGGCTATGAACGGAATCTGCATTTTTTAATTCTATCACTTCCTTATCTTTTCAGCTGAGTCTACTATTACCATCAGAATACTTCCACATGCTTAACCATTAGAAGAAAGAACACTGTAATAACTAATAAGTAACTAAATGAACAAGGACATCTTATCCTCTTATATTTTTAGTCTTTTAGAAGAATGCCTGCGTAAAATTATCAAGGATGAGAGCAATGCAAATTATATAATTAATGTGACCATAATGATCGTGAAACAGCTCGAAAGACCAATGATTTTCAATTGCTTTTAATTTGAAATTCCAGGATATTGGTGGCAGTAGTAATGATCAAAAGGATGAGGTAGAGGTGAAATCAAGGGATATTGGACAAATGCTCTCTACACCAACAAAGCGAAAGAGCAAGAAGAAGTCCGAAGTCTCTTCAACTCAACCATCCTCCAGTGAATCACAAGTTCAACACATTGAAGGATCTTCTGCCCTGCCCCTGAAATTTATTCTGGGGGTTGCTCTAGTTTCAGTGATCCTGGGAATAATTCTTGGTAAAAGATATTAGTTTCAAGGTTTTCCAGTTTTGGTCTTGGAGTTCTTTTTTGGCTACTTTCTTTTTACCCCTTTGTGATTTTTGATTAGCACTTGGTCATTATTGTTGGCATATTAATAGAAGATAGTTTGGGCTGGAAGTTTGTTGGGGAACTGGTTTTTCATATTTCCCTCAAGTTTATTGATTAATGTAGTAATCAATGTTGTATTTAATTTTGCTCATGAATTTATTTAAGAAGGCGTCGATTGTTGAAGATTTCAGGGTATCAGTTCTTGCCAGAAATTTTTATTTATAAATGAAGCTTGAAAGTTGAAGCTTTTGGTGATATTGTGTGTTTGGTACTACGGAAACAATTCCTTTGTAATATTTTTCATATTTGGTGATCAAATATTTTTTTAGCAAAATAATTTCTTCTAAGGAAAGTCCCTATGGAGTAAAGGGAAGGTGTATGTTGTTCCAAGAATAGAATATTCCAAAGCATTCACTTCTAGCAAGCTCTACTAATAACATTTCACATTGATTGTATCTTCATCCCTACCATTCAATCCTTTATATCCTCATTCCGCATTCATCCTTTAGTATTTATCTAAATTATATACAATACTTGTACGATAATAATTTTTTCTTATATATAGAACAAAAGAAAGTATGTTCGCGAAGCGGCTTATCATTTATTATTGAACCAACTATGAAAGTAATAATTCTATACATTGCAAAAGCATAAATTTGTTGCAAGCGTAAATGCAGTTGTCGGTTTTATATTGTAAAAAACTCTGCATCAGATAGCACATAGCCGCGCATTATATGTGAATTATGTAGATTTTGTGGATAATTTAACAATACAAAGGTGTTATATAAAGTTTACATATAAGTTATCGTTCAAAAACACTATTAGAAAAAAGTACTAGCGCACATAAATAAGTGTACTATGTTTATTTTTATGAACGGAAAAGGGCCTAAAATACCCTCGAAGTATTGAAAATGGTACACATTACCCTCCATCCACCTATTGGCCCCCAAATACCTTCACATCCACCTTTGGTCCAAAATTTACCCCTCATTAACGGACCAAAATTAAAAATACAAAAAAAGGGCCTAAAATACCCTCGAAGTATTGAAAATGGTACACAATTACCATCCATCCACCTATTGACCCCTAAATACCCTTCAAATCCACCTTTGGGTCCAAATTTACCCCTTCATGAACGGACCAAAATTAAAAATAATTAAATAATATTTTTTAATTATGTGGCACTCAATCATTGGTTGTAATTAATATTTTAAAATAATTTTAAAACCCACCCATTTTAACTAAACCCGCCCACTTGAACCAATTTAAAAAAATTAACCCATCTAATTAAAATATCCTAAAATCTTATTCCTCCTATTTTTTCAATTTCCATGACTCCATAGTAATTTAAGTTCTTCGGCGAAAGAAATCGAAGAAGAAGCTGACATTTTCTTCATGAAGAAGAAGAATAAGACAATGGAGTCATGGAAATTGAATTATTTTAAATATTAATTACAACCAATGATTGAGTGCCACGTATTAAAAAATATTATTTAATTATTTTTAATTTTGGTCCGTTCATGAAGGGGTAAATTTGGACCCAAAGGTGGATTTGAAGGGTATTTGGGGGCCAATAGGTGGATGGAGGGTAATTGTGTACCATTTTCAATACTTCGAGGGTATTTTAGGCCCTTTTCCGTATTTTTAATTTTGGTCCGTTAATGAAAGGGTAAATTTGGACCCAAAGGGGATGTGAAGGGTATTTGGGGGCCAATAGGTGGATGGAGGGTAATGTGTACCATTTTCAATACTTCGAGGGTATTTTAGGCCCTTTTCGTTTTATGAATACTTTATTTAGTATTTCTTATCCAGAAATTAGTTATACATCACTATGGTATAAATGGTAGCATAAGTTATCTCAAACATAGCAATCAAACAAGATACAAAACACTTATTCCATCACTATTATCTTTATTACATATCTATTATCTTTATTCATTGCACTTAATGAATAATGTGCCCTATAAAGTTAACAATTTGAGTTATCACTCAAAAATTCATTTGATGAATGAAAGTACAAATTGTGGTGTGTTTTGTGTTTTCATTCATAAATATACTGACAAGTAATATATAATGTACATAGTTTGGGTAAGTAGTAATCAATAAAATTGAGTTACTATATCATATTGAAGACAATTTGTTGAAGGCAAAATTATTGTTTTGTTCACGCTGAAAGACATGTTCAAAGCAATGAGTAGAACATCTTCTGAAAGAGTATCCAAAATAGGATTTTACTAAAACTTCAATGTCGAGTAGTAGTCAATTAGTCATGTAGATTGATCAGTGTTTTTTATTTTTTTAAGAAGATTCTTATGTTAGTGACGATAAGAACACAAATCATACTATTTATTCAAGTGATTTCTCATTTGATATCATTATGTTTGAGTTAAATGAATATAAGTTGTATCTTCTAATAGAGCGTAATGACAATTTTCGTAACTTAGAAAAAATTTAAAGCTCCAATTCCAACAAGGTTATCTATATTATATCTTGAACCAATGAAGAATCTTGCAAGTTGATGGCAAATAGAATTAGGAAAGTAAACAACCAAATCCTGGCAAGACACGGTATATTTTAATTACATGCTCAAGTTAACCAAGGAACTACATAAAAAGTGTAATTACAACAAAAGAAACATTACTTCCTTCGTTTGTCATGATTTTTATTTTCAGAGTTAAACTATAAAAATTTTGACTAATATTTTAAGATGTATTCTTTTATCATATTAATATGCAAAAATTTGCAATTTATAGTACTTTTCATATAGTTTTAAAATATCGAATTAATTTTTTAGGTTATATTTGATAATCAAAGCTTTTTCATAACTCAAAAAGGAAGGTAAATGTGACACTTAACTATTTTAAATTTTGTATTTATGCTTGAATTTGTATCTCCTACTTTAAAAATTTGAAGCTACAAAGGAAAACAAAAAAAGGGTAAGTGGTTCACAATGATTGATTGGTCTGTTTTCACATGGTGAAGTAACAATATTTTTTTTCGGTGAGTTTTTAGTTGGGCTAGTATGAGATGTATATGATTTGAATGTAAGAGGGGGCTAAAATCTTAATGACGGAAGGATATGATGAAGATGGAGATTTGGTGATGAATGAGTGAAGTTCACACGGTGGATTATAGAGAAACAAGAAAAAAAAATGTTAAAAGTGAAAAAATAAAATAAAAAGTAAACAAAAAAAGTTAACCCAAAAAAAAATTAATAATGAAATAAAAGAAATACTTGTAAAGTTAAAGTTTTATATACTCTTTCGTCTCAATTTATATGACACTTTTCAGATTTCAAGATTCAAATAAGTCTAGCTTTGACCGTTAATTTTTTCATATACCTTTTAATGTTTTGATTTATTATTTATTGTGACTTATAATAATTATTACGTAGTTTATAAATATATAAAATCATTTTTAAAAATTTGCAAATTTTATGCACAAATTTTTGATTTAATTTAAACAATTTGACTATCAAAAAAATAAAAAATTTCGCATTAATTGAAATAGAGAAAATGTGTTTGCTCTTACTCTCTCCAACAGAGTAAACTACACATTCTTTAGCATTTAAAGAGTGAACAACTCCATTTTAAAATAGTCTAAAACGTAATATGACTCCGTGACATGTGAGTATCCAATTGAAAATCTGATTATAAATTGAAAGGCTTTAGACCATCTTCTCTAAGTTATTTTGGTCGAACTTTTAGTTTTTAGCCATCATAAAATATATCTTTAATTTAAAATATTTTTAAAGGAAATGTAAGGTCTAATAGAGAGGATGTAACATACAAAATAGAATCTTCCACCACAATTATTTAGTAAAGAAAAGGACAAGAATTATTTAATCCAATGCAATTAATATTTTTCTTAAAAGAATAAATTTTCAAGAATGATAAACACAAATACATTATGTGTAGGGGCCTCCTCAGAATTAGGACCAGAGTGAACAAAGAGCACTTTCACTTATTCGTATGTCCAATTTCTTATGGTATTTGTAACATCATCCAAAACTTACAAATTGAAACAACAACAAAAAAAATGGCTATCTTAATCGCAAGGTTGCCATGCAGATGCAGTCAACAACGATAAATCCTTCCATCCCAATTTTAAACACCCATTTTCTTCCACCAACGTATACCCTCTCGGAAACATCCCTAATAATAAACTTGCTTGAGCAGCTGGAGTACCCGATAATGAAACGGGTAAAAACCCGATTCGTTTCAATTCATCGCCCCATCTCTCTACGGGTACTTCCCCGGTCCTCTTGGGCCCACCTACCGCTACAATATTCCTAATTTCGCTACCGAACAACTGCTGTTCCACTGTATGCCTCTCTGCACTCTCTTCACTCAATCCATCCCCCAATGCATCAAACAACGCTGAGTAATAATGCAATGCCTCAACGAATCGGCTCAAAAAGTTTCCTCCGTGACTCAGATCTTGTTCAACCAGTGTGATCAATTTCGGCCTTAATGAAGTTAACAATCGGAAAGTACCTAAATCACTCCCTGTGATATTGTAGAGGCAATGGTGCATCCAATTGACAACGGTAGTTTCCCCAATTTTGACTCCGAGTTGATTCAGGTCTGTGATGTGTCCGATTTTGCCTTCAAACGGTTGAAACTCGAACGGAAGTCCGAATGAGTTGGCGAATTCGGTGAGTCGACGGCCGGTGGATTCGAGTAATTCCATGGAGGATCCGACGCCGGTGATTTTGATGGAACGGAGCTTTCTCGATCGAGAGGAGAGGATTTGGAACAATCCTGGCCATTGAAGACCTTGCATGATGTCGAGATCGATGACGTGGACGTGATCTTCACCTTCTAATGCTTGGTAAATAGCTTGATTTGCTGTGTAGTGAGAGAATTTGATGAGCGGACTTATTGTGTTGTAAGATTGCAGAGCGGTGAAGAGTTTTTGGGAATGCGTGAGAGTTAGGGATTTGAGGTTAAGCGGAGAATAAAATCGGAGATGAGAACTGATAATTCTTGCCGATAGAGATTCAGCGAAGTAAGCAGCGACTCGCTCAGCCGATGAGCCGAACGGCGATGAAAGCTCAGCGATTTCCGGTAATAAATCAGCAGCTTCATCGAGATTCTCCATGGCAACAAACTCAGCGCATTGAAGGAGCAAGCCGAGAAGGCGAAGACCTATGGAATCGGCGTCAACGAGAAGTAACTCCTCACCTTCTTCTTCCTCTTCCTCTCCCCTTTCATTTCGGGGCCGTTTAGTAAGAAGTTGAGGTTCATCTGAGACCGGAGTAAACTCAGAAATTGAGCGCTTAGAAGACATGGAAGATGAAGATGAAGATGTATGATTAATTGGAATTGCAGATACGAAAGAGAATTGAAGCATGATCATTCATCACATCACATGGCAAAGAACGTAGAATAAAAAAATGAGTGGTGAGGATAATTGAAAGGGGAATTTGTGAAAAAAAGGGTGATGACTTTTTGGAATTATTCATCTTTTGTAGGACACATTGAAGTGAGGTTTTTGTATTTTTGTGTTTGAATTTTTCCTCAATCATAAAATACTATACTCCTATTAATAATACTAGTGCTACCATTATTATAATACCTCATTCATCGTTATAAATATGTTCACATCTCTTCCAAGGGAAAAAACATAGTTTCCTTGGAAATAAATATTCTCCCTCTTGATTATTAGGTGTTCTAAATAAATTTATTTTTTTGGGGGTTAATTTTAGAGTAATATTAAACCTTAATATAGGAAATTCAAGAAACAAAAAAATGTTAGCGAATCGGTTCATATTTACTCAAAAATATAGAAGAATTCATAATAGAATTTGGAGTGAAGCAATTTTACCAGATTTAAAGGAGACATCACATATTCGAAAATTAGTTGTACAATCAGTCAATTTCAAGCAACTTTTTTTTTCATCAACTATTTGAAATTTCAGATAACGAATATTTTAGGTTATCAAATTCTAAGTAATTAATATCAATTTATACTGAATTGTCCCCGAATAACATTTTTTAAACAAATCAGAGCTAATTCAAATTACTCAATTATAAAAGATATGCGACCGAATGAATAAAATAGCGAATTAGAGATGGACTGAGTAACTAAAGTTTGAACCGTGCTAAGCTACTTCTAAATTCATTTTTTTATTTTATGTTAAGGGATTTATGTTTTTAATATATAAAAAACAATTTAGTTTATTTTCTAATATATTTTTCTCATAAAGGAATTTAATTGAATTATGACCTTTAGGATCATATAACTCTGCCACAATGTGGAAAAAGTCATGAACCCCACATGATGAATAATAATCTCCTGTATTTTTTATTTTTTGAATTATGAATTTACAAACATATTAAGAAAACATTAATTTAGATAGTGAATTCATCTTACCCATATTAATAGATAAAATCTCAAATATATTATCCACTACACTTTTCAAAAATATTAAGTCTATGTAAACAAGTAAAATTATCTTTTATTTTTTTAAAAAAGATACTAAATTAGAAAATATTTAATAAATAAATCGTAATAATAAAGTGTAAAGTTGCTGAAAATTTTGTTAAGAAATGCTTGTAGTAGCTTGTCACGTCTGTTTCGATACTCCATTTTGCAAACAAATATAATAGAGTAGTTATCATGTTACTCCAAGTAGCTTCAATGCCCCACGTTGCTTTGTCACTACTAATTTACCCAAAGAGAAAAAGTATGGCAAGCTTGATCTAGTACAATATCTTGGGATTCTCGAAGATTTGTTTGGGAAAATATTGGGGAATCCAGAGAGTATCTTGGGTAGACAAAAAATAAATAATTTATGAATTAAAGATATTAGTGATATATATTAGCACATAAGACAAAAGTTATATAAAATTACAAAAAATAAGTTTAGGGGTAATAGAATCTTAGTTTAGATAAGATATATCTATAAAATTTTAGTCATAGTCTAGGGGGTACTCGTGAATTTTCCCTTTTTATTAGGATGTTGTGTTGAAAAGATTGATAGATGATAAATGATATATTTGGTATAATTTTTGTATCAAGTATCACCACTAATTAAGGTTATGTATCAAAATTAATATTTGAACACGTACATTGTGTATGATAGAATTGCAATGTATCATTATGTTGAAATGAAGGCAATATACATTAGTTTAAGAAATAAAATCATCTAGATACATTTTTAAATCTCAACCTATATGTATCGGAAAAGATGAACACCCAAAAAATTGAACAAAAAGTCAACAATCTAATCAATGGAAAGCAACAAAGATGTATCCTTCTCGAACTAATTGGGTAAGACCAATACTGAAAGATCAAATCAATGGAATGAAGTGTATCAGAATCGCAATTAGAAATTTCTGAATCAATTCCAAATGAGTTCCAAGATGAACTCTCTGCATTTGCAACGTCTTCTGCCCCTCTTCCAGTAAAGAGACTGAAAGTTATGTCATAAGATTGATGATCAATAAATATATGAAAAATGACAATAAAAGCTTCTTTGGCATTACATTAACAATCACAATTACTTGCTCATATCTCCTTGTCATATATGTGTTTTGGAGATCCTTTTGTCTATGCTTAATCAATCACAACTAATTGTTTTTCAATTTTTAGATGAAAAAACTAGATTTTATAAAGAGAAACTTAAATTTGAAGTGATGAATGAAATCTACTTGTTAAATAATTAAAATCATTAATGGGAAAGAGAAAATATTTGAAATTCAAAAATGAATTAATGTTGGTAATTGTAGAGACTTGGCTTGAAAAAGGAAAGAAAATAATGGGTATGAGATTTCAAATCAATGTATCCGGAAAAGGGAATGATGGGAGCAAAAAAGGAATTTTTGATATTTTTTGAAATGGTAGGAAAAATGAGAAAATATGATAATAAATGGTGTACAGTTAGGTGAGTTTTCCTAAAACATTTACCGTAATTAGAGCTATCAAAAAGTGTGGGTCCAAATCCCGCAAGCCAAGAAAACTTAAGAGCTAGGGCGTTGCGGCCCTTCATCTGGAAGGGCTTGTAAATGTTCTGCCCAACCAAACACTAGAAGGGTCGAGGGTTAGGGCGGGCTAATAATTTTTCAAACTTATAATTCTATAACATCTTAAAAAGAGAAGATTTTCAAATCAAATATTACAAATAACTGTGTTGTTTCAATAACACTAGAAAAAATCTAGTGTGATTTGAATGTATCTTGCAAACTAGATGTGCGAGGGAGATAAGACAGTGACAAGTAAGATTGGAGGGAGGCAAGGGTGCAAGATCTGTCTATGTATCCTAGATACATGCAAATATATTTAGATAAAGTGTATCTAGAACAAATTAACCTAATTTTGAGTCCAAATATTCTGAAATACATGTATGAATTATAATCTGGAGATACATATGGAAAACATTCACAACCGAACAGCTTGAGAAAATTATAATCTGGAGGAGTTCGAAAAAGTTTCTCAAATAGAGAAATTCCATGTAAGAATGGTGATGGTAACCTATTGATGGTGTAAACTATATAAAAGGCAGCGCCAACCCAAAACTTGGATGGTATTGTGGCATCTGAGAGAATCGTATGCACCATCTCAAGGATATGTCGATGCTTCCTTTCTGCAACCCCATTTTGTTGGGGAGTGTCAGGACATGACTTACGAAATATTATACCGCAGTTAGAAAAGTGTGAAACCATAACCTTGTTGTCGAACTCTCCACCCCCATCACTTTGAAAGCATTTGATTTTAGTGTTCAATGTACTTTTCACTAGTTTTTGAAGGCACAAAAATACATAAAAACTTCATATTTATGTTTCATGGGATAAAGCCAAGTAAACCTGAAAAAATCATCAATAAAAATAACATAGTATTGATATCCTACATTAGATAAAACTGGTGACTGCCAAACATCTGAATGAACAATCTCTAAGGGAAAAGAGCTACAATGTTCAACTAATGGCAAACGATGAGCTTTTCCTAAGCGACAAGAAACACAATTATTCTGAAAGAGATTGACCAAATGAATGGAATATTTTCTCTAAGACTCGAATTCCATAGTGACCCAAACGACAATGTCATACGTCTCTTGATTGTCGTAGAGCAACTAAAGCTTGAGAAGGAGAACACACTGACTTGGAGGAAAGAGAGTATACATCGCCATTACCGAATTTCTGAGTGAGTGTTTGACCCGAGGCTTTGTCCAAAATACAAATAGAAGACGAGTCAAAATTAACAACAGAATTATTATCCTCACATAACTTTCTGACTGAAATTAAGTTATGTTGTAATTGAGGAATTTGAAAGACATAACATAAATGAAGGGGACGAGAGATAGAAGGAAATTGAACATATCCAGTATGACTAATATTGATTAATTTTTCATCCCCAACAAAAACACTATTATAGCTGGTATATGGAGTTCTATGCAAAAAATTACCTTAAGATGAGGTCATGTAAGCAGATGTTGCAGGGTCAAGGTACCAAAGTAGCATAATTCGTTTCACCAACAGACATGGTTGCAAAAGACTTAGGAAGATCATTAACAACAAAAGAATGATTAAACCTATTAGTGCACTGTAGAGCAGTATGACTAAGAGATCCACAAATTTGAAAAATTTTAGTTCATGGATGAGAACCAAGCACACTCGTGGATGGTGAATTAGTACATACAGAATATGAATTATAGGAGACATGGTAAGTACCACCATTACCTAATTGTAGCTGTCTTATTGCACTAATATGTGTATTATGGTTGCTAGAGTTGATTTGTGGTTGCTGCACGCGACCACCAAAGCCACGACCTTTGCCGCCACGACCACGACTTCTGGAAGAAGATCGACCTCGGCCACGACCAAAACAAAATTCAGAGCAAAAATCTTGAATAGGTGTAGAAACAGAATGTGCAGCAAATGCTTGATGCGTAATTGGCGAGGTAAGTTCCTTGAAACGCTACAACCTTTGCTCATGAAGTTTAAGTTTTGTGCGAAGATCTTCAAGCTATAAGTGACCACGAAAATATGTAATGATGCCAACCAAGGTGTCATACTCTTTTCCAAGGTCGAGTAAAACGTAATCAATGAAATCCTGAGAAGGGGCTAGTGAATTAATTGATGCAAGAGAATCAACTATTTGTTTGGCATTGCGAAGGTATTGATCAATACTCATATTATCATCCTTTCGCATGGTAGTGAGTTGGTGTTTCAACTCAATAGATTTATCCTGACTCGCATCCATGTAGAATCGATGTAAGGATAACCATATATCTCTGGATGTTGGAAGGAGATGAACATCAAGAAGAACTTCACGGGATAGTGTTGTGAATAACCAAGAACGGACACTTTGATCAATTTTTATCTAAGAGAGATAGAGAGGATTTGGTTGGTGATTGCTAGATGCATCACCAAAAAGAGGAGAATGGTGAGGAATTGAGCCATCAACGAACCCCATAAACTCATGGGAAAGTAGTAGAGCGGTGAAATGAGTGCGCCATGTGAGGTAGTCCTCCACAGAATCTAACGTAATCAAGTATCCTCAACAAGAAAACATGACCAATGTCCAACTTTACATATCATGGAATTTAGGCTTACATTTCATCGGATATTATCATTATAATCCAACGCATTTCATAAATGAACTACTCAACATATAGTATCAACAATGTGCCATGGTCATCATATATACGTAATATATTATCATAACATAAACATATAATAACCTCCTCCTAAGACTCTCTTCGAGGCTAACTAGTGCAATGTCTAGGTAGAGTTCATACCCCTACCTAGACTAAGCTAGACCTATTAGGTTATCCAAGTTAGGGTTCAAATCCCTTAATTCATTTTACCTTTTGGGAACATCTTGCCTAACCGACATAGACCACATGTGCTAGTGTGGAATTCTGTGTCATGAAACCCTACACCGAAAGAAGGTGTACTACTTGCCAAGGTAGTACCAAAACATGACACATAGCAACTACGTGGATCCACTAGCTAGTATTCCTATAGGGCAACATAGTTCAAGAATTAGGAGATTTAGTTGGGACCCTCTTTATCCGCCAGGCATTATAGTCTCCAATGTCAATAGTAATGTAGTGCTCCTACCTTTCCTATGTGGGAAAGGACACTTCTCTATCTAGTTAACTCAGTACTAAGCTAGAGTCCCTTTTTGAAATGTCTTTAAGCCTTTAATTATCAATCATAAATTAATTTAGGCCATAGTGTCTACCCCTCGTATAATCATCATCATCAATATCTCAATAAGAATTGTATAAGTATAAGTCCTTTCATCACAATTCATATAAGTGAGGTTAACACTTTAGCATTTCATAACATATTAAAGCTCATTGATAGTTTTCACCATCCTTATAGGGCATACACCTTAATCAACCTCACAACATAGTCAAGACATTTCAATTCAACATCATACCACCCTATAATCCTAGTATAAGGCATACTCCAATGTAATATCATGACTTAACAATAATTAATCACATTTGGAAGTAAAGATAGAGATTCTAAGACTTACCAAGTCTTCATCATAGTCTATCATCAAGGTCTTACCATCAACCCATAACTCAACCCAACTCGGGGAGTAACATCATCACACAATGATAATCAATAAGATAACAAAGTCAATTGCATCTCTATAGCACAATTCATCTTTAGATCATAACTTGAGACAAGATATATAGGCTAATTTCACATTATAATTCATAACCCTAAATCACATCTCAAGAACTAGAATGATAGGCCTATAATTCAGCTTAATTTAATCATAATAGCACCATAGAATAGTAATCAAATCAACAACCAACTCAATTGAATGATCATAATACAATATAGGTCAAGATCACTCATATTCTTCAATTTAGACCAACTCTCCCAAACGTTTTGGACATTTTGATTCTTAAATCTCCTAAATGACATATATGTTAGGCTTTATGACACCTATGTTAGGCTTTACAACGAGTCTTGAATTTTCAAGGTGTTACACTATGCTAACGGGAGGAGGCAGACCAAAGAAAGGAAAACTTGAACCTGCAATACTACTGATGCTAGAAGGAAAACTTGAAGGAAGATTTGAAACACTTGAAAGAAGATTTGAATCTGGAATAGTAGTGACTAGAAGGAACGACTGGTGTAGTGGAAGATGAAGACGCCATGTCGTAGAGAAGAAATTAGATGGGTTTCTGGTTATCTGATACCATGAGAATGTATTTGTGAATAGCATAAGAAAATCAACGAGCCTGGATCTATATTACTGTATATATAGGAAATCATGTATAGATATACTTACACATAAGTAAGAGGCCTAACAAGATTCTAAGAGTCCTAACAAGATTCCTAATAAGATTCTAAGAGTCCTTATATGAACTAATACCTACATAATATGAATTATAGGAGACATGGTAAGTACCACCATTACCTAACTGTGGTTTTCCAGTTGCACTAATACGTGTATTATGGTTGCTAGAGTTGATTTGTGGTTGCTGCACGCGACCACCAAAGCCACGACCTTTGCCACTACGGCCACGACTTCTAGAAGAAGATCGACCTCGGCCATGACCAGAACCAAATTGAGAGCCAGAGTCTTGAGTAGGTGTAGAAACAGAATGTGCAGCAAATGCTTGATGCGTAATTGGCGAGTCAAGTTCCTTGAAACGTTGCAACCTTTGCTCATGAAGTAAAAATTTTGTGCGAAGCTCTTCAAGCAATAAGTGACCAGGAAAATGTGTAATGATGCCAACCGAGGTGTCATACTCTTTTCCAAGGTCGAGTAAAACGTGATCAATGAAATCCTAAGAAGGGACTGGTGAATTAATTGCTACAAGAGAATTAGCTATTTGTTTGGCATTGTGAAGGTATTGACCAATACTCATATTATCATCTTTTCACAAGGTAGTGAGTTGGCGTTTCAACTCAATAGATTTAGCCTGACTCGCATCCATATAATGTCGTTGTAAGGATAACCATATATCTATGGATGTTGGAAGAAGACGAACATCAAGAAAAACTTCACGGGATAGTATTGAGAATAACTAAGAACGAACACTTTGATCATTTTTTATCCAAGAGAGATAGAGAGGATTTGGTTGGTGATTGCCAGATGCATCACCAAGAAGAGGAAAAGGGTGAGGAATTGAGCCATCAACGAACCTTATAAGCTCATGGGAAAATAGTAGAGAGGTGAACTGAGTGCGCCATGTAAGGTAGTCCTCCACAGAACCTAACTTAATGGTCACTAAATTGGTGACAGTATGGGTAGCAAGATTAGCAACAGAATCGAAATTTGGTAGAGTCAGAGAATCTATGCTAACAGGAGGAGGCAGACCAAAGAAAGGAAAACTTGAACCTGCAATAGTACTAATGCTAGAAGGAAAACTTGAATGAATATTTAAAACACTTGAAGGAAGATTTGAACCTGGAATTGTAGTGACGCTAGAAGGAACGACTTATATAGTGGAAGAAGAAGACGTCATGTCGTAGAGAAGAAATTAGATGGATTTCTGGTTATGTGATACCATGAGAAGAAGACGTCATGTCGTAGAGAAGAAATTAGATGGAGTTCTGACTCTGTATTACTATATATATAGGAAATCATGTACTGATATACTTAACACATAAGTAAGAGTACTAATAAGATTCTAAGAGTCCTAACAATAGTCCTAATAAGATTTTAAGAGTCCTAATATGACTTACTACCTACAGAATATGAATTATAGGAGAAAGGGTAAGTACCACCATTACCTAACTGTGGTTGTCCAGTTGCACTAATGCGTGTATTATGGTTGCTAGAGTTTATTTGTGGTTGCTACACGCGACCACCAAAGCCACAACCTTTGCCACCACGTCCAAAACTTCTGGAAGAAGATCGACCTCGACCACGACCAGAACCAAATTGAGAGCCAAAATCTTGAGTAGGTGTAGAAACGAAATGTGCAGCAAATGCTTGATGCATAATTGGCGAGTCAAGTTCCTTGAAACGCTGCAACCTTTGTTCATGAAGTAAAAGTTTTGTGCAAAGCTCTTCAAGCTATAAGTGACCAGGAAAATATGTAATGATGCCAACCAAGGTGTCATACTCTTTTCCAAGGTCGAATAAAACGTGATCAATGAAATCCTGAGAAGGGGCTAGTGAATTAATTGTTGTAAGAGAAAATTATGTTTCTATATTGATGATTTCTTTCGTGTCAATTTGCCATGAAAGATCTTGGTAATCTCCATTACTTTCTTAGTGTCCATGCTACCCGTCACGTCAATTTGCCATGAAAGATCTTGGTGATCTCCATTACTTTCTTGGTGTTCATGCTACCCGTACATCTACTGATCTTCATCTATCTTAGCAAAAATATGTATCTGATTCATTGCTTAAGTTTCATATTCATACTTGCAAGCCCATTTATACCCCTTTTGCTTCTCGAACTTCCCTTTCACTTGTGGATGGTGAGTTGTTTTCAGATCTTATAGAATATCGGAGCATGGTAGGTGCACTTCAATATTTAACGTTGACTCATCCTGATATTGCTTATGTTGTAAGTGTTGCCTCGCAATTGATGCATGCTCCTCATACCACTCATGCACTCGATGAAGCGTATTTTTAGGTACTTGCAAGGTACTATTACACATGGTCTTTTTCTTAGCGCATCATCATCCAATTCTACAATGGTGGCCTATTCTAATGCTGATTGGGCTGGCTGCCCAGATAGTCGACGTTCCACTACTGATTCACAGTAATTTTGGGCTCTAATCTTATCTCTTGACGTGCAAAGAAGCAACCTACTGTCTCTAGATCTTCTACTGAAGCCGAGTATAAAGTTGTTGCCTACATTTCTACTTACCAACATCTGGTAGTATTACAAGTTTACAACATAGTGTATCTAAGTAATTAATCAGACCTAGGCTCAACCTTAATCAAACATCAAAGGTCAATAGCTTATATAAGCCGAGCATACAAGTCCTTATTTTAAATGACTTACAAAATTATATCCCAACCCTGTCCCAATCATAGTTTTGATAGGGCCATCTCTATCTGCTAAGTCAAAGTAGTCCATTTTGATGGCTCTAATCATAACTAAACAACTTTTAGTGACAACTTCCCTCTATAATCATGACTAAATAACTTTTAGTGATAACTTCCCTTCGTTCCATCATTATAAGCTTCCAATTTTGGTGTCGCCGACTATCTTCAGGTATGACATTTCTTTATCTTCTCATGATCTTTCTGCATCTCCTGAAGGATTACGCATATTCAAGTGTTCTGGTTGTAACTTGGAAAATTTCTTCTGTCTGCTTCCTCGTCGGATAAGCATTTATCAATACAAGAAATGAAATGGCTTTTTTTTCTCTAGATTATCAAAATGACACTTCTTAATGACACCATATCACTCTCCTCTTTATTTGCTTAGATTTTCATTTTAATTTTTAAACAAGAACAGTTATTCTCTGAAGGGTCGTTTGATCACAAAATAAGAATATCTCATGAATTAAGAAATTTCATAATTAAAAATATAGTTGTTTCATTTTCTATAGTTATATTCATCAATTTAGTATAAAATGATTAAATTTATATCCCTTATCCGATTAAGAAAGACGAATCATTCAGAAAAATTCTACTTTGCATCCGAATTTTAAATCTACCTAATATATTATTGTCATAAAAATGTCATAATTATAGGACGGATAATTTAAAGGTAGTTAGTAACCCTATACTTTCAGTTTATAAGGCATCTAAGAGGCCAGCATTATACCGCTCAACCAAATATGAATGAAAATTTTAATCAAAACAAGTAAACGTTGCAAATACTGCTATACCTTTACCCTCTTGAGTTACTAACAAATATTCTGGGCTTTGAACCTTTTTAACAAAAGAGGTTTGGCAACTATACTTGCAACATGTTAGGAAACAAAACTTCCCATTCCATGAAGAGAACATTTCAACAATATTCACCAAAGGGACGCAAATATCTCAAAAATAAGGTTACGTTAAGTCAATTAGAGGACATCCGTATCATACATGCAACTCATAACAAAATTGATGCTACTATACTTTCTTCTATGACTCAGAAATCCCAAGTCCAAACAACATTAACAGTACTCCAAACAGCACTTGCTATAATTTGAAAGTACATATCGGAACAACAAAATTGCAATCTTTCAATATCAGGAAGAGAAAGTACTCCTAAAGCTTGGAAATAACAAAATAGAATGTAGCAGGAGACAGGTAGCAAGATGTAATTGACTTGCATCATGCTGTTTAATACTGACTATTCATCTATGCTTCGGAAACTTGAACATCCCTCACTTCAATTTTAAGAGAGAGTTCACCATATGAAGCAACACATAAACAATAAGAACAAAAAAAACTGAAAACATTTCCACAAGACGGACGGAATTTTGATAATTAAATGTTGCAATCCAACCATCAAGCAAACTAGATAAGAAACTAGTTTACTTAAATCACTAAAGGACTTTGGATTGATATCATTCTATGCCTTCCTTGACACGTCCATCGGACATTAATAGGTCAATGCACGCAACGCCTCAGAAAGCAAAATATATTACCAATTCAAATTTACTACAGTCACAGCTTGTGTATTCATTACAACAACATACCACATATAACACCACAACATACACCTATACACTGGTAAAAGACCTACAACAATCTTGAATTGCAACCACCATACACCAATACAAAGGTAACAAACTAGAAGCACTTATCAAAGATCATACTACTAATTTGGTATTTATCAAATACTGATCATAAAACTCTAAACAGCACTTGCTCCAATCTGAAAGTAAATATCAGAACAACTAAACTGCATTCATTCAATCTCATGAAGAAGAAATAATTTTCCTAAAGCTTGGAAATGATAAAATAGGATGTAGCAGGAGACAGGTAGCAAAATGCAATTGAAATACACCATGCTGTTTGATACTGACTATTCATTTATGCTTCGGAAACTTGAACATCCCTCACTTAAATTTTAAGAGAGAGTTCACCATATGAAGCAACACACAATCATTAAGAACAAAAACTAAAGTCACTTCTAAGGAAACAGTTACACAAGACAGACGAATTCTGATCATGTTGCAATCCAACTATCAAGCAAACTAGACAAGAAAACAGTTCACTTAACTCACTATAGGACTTCGGATTGACATCATTATATGCTTTCCTTGACACATCCATCGAATATTAATAGGTCAATGCACGCAACGCCTCAGAAAGCAATACATGTTACGAATTTAAATTCTCTAGAGTCACAGCTTATGTGTTTTCACTACAACAACAGCATACCCTATGTAATACCACAACATACACGTACGTAAAGACCACAAACAATCTTAAATTGTAAACACCATACACCAATATAGTGGTAACAAACTAGCTGCACTTATCAAAGCTCATACTACCAATTTGGGCTTCGTAGTCATGTTAGGTATACACTCATTTCATCATAATAATTACAATATTAATCATAGATGTAGAAAACATTAGCAATTCGAATAATGATTAAAGATAAAACCAGATCTATCATTTCAATTTAAAAGCTGTTTGAACAAGAACAAAACAGAGCAAATATTCTGAATATCCAGAACAGAAAATTACCAAATTAAGAGCAAACCACTCAAAATCTAAGCTTGGTGAAGAACCAGCGATTTTTCCCAGTTTTGAATCGCTCTTCAAACTTAGCTTTAGCCTCCTTAGCAGCAGTAACCTTCTTATCACGTGACTGAAGGCAATCGACTGTAACGGCTTCCTTCAAATCGACATCCAGGGTGTAACGAGTAGGCATGATGTGGTTGTAATTGACAAGCTTGATGAAAGTCTTTACGCGTGACTTCTTCGCCTGCTTTTTCGCAGAGTCCTTACGGATCACTTTCTTCGGGTACTTAGCTACGCCGGCGACTAAACAATGTCCGTATGGCCTGTCACGTGTCCCATCGTCGAATGCTCGAACAATCACCGCTTTCCTCCCGGCGTACTTGCCTTGGAGAACCACTACGGCTTTGTTTGGCTTAAGGAATTTCACCATTTTTCTGCACTTGTCCTTGCTGGTATGACTGACGATGGATGAAACCCTAACTAGGTTTTCCTTCGTTTATATATGACAGAGAGATTGGCGTTGCTAAAGGGCTTTTGGGCCTTGGGTTTACATTTTGGGCTTCGATCTTATAACAACAGAAAATGTAAAAAGGAGAAAAAATCACACCACTTATATTTGGCTGCAATCATTTAAAAATAGTGACTTCAAATATATTTGTTGTACAAAGGTATGTTTTAAATATAGGTATATAAAAATTGAAATATAATGCTTTAAGAAATTTCAAATATAAAAGGTAAGTTTAAATAATCGATTGAAAAATAATGTCACGTTATCATTATGGTCAAATGAGTTTGTTAGATTTATTGTTCTTGACGATTGGAGTTTGTATTATATATATGAACTTTAACTTTCAAATGTTTAACTTATTTGGAGAAGATTTCGGTATTGAATTGTTGAATTCCAAGAACAAAACAAAATTGATTAAAAAGTGAAAGACATATATGACTTAAATTTTAGTCAAATTTTACATACATGAAAAAATAACATTTAGTCATTTTTTACTTCAATAAAAATATTTAAAATTAGTATCACGATTGAATTTTTTGTTGAGTCGTGACGGATATTTAATGCCTTAATTTGACCGTGCGAATCATTTTGATATTTTGTCCTTAAAATATAAAACAGGAAAAAGTTTATAATCATACCCCTCGTTATAAAAGTTACTCATATATATCCTTATCATTATACAAATAGTCACATACGCTACCATTACAGAGGGAGCTTACATATGCCCTTCATTTAGCGAATGAAAATTTTTGTTTTGAATTTATTCTTTTGACTCTAAATTTTAAATAGTTCACATGGGGTATATATGATCCTTCTAGCAAATTCAAGTTATATTTTAATCTTTTTCACACATAAATTACTTTTTGTTATAAATCCATTAAATAAGTCCATAGTCCATAAAGTTAGTACATGAACAACCATTCATATTCACTAGGTTACATGAACCTTTTTGGATAAGAATGAATCTATTTATTATGATATTTAATATGGTGACCTTTGGAGTGATTTCTCACTCTATAAATAGGGTTGTTCATTCACTATTGTAATATATACATATGAAACTTACATATATTTGAATAAGAAGAAAGTCTTATCCTACATCTACTTTTCTTGTCTTCTTCTTATAATCTTGATTTTACAACACGTTATCAGCACGAGTCTCTACCAGTTCAAGTAAAGACTTTAAAAACCTCGGAGGTAAGAATTTCCTTTTTTTAAAATAATGTCTAATCTTTCTAAACTCGAATTTCTTGCTATAGACATATCGGGAAAAAGCTATCTATCATGGACACTCGATGCATAAATTCATCTTGATGCGATGGGTCTAGCAGACACCATCCAAGAAAATAATCAAGCATCGAATCAAAACGTGCTAAGGCGATGATATTTCTCCGTCATCACCTTGATGAGGGTTTGAAAATGGAATATCTCACTGTTAAGGATCCTCTGGTGTTGTGGAACAATTTAAAAGATAGATATGACCACCTGAAGTTGGTCGTCCTTCCACAGGCACGTTATGACTGGATCCACTTGAGACTTCAAGATTTTAAATCTATCAGTGAGTATAACTCTTCCATGTTTAAAATTATCTCATAATTAAAATTATGTGGAGAAAATATCACTGACCATGATATGCTGGAAAAAACGTTTTCCACTTTCCCTGCCTCGAGTATGCTTCTGCAGCAGCAATACCGAGAAATGGGATTTAAAAAGTATTCCGAATTAATCTCACATCTCCTTGTTGCTGAACAACATAATGATTTACTGATGAAAAACCATGAAAGTCGACCTACTGGTTCTATGCCATTTTATGAAGTAAATACGGCAATTTTTCACCAATCTAAGCGTGAAATAGGTCGTGGCATTAGTCGTGGCTGTGATCGTGGTCGAGGAAGAAATTTCAATCATGGTGATCGTCTTGCACTAAATAATAACATTCAACACCAGCAGTGTAAAAAGAAGAATGAAAAACATGACGTAGTGCAGAAGAAAAATTCAGACAACAAATGTTATCGATGTGGAGGAAAAGGACATTGGTCACGTACCTGTCGTACGCCAAGGCACCTGGTTGAGTTATATCAAGCTTCCCTGAAGGAGGTGAAAAATAACGCAGAAGCCAACTTTATCACGGAAGATACTGTTGAACCCATGCATCTAGATGTAGCGGATTTCTTTGAGAATCCGAAAGGAAAGATAGATCACCTGATAGGTAATGGGTCTGTGATAATATAAATATATTTCATTTTCGTCGTTTATATGAACTAGTATGAATATGTTTTTTTCTAGATTTGTAAATAACTAAAAGGTTGTATTGTTTTTGTTTAGTAATAATATTATAATGTTTATTCCTTTATATTTTATCTTGAAGAATATATGGATACCTCAATGATCAATCATGAAGATATTTGTATATTGATAATGGAACAACGCACGTCATATTCAAAGATGAGAAATACTTCTCCTACTTGCTTAGAAGAAAAGCAAATGTTACTACAATTTCTGGTAATTCAAACTTAATAGAAGGCTCCGGAAGAGCTACTATATTTCTGCCTAAGGGGACAAAACTTGTCATAGAAGATGCTTTGTTCTCTTCTAAATCCCCAAGAAACCTGTTAAGTTTTAAAGGTATTCGCCGAAATGGATATCATGTCGAGATAATAAATGAAATGAATGTTGAATACCTTGGTATTACCAAGATTGTCTCAGACCAGAAATATGTATTGCAGAAATTATCAACTTTATTTTCTGGCCTGTATTATGCAAAAATAAGTACGATTGAAGCACACTCGTAAACCAGAAGTTTACTGACTTAAAGACTTTTGTACTTTGGCATGACCGAATAGGTCATCCTGGATCAATAATGATGAGACGAATCATTGAAAACTCAAATGGTCATCCAATAAAGAACCTGAAGATTCTTACAAATGATGAGTTTCGTGTTTTGCTGTTGCTGCCAAGGCAAATTGATTACTAGGCCATCACCAATGAAGGTTAACATTGAATCCCCTCAATTTTTGGAACGAATACATGGGGATATTTGTGGACCTATTCACCCATCTAGTGGGTCGTTTAGATATTTTATGGTCCTAATAGACGCATCTTCAAGATGGTCTCATGTGTTGCTCTTATCATCTCGCAACCTGGCGTTTGCAAAATTATTGGCACAATGATACGATTAAGAGCGCAATTTCCAGATTATCCATTAAGACAATTCGTCTTGATAATGCTGGCGAATTCACATCCCAAGCTTTTGATGCTTATTGCGTATCAGTAGGGATAAAAGTTGAACATCCTGTAGCTCATGTTCATACTCAAAATGGCCTTGCTGAGTCATTTATTAAGCGCTTACAATTGATAGCAAGACCTCTACTTATGAAAAGTGAGTTGCCTACTACTGTTTGGGGTCATGCTATCTTACATGCAGCATCACTTTTTCATCTCAGACCGACTCATTATAATAAATACTCCCCATTACAATTGGTATTTGGTCATGAACCAAATATAGCTCATCTTCGAATTTTTGGATGTGTTGTATATGTGCCTGTAGCACCACCTCAGCGCACCAAGATGGGCCCTCAAAGAAGGTTAGGCATATATGTTGGGTTTGATTCACCCTCAATAATTCGCTACCTTGAGCCATTGACGGGAGATTTATTCACTCCAAGATTTGCAGATTGTCGATTTGATATAACAATTTTCCGCAATAGAGGGGAAGAGAAAAAGAAAAAAACTTAAAAGTGAAATTGCATGGAAAGTTTCATCATTATCTCATTTTGATCCACGCTCCCCTGTGTGTGAACAAGAGGTCCAGAAGATCATCCATTTGCAAAACATAGCAAATCAAATGTTAGACGCATTTACTGATTCAAAAAGGATAACAAAGTCACATATTCCTGCAGTAAATGTGCCTATCCGAATCGACGTCCCAAAAGGACCATCTACAAGTGTCATAGCTTCTGAATCACAAATACGCCTGAAGCGTGGTAGACCATTGGGTTTAAAAGCTAAGAATCCTAGAAAAGGAAGTACAAAAAATGACACTATAAAATAATTTCATGAAGAAATTCGAGATCTGATTAATTCTGATATTCTTGAAGAAATCAGTGAACCCGAGACTCAAGTAAATGAAGAACTCACAATAAGTTCTTTTACAGGTGATGGGATAAGTTTAAATAGATCAAAAATCATAGTGAATAATGTTTTCGCATATGATGTTGCACTTAACATCATGCAAGAAAATGAGGATCTTGAACCTCTATCCGTCGAAGAATGTCGACAAAGACGTGCTTGGCCAAAATGGCAAGAAGCAATTCAATCAGAATTGAATTCACTTGCTAAGCGTGAGGTTTTTGGACCAGTAGTCCAAACGCCTAGTGATGTTAAACCAATTGGCTATAAATGGGTCTTTGTACGAAAAAGAAATGAGAGAAATGAGATTGTAAGATACAAGGAACGCCTTGTTGCACAAGGATTCTCTCAACGACCTGGTGTCGACTATGAAGAAACATATTCACCTGCTATGGATGCAATAACTTTTCGATATCTCATCGGTTTAGCTGTACATGAAAATCTTGAAATTCATCTAATGGATGTGGTTACAGCTTACCTTTACGGTTCACTTGATAATGAAATTTATATGAAAGTTCCAGAAGGACTTAAAATGCCTGAAGCATGTAGTTCAAAATCTCGGGAAATATATTCAATCAGATTACAAAAGTCATTATATGGCTTAAAACAATCAGGGTGCATGTGGTATAATCGCCTCAGTGAGTACTTGATAAAACAAGGTTATATATATGATGTCATTTGTCTTTGTATAATTATTAAGAAAACAACATTGGGGTTTGCTATTCTTGTTGTTTATGTTGATGACATTAATCTCATTGGAACTCCAGAAGAGGTTCAAAAGGCAATTGAATATCTAAAGAAAGAATTTGAGATGAAAGACCTTGGTAAGACAAAAATTTGTCTTGGACTACAAATAGAATATTTAGTAGACGGGGTCTTTATCCATCAATCTGCCTATACTGAGAAAATCTTGAAACGATTTTACATGGACAAAGCATATCCATTAAGTACTCCAATGGTTATCCGATCACTTGAAGTGAGTAAGGATCCATCCGACCTCAAGAAAGAGATGAGGAACCTCTTGGTCCAGAAGTACCTTATCTTAGTGCAATTGGGGCACTTATGTATCTTGCTAATGCTACGAGACCTGACATAGCATTTTCTGTTAATTTGTTAGCAAGATATAGTTCTTCCCCTACACGAAGACATTGGAATGGAGTTAAACATATATTGCGATATCTAAGGGGAACTAGTGATATGGGTCTTTTTATACTAACAAAGATAGTGCAGATCTTGTTGGTCATGCAGATGCAGGTTATTTATCTGACTCACATAAAGCTCGATCACAAACAGGTTATCTGTTCACATACGGAGGTACTGCTATATCATGGCGATCTACGAAGCAGTCTATTGTCGCTACTTCTTCAAATCATGCTGAGATAATAGCCATTCATGAAGCAAGTAGAAATTGTGTATGGTTAGATCAGTAATACATTCTATCAAAGAAAGATGTGGTTTGAAGTGTGACGTCAAGATACCCACAATAATCTTTGAAGACAATGCTGCATGCATAGCTCAATTAAAAGGAGGCTTTATTAAAGGAGATAGAACGAAACACATTTCACCAAAATTATTATTCACACATGATCTCCAGAAGAATGGTGATATTGATGTGCGACAAATTCGTTCGAGTGATAATCCAGCAGATTTATTTACCAAATCTTTACCGGCCTCAACTCTTGAGAAGATGGTTCACAAAATTGGAATGCGGAAACTTAACCATCTGAATCGTGGTTTTTATCAGGGGGAGCAAAATACGCATTGTACTCTTTTTTCCTTAATCTAGGTTTTGTCCCATTGGTTTTCCTAGAAGTTTTTTTAATGAGGCGACAAATAATGCGTATCAAAGATATGTGTATCTTTTCCTTCACTAGATTTTTTTCCACATGGTTTTTTTTTAGTAAGGTTTTAACGAGGCACAATATCTATGGGACATCCAAGGGGGAGGGGGAGTGTTATAAATCCATTAAATAAGTGGATAGTCCATAAAGTTAGTACATGAACAACCATTCATATTCACTAGGTTACATGAACCTTTTTGGTTAAGAATGAATCTATTTATTATGATACTTAATATGGTGACCTTTGGAGTGATTTCTCACTCTATAAATAGTGTTATTCATTCACTATTGTAATATATACATATGAAACTTACATATATTTGAATAAGAAGAAAGTCTTACATCTACTTTTCTTGTCTTCTTCTTATAATCTTGATTTTACAACACTTTTAAACATCTTTTATTTCTTTCACTCATTAATGTAAGGAAAAAATTAAAAATATAATTTTGCGGCTATATTGTAATTTGAATTTTGTATTTGTAAGAATAATATTGGGGCATGTATAATAATTTTTACAAGAAAATTAGTGAAACCTAAAATAAATTTGACCATAAAAACAATAATTTTAAAATAGTCGTTGAAATAAAAAAGTAAAAATATGTGTGAGGAGGATCAATATATCTCATATAGATTATGTTATTCTAAAAAAATAATTAAAAATCAATTTAAATTAAGTTGTTCACTTTCGTGAGAGAAAAGGAGTATATATGAATCATTTGTATAACGTTATGGGTATATACGAATCCATTTTTTTAACTGAGGGGTATACTAGCTCTAAATAACAAAGTTAAAGGGCATATCAAACCTTTTTTCCTATAAAACATTATTTATCCCATGGCAGTTCGACATGATAATTTAGAAAATCATATGATAGACATTTGAATAATTCTAAAACAATTCTTTCTAAAATTTGTAAAATTTTATGTCAAAATAAATTCAAATCTATTATTCATTTTGTTCATTTTCATTTATCATAATTGGACTTTTTACACTGATTAGATAATGATATCATGGACAATACTTAAAATTTCTAATGAGCTTCTAATAATTAATGGACTTTAAACATTATCACCTTACTCACACACATAATCATGGATAAGACTTGCAATTTCTAATAGGCTTCTAATTATGATATTATCACCTAACTCTCAACTCATAGTCATGGGCAACAGTTACAATTTCTAATGGGCTTCCCGCACATTTATCATAACTAATTGGCATTTGATTTATCGACTACACACATCATAAACATAGACAAGACTTAAAATTTCTAATGGACTTTCAAGAACTAATGAGTTTTTGATATTAGAGAAATTTTTCAAAATGTCAATATTTTAGCATTTAAGAGGACTCATTAGCAACAATTTCAATATTTAGTAAAAATGTCATTTTAGTTTGTTATGTATCTTATTTATGTATTTATTATTTATTTTTATTTAAATAATATAATTATTTAATAACAAAAAGGAGAATTTTTATTATTTATTTTTATTTAAATAATATAATTATTTAATAACAAAAAGGAGAAAATTAAGGGGGAATATTTCAAAAAAAGCAAGCATCCTTAATTTTCTCATCAGTTACATTTTCAAATAAAATTTAAATTTTATTTTTTTTTCTCCAGAATTTTTACCTTTTTAAAATTATATTCATTCCACAATATATTTTATTTATATTTATTATAGTTTTTTATTAGTTTGTATTCATTCCAATAGGTATGCCGAATTTATCTATATAGTCATTTAAGAAATATATTTGTATTTTCATATATTTTTTCCCTATATAGTTTTTTTTTCTTCAAAAATCCTGTATGTATTCATTTCAATATGTATTTTATTTGTATTTCTATTTATTCTATTTTTTATTAGAATTTTGTATAATAATATATAAAATACAAAAAATTAGTATGATGAAAAAGTGAATGAAATATAAAATTGAAAAGAAATAATGAATATTTGGTGTACTCATTCTTAAATAAAATACATAACTAGTTGACATACCTTTAAAATAAATACAAATTAGAAAAAAATGTCAAATTCAGTTGACATACCTTTATTAGTTTGTATTCATTCCAATATGTATGTCAAATAAAATGTAGCTATTTAAGAAATACATTTGTATTCGTATATATTTTTCACTGTGTATTATTTTTCTTTTCAAAATCTTATTTCCTTTTCTAAGTCGTATTCATTCCAATATGTCTATTATAGTATTTGTATTCGAATACAAATAAACTAATAGAAAGTTGTTCTTCTTATAAATAAAATACATAACTAGTTGACATACATTTGGATGAATACAAATTAGTGACAGATACAAGATTCATAAACCATGCAACATGAAATTTTGAATAAATACATATATTGATAGTATACATAGCGATTTGAATACAAATTAAGAAAGCATAACAAATTCTAAAATAGAACTATAAATACAAAACAAACTAATAGAAAATTGTTCGACAACTATCTGATCTTCGTCGTCTTTTTCAAGATCCTAATGAGTAGACAAAGATTCTACATTTGCGTTCTGAATTTGAGGAAGGTTTTGCACACCAATGACTCTTGTAAATGTTCTTACCCCCTTTTTTCCCTCATTTTAGCAGCGGATCATACATTATACACTATTTGTTATGTAATAAATAAATTAAAGGATGAAAAATCACCAGAAATTGGTTGATTAAGATGAATACCTCTAGTAAGCCTCTTGGATTCAGCCATTGGAGAGTAAAAAATAACGGAAATTGAAAAATACAAACAACATTTTTTTAAGATTTAAACAAAAATAAAATTAGAAAGAAATCTGAAAATAGGATAAAGATTAGAGATACCTTAATCAAAGGATTCTTGTTGATTCAATTTTGGATTAAAAAACAACCAAAATATATGGCAAAAAAATATTTGCAACTTGAATGTTGGAGGAAAATCAGAAAAGATAACCATGAGAGAGAAAAAAATTAAATGGGAGAGAGAATTAACAATTTGAAAAGATAAATATGAGAGAGAATATTTTTTTTTAAAAAAAAGGATATATAGAATTAATTAAAAAAGAGAGATAAAATAGGAAGAAAATTGGGACACATAAATTTTTTAAAATAATGACATTTTTGACATTATTGCTAATATTTATAAAGTATGGATATTTTTACTAAATATGTTATTTATTTTGACTAGTTTACTAATTTTTCCTTGATATTATCACCTATTCACATCATAATCTCTGACAAGACTTAAATTTTCTAATGGGCTTTCAATAACTAATGAGTTTTTTTATAATGTCACTTTACTCACACTCATAATCATGGACAAGACTTACAATTCTAATAGGCTTTCAATAATTAATGAGTTTTTTATTCACCTTATTCACACTCATTATTAGGGGTGTAAAAAATCAAACTAAAAATCGAATCAACTTGCAAATCGAATCAAATTGAAAAAAAACTCGATTTGGTGTTGAGAAAAAAACTCAACTATATTTGAGTTGAGTTGGCTTCAACTAAAAAAATCAATCCGAAACAAAATCAACCCGACATTATATATATAATTTTTAAAATTTTATTTTATATGTGAAAACATTTAATTTGATATAATTTTTAAATATTTTATTATAATTCATACATGTTGTTAATTATAACATAGTTTAAATCAAAATCAAACTAATACTAACGCATACAAAAAATCAATTCAACACTAAGAATGACAATAATATTAAAAATTTGTTTTTAGTTTTACATAAGTTTAGACAATTAAATGCATAATCTAATTTTACTTTCTTTTAATATTTGGTCATGTAACTAATACTTACAAAACTTATTTTAGCATAATTTAATACTTTTAAATTATGATCAGTTTCATTATGACTTATAAAAGTTTGCAATATTTGTTTTACACGACGTCATTAATATTTTTTTGTTAGATATTTTAGTCTCATTAATCATATCATATTTTATGTTATTTGCTTAAGAAATAACTTAGATAGTTGCATTTGGGTAGGACTAAAAAAAATTTGAAGTATAAGTAAATTATATGTTTGTATGCGTAATTTATCAAAAAAAAATGAAAAACCTGATACGAAGTTTAAAACTCGAGTTTTATTGGTTTATAAATTCTGAAATTAGAAACAAATGGTTTAATTTTATATTTGAAAAATCCAAATCAACATGTACACTCTTACTCATAATCATGGACAAGACTTACAACTTATAATAGGCTTTTTAGTCTAATGGGCTTTTGATATTTGATATTAGAAAAAATTACCTAACTATACATCATTAATCATCATATTTTTTTTATTTTCCCTACCATTTCAAAAAATATAAAAAATAATTTTTTGCTCTCATTCCTCAGATATATTAATTTGAAATCTCCTAATCATGATTTTCTTCCTTTTTTCACTCTAAAAATTTCTCCACAGTTACTTTCATAAATTTATTTTTGAATTTCAAATCTTTTCTCTTTTCAACAAAAGATTTCAAATTATTCAAGAGGTAGATTTCTTTCATCCACTTCAATTTTTTAATAAATTTTTTCATCTTAAAAAATTATTGAATCTTTTACTCCCAGTCTCTTTATTGAAGAGAGGTGGAAAAACCTTGTTAATGCACATAGTTCATCTTTGAATGCATTTGAAATGGTTTCAGAAATTTCTAATGGCGGTCTTGATACATTTTATTCCGTTGGTTCGATTTGTTAGTTTTTTTGCCTTACTTTCAATGTATTTCGCTTATTTTGATTTTAAATAAGTCTTTTTTAGTGTTATCATTGATTCGATACATCACTGCTACGTTAGTTTTTGTTTTATGCAATGTATCATGTTCATATTTAAGGTATTGATACATAACTCTAATGTTATTGAATATTTGATTAGTGTTTATCATGTTCAATATAAAGGTATTTGATTCATAAACTTTGTGTAATGTATCATGCGCAAAAAAATATGTTATTTGAAACAATTACATGTATAATGTTTTTCTAAAAATAAAATATATATTTTTTTTTTAAGAAAAATAAGATGGGAAATATAGGTAATAATATATCATGCATTAATTTTTTTAGGCATGATATGTAAATTCAAATTCATACTAAATGTATCTGATACATAACTTACCAAACAATAATGTATCAATCTCAATAAATACAGTTCATACATAAACCTCAATGTTATGTATCTAAAGCATTGTGTATCAAATAATTGATAGATGCATGATACATAATATATACCAAATTCAACAGTTTTACAAACTTTATTACATATATCATTATAATCACTGTTGTTTTATGTTCCCACACAAAAAATTGTTACCTAGAATAATTATATGTAACATGTTTCTTTTTATAAATACAATATTTCTCAAACAAAATAGGATACATAAATATTAATATAACATACACTAATTTTTTTAGACATGATATATCAAATTGAATTTATACTGAATGTATCTGATACATATCAATAACCACATATACAATGTATCTATCAAAACTATATGTTGTTTTAATGTGTAGCAGATACAAATGAATAATTTCATAGCAACATGAACGACTCAGAGCTATTACCTGAAGTAAATTTGCAAAAAGAAGATATCATATCGTTTTAATCAACCCAGTTGTCCAACAAGTAGGCAAAATCAAGTGATGTTGCCCCTCCCACTGCAAAATAAACGCCTTGCCTAAATTTTAAAATATTTCTTTCATTTTTTTTCCTTCCAAATATGGTGCCACTAATATATGAGAAAATTAATATCCTTGCATAAGCATTCAAGAGGAGTCCAGATACTATAACACGAGAGCGCAATTAACAATGGACAACAATTAGTTGATTCATCCATTGAACTATGTATTAATTATTCAAATTTGTAGATATACATACCAATAAAATTAGCTATTGTACTTGACTTTTTTTAATCTATTACGATTTCGACTTGGGTGAGAATTAAAAGAAGAAAATTTTAATTGTTTGAAACTAGACGATTTGGAATAGAATTGAGAGAAGAAAATTTTAATTTTGAATTGAATTTGGCGAATTTGGAAGAGCATTGAGAATAGAAAATATGAATTTTGATTTGATTAAACCTTTTAAGATTAGGAGAGATTGAAATTAAGTAAATTAGCGTGATTTGGGGAACTCGCATCAATTTTATATTCTCTTTCCTTTAAAAGTGTAACTGATTTTGTTTCAATGTATCAGATTTAATGTATCCGGCTTCTTTGCTATATATCCGGATAACAATAATTTTGAGGAATTTTATAAATTGAAAAAGAATAGAGATAGAATTAATTTAGGTCCTTACACTATAGGATTTATGTAAGTTATACTTGATATTATCACCTTACACACATTCACAATCATGGACAATACTTAACAATTTCTAATGAGCTTTCACTAACTATAGTAAAATCTTTATAAATTAATATACGTGGGACCATGAAATTTTATTATTTTATTGAGATTATTTAATCGATAAATTAATATTAATTAATTTAAAGAAAGTTTGAGATTTTATGAAGATTAATATAGATTATATCAGAATCATTCTATCTTACTAATTTATGTATCATATTTATTGATTTTTCACATAAAAAAATATTATACATAAAGTACAACGAATACATCAAAATCATTGTATCTTACTAATTTCAACCTTGTGAAGCCGTGTAATAAGAGTTTTCAAGATGTATTACCGAGCAGATCTTATCGTAGGAATTAGAAGGCTATGAAGTGGGGCAAACTGATCTAGCAAAGACAGTAGCAAATTATTTTCGACACGGTAAAATTCATTCCGGAGATGCCATCTCAGAGAATTTGAATGAATCTACTGGTGAAAACGTCATTTATAAACTAGAGTTCATGGTTAATGATCTCGGTTACCACAATAAAATAGATGACAATAACCTATTGAATTATCCGAGTGAAAGTAATACATTTTAGAGGTCCAGAGCTTAGAAGAAATTTTGTATACCATCAGAAAAAGCAATGTTGATGACACAATTGAAGATAATATTATACATTTGGAACCCAGTTACGCATAAAGAAACACTTATCACATCTAGAACTCTTCAATATTTTATGATGCAATTCGAAAAGACAACACCGGAGCTCATGGATGCAATAAGAAAAGTTAGAGATGAGCTTCAACTATATTTATTTATTTTTTTTAAAAAAGAACACAACAGAATCATATTTCACTAAATTGTCTTTAGATATATATTTGTACTTTTCTATTATTGGATCCCCTGCATATGAAATATACAACTCAGATGAACGAGTTAAGGCAGCAATGGGAATTATTCAAGATATAAAGACAATGAAATTCTTCTTAAGCATCAGCGAACTTGAACTTCACAGTATGATATGGATGATTATTAATGATAAACTTTAATTCACTGAATGGTTTTTGTGTAGCTATTTTGTAAGGTCTAACGATAATGGGATCTTTTATTACCTAGTAGAATGTCCACAAATGTGCATATATGTGAATGTGGTGGGATTAAAGTAGCCAACTAAGATGATCTTCAAATTGCTCATGATTATGTTCAATATTAGTGCTTTTGTAAGTAGCCAACTAAGATGATCTTCAAATTGCTCAAGCAGTTAATCCAAACGGTAAGTCCATCATCTTCTACAAGGTGTTTTTATTTCTTTCTTCTCTGAGACTGTATTGAACTTTTCTTTTCTCGCAGACTATTCAACAATCGGAGTAATCACAAAGATCCAGTCAGAAGTACAAAGTACTCGGATGTTATTTTGTCAAGTGTTGTTAAGGCTGGTGTTTATGTCATTGAAGGATAATGTTACAAAAATAGGGGACTTCTTTTGAAAAAAAATGTAATTGCATGTCTTTGTTGTATAGGTTAACTTTTGTAATTCAATAATGAATTATGCTAAGTTTCATTCACTTTAAATGAAGGTGTATATATTAACTATGAATTATGTGTGAGTGAGTTATTTCCTGATTAATGTTGTCTCCTTTGGCTTAATCTATATAGTCACGTAGTTGAGGTGCTCTAAAATAAAGAATATAACATTCTTAAAAAAGCACTACCAGGTTGGAAGTAACATACACAATATAGTAATTGTGGCAAAGACAAGGATTTGAGTCCTTTGGATTGACATTTTGTGAAAGTAACATATTAACATTTAAAAGAGCTAATAATGCACTGTCAAGTAAGACTGGAAATAAAATGATACTCATAGAGGGTTTTACAACTATCTATCTACAATAGATATCTATTCCTCATAAAGTATCTGATTTTATTTAATAGAAGTGATGAACGGTCACAGGTTTCCATCTCCCATACACATACTATTAATATGGTCGTCCTTTGGTTAGTAATAGGAGATAATACAAATCTAAGGAGTGAAAGAAAAATTGAATGGTAATCTTGTTATGGATTTTGAAGTTGGACTTTGAGCAACTGATAAAATAAATATGCTTGGCAGATTTGAGAACATTTGGAAAATCATTTGGACTAAATTTCATAGTTAAAACGCCTAATTCCACAAATTTAAAACAAAAGACTAAAAATCCAAACCAACTATCAAACTAGACCAAAAATGACCTTCCAAATCTAACCACCCTGACGGAATTCTCATCATTCAGTTTTTACCATGAATATTGACTGAAATTGAACTTTGACTAAATTGCAAAGTTAAAACGACTAATTGAACAAACTCAAAATGAAAGCCTCAAAACATGAACCAACCATCACACTAGACTAAAAATGCCCTTCCTAATCTAAACACGCTGACGGAATTCTCACCCGATCGGCTTTTAACAAGAATATTGACTGAAATCGAACTTTGACTAAATTTCAAAGTTAAAACGCCTAATTGCACAAACTCAAAATGAAACCTCAAAACCCAAACCAACAATCATACTAGACCAAGAATGATCTTTCGAATCAAACCACGCTGACGGGATCCTCATCCGATCAGATTTTACCAAGATATTGACAGAAAATGAACTTTGACTAAATTTCAAAGTTAAATAACTAATTGCACAAACTCAAAAAGAAAGCCTCAAAACCCAAGACAACAATCATAGTAGACCAAAAATGACCTTCTGAATCTAACCACGCTAACAGAATTCTCATCCGATAAGTTTTTACCAAGAATATTGACTGAAATCAAACTTTGACTAAACTGATCGATTTAAGTCAATACTCTTGGTAAAATTGATCGGATGAGAATTCTGTCAGCGTGGTTAGATTAAGAAGATCATTTTTGGTCTAGTATGATTGGTGGTTTGGATTTTGAGGCTTTCGTTTTGAGTTTGTGCAATTAGACGTTTTAACTTTGAAATTTAGTCAAAGTTTGTTTTCTTTCAATATTCTTGGCAAAAGCTGATCGGATGAGAATTCCGCAGCGTGGTTAGATTCGAAAAGTCATTTTTGGTCTAGTATTATAGTTGGTTAGAGTTTTGAGGCTTCCATTTTGAGTTTGTGCAATTAGACGTTTTAACTTTGAAATTTAGTCAAAGTTCATTTTCATTCAATATTCTTGGTTAAATCCGATCAGATGAGAATTCTGTCAGCCTGGTCAGATTTGGAAAGTCATTATTGGTGTAGTATGATTGTTGGTTTGGTTTTTGAGGCTTCCGTTTGAGTTTGTGCAATTAGGCATTTTAACTTTGAAATTTAGTCAAAGTTCAATTTCAGTCAATATTCTTGGTAAAAACTGATCGGATGAGAATTCCATCAGCGTGGTTAGATTTGGAAGGTAATTTTTGGTCTAGTATGATAGTTGTTTTGGGTTTTTAGGCTTTCATTTTGAGTTTGTGATATTAGGCGTTTCAACTTTAAAATTTAGTCAAAGTTCAATTTCAATCAATATCTTGGTAAAAATTGATCGGATGAGTATTTCGTCAGCGTATTTTGATTTGGACGGTCATTTTTGGTCTAGTATGATTGTTGATTCGTGTTTATAGGCTTTTGTTTGAGTTTTTGCAATTAGGCGTTTTAACTTTGAAATTTAGTCAAAGTTCATTTTCTGTCAATATTGTTAGTAAAAACTGATCGGATGAGAATTCCGTCAGTGTGGTTAGATTTGAAAGGTCATTTTTGGTCTAGTATGATTATTGGTTTGGGTTTAGAGGCTTTTGGTTTGAGTTTGTGCAATTAGGCGTTTTAACTTTGAAATTTAGTCCAAGTTCGTTTTCTTCAATATTCTTGGTAAAAACTGATCAGATGAGAATTCCGTCAGTGTGGTTAGATTTGGAAGGTCATTTTTTGTCTAGTATGATGGTCGGTTCGGGTTTTGAGGCTTCCGCTTTGAGTTTGTGCAATTAGGCGTTTTCACTTTGAAATTTAGTCAAAGTTTGATTTCAGTCAATATTCTTGGTAAAAACTAATCGGATGAGAATTTCGTCAGCGTGATTAGATTTTTAAGGTCATTTTTTATCTAGTATGATGGTTGGTTCGGGTTTTGAGGCTTCCGTTTAGAGTTTGTCCAATTAGGCGTTTTAAATTTGAAATTTAGTCAAAGTTCGCTTTCAGTCAATATTCTTGGTAAAAACTGATCGGATGAGAATTCCGTCAGCATTTTTAGATTTGGAAGGTCATTTTTGATCTATTATTATTGTTGGTTTGGGTTTTGAGGCTTTCGGTTTGAGTTTGTGCAATTAGGCGTTTTAACTTTGAAATTTAGTCAAAGTTCATTTTCTTTCAATATTCTTGGTAAAAACTGATCGGATGAGAATTTCGTCAGCGTGGTTAGATTCGTAAGGTCATTTTTGGTCTAGTATGATGGTTGGTTTGGGTTTTGAGGCTTTCGTTTTGAGTTTGTGCAATTAGACGTTTTAACTTTGAAATTTAGGCAGTTCGACTTCAGTCAATATTCTTGGGAAAAAACTGATCGGTTGAGAAGTCCATCAGCGTTGTTAGATTCAAAAGGTCATTTTTGGTCTAGTATGATGGTTGGTTTGGTTGTTGAGGCTTCCGTTATGAGTTTGTGTAGTTAGGCGTTTTAACTTTGAAATTTAGTCAAAGTTCGATTTCAGTCAATATTGTTGGTAAAAACTAATAGGATGAGAATTCCATCAGTGTGGTTAGATATGGAAGGTCATTTTTGGTCTAGTATGATAGTTGTTTCAGGTTTTGAGGCTTTCGTTTTGAGTTTGTGCAATTAGGCGTTTTAACTTTGAAATTTATTCAAAGTTCATTTTCTGTCAATGTTGGTAAAAACTGATCGGATGAGAATTCTGTCAGCGTGGTTAGATTTGGAAGGTAATTTTTGGTCTAGTATGATTGATGATTCGGGTTTCGAGGCTTTCGTTTTGAGTTTGTGCAATTAGGCGTTTTAGCTTTGAAATTTAGTCAAAGTTCGATTTCAGTCAATATTCTTGGTAAAAACTGATCGGATGAGAATTTCGTCAGCGTGGTTAGATTGGAAAGGTCATTTTTGGTCTAGTATGATTGTTGTTTTGGGTTTTGAGGCTTTCGTTTTGAGTTTGTGCAATTAAGCGTTTTAACTTTAAAATTTAGTCAAAGTTTGATTTCAGTCAATATTCTTGGTA
>JAKWIY010003058.1:57404011-57454562 GCA_027704805.1 Solanum corneliomulleri
TTTTGTGTTGTTATTTTTCTCATAAACAAAAAAATCAAATAAGTTGTAAAATTATTAAACTAGCCCCAATTATTTATTCAATTTTATCAAATAAAAAATTATAAAATCGCATAGTAAATTTTTAAAAAGTATTTAATCTCCATTTAAGTAACTGTTTCATCTAGCTTTAATAAAAAAAATTAAACACAAATTATAGTGTACTAATTTTTAATATAATTCTCCCATATAGTACGAACAATTTTCTCAAGTTGAACTTGCATTTCTTCGATCATGTGGCTGAGAAGACGAACCAACATTGTTACTTGAGCCATTTGTTGGTCAATATAAGCCGCAACTATAGTTTCCATGTTTATAGACCATAAATATTTCATCACTTTAACAATCAGTTCGTATGAGTTAAAGTGACTATATGTTGGTGAGAATAATAAATTTTAAAAAGTAATATTGTGATTATAAATTTTATTTACATATGAATAAATAGTTAGTAGATATGATTGTGGGGTTATTTTAACAAAATATAAACTTGTGGATCAGTTTTTGTATTAAAATATCTCAAATAATGATATATAATCAACATGTAATTTCATATCATGCTTTTTGAACAATATGAAATCACATCTCAGAATATTAAATCATGACATTAAATACTGTCCAAACACTGATTTCATCTCACAACACTATATTATGATATGATATTGCATAACCAAAAGTCTAATTACTCTATTTTAAATACACCATCTACATTTCAAAATAAAACATTTAGACTTTATGTTCTATAAAAGGGTAGTTGAAGTGCTGGGTACTTTAGAGGGTGTTTCAATAACTTAAGAAAAATTAAAATAATATTATTGGCTGAAAAGACATTTTATTGTAGCATGAATATCAATATTAGATGGAATTAATCATATTCTCCTTTGCTAGTGTAACGACCCTTGTGGTCGTTCTGAGTATTAGAGTTTTTATTTCATAAAATACATTTCAATAAATTCTAAATAGGAGTTTTGGACTAGTCGTAATTACAGTTATAAAATTAAGAGGATAGTTTAAATAATTAATTTAATTGATGGTTAAAGAAAATAACTTAACAATTAGTGATAGGCCACTTTCACTATTTATATAATTAGTCCTATATAGAATTAGGGTACAATTAATCTCTACAGGAAAGTAAGAAAATTGAGGGATAGAAGGGTTGCGAAGAAGATCATAAAGTGGGCCTTTAGGTAAAACTCCACATGCTTAATATTGCGCTATACATATGTATTGATGATAGGGATATATATATATTGATATTTTAGCCATTGAATATTATACTAATTAAATGGGAAAAAGGGATATGGACAAATTGTGACTATGTGTCGGCAATATTATGTTGCTGTCTGCAACATTTCAGAAGCCATTGACATGTTACATAAAAGAAAATTGACTTTAGTGTGTCATGAATTTATAGGTTTTCGTGGATTAAAATTGTATCGTAATTGTCTTGTGTAGTCATGGTAAGGAAAATAATAATAATAGTAATCATAATATCTTAGAGGGTGCATATATTATGGTGATACGCATGAGATTTCTTCTTCTCTTCTCTCGCTTATAGATGTAGGTGATTAAATTGACTTGTAAGAAAATTATTATACAAATACGATGTGATGATTGGAGGAGAGTAAAATAATATAGCGAGTAGAAGATTAAGGCGAATTTTTATGGTTAACTCCAGTGAAATAAATTTTAACTTATTTACTAATATTATTATATTATATTACAAAGTTAAAGGGTGCATGTGTATAGTATTTAATGTTAGATGAATGGTGAGAGAAAAGTTATGTCAAAAATATTAATGGTGTAAAGAATAGGAGTATTAAAGTGTAGGTGTACAGTGGAGGTGTTCATTGCCACTGATTTCGTAATAAATGGCTCAAAATTTTAATTATTAAAATGTTTTATCTTCGTTATAAATTATATGTTGACATATTTAGATAAGTAATTAAATATAAGACGTATTATATTAATTTAATATTATTAAGGTTATGCATATCAGAGGAATTAATGTGTATCCTCAGGTTTGAACTTAATAACAGATAATATTAAATAATATTAGTATTTACTGTGTACTAATCCTAGTCCTATTAGGATTAGTACTCCTTAATCTTATTCCTATTAGGATTAGTACTCCTTCCTATATCTCCTTTATATATCTCCCATGTATTCCCTTATTAGGTTAACACTTCAATACATTCAATATTCCTTCAGAACTTAAGAAAGTTTAATTATAGAATTAGGCGAATTTCTGGGTCTAAGGCTAAAAAAAGTTAATATGAGTGTTTATAGAATCTTCACTTACAAATTATGTATATATATTTGATAGATTGAAAAGGTTCAGAAGCATTGAGGAAAGGAAAAGTATTGGAGAAGTAGTTTGCTTGACTTCGGTTCTTTCTTACAAAGGGTCTAGGTGCAACTTCTCATCATATGTTACTATCGAAGCTTGGAGTCTTCAATGTATATTCAGACTAAAGCTTGAGGGAAGTAATGAGTAATGATAGTTAAGTAGGTGTGTGGTTAGTGATCAGTGAGTTAAATTAGGACTCACTAATCACACATTCTAGAATGATCCATCTATAAAAAGAGGAATGCCTTCTTAATTGTAAATACATCCTGAGAATGAAATAATATTCAGTTTTCTTCTCTACACTCGTTTCTCCTCTCTTTTCTCTTCCATGACAGAATAACCTCCATGGATTTCATCATCAAAGCATAAGTTGACAAGACATATGATATATTTACATTAAGCAAAAGTATTCATTACCCCTGAATTTGAAGCTTTTTATTTAATGTATTCCTAAACTTTATTCATTCTAGGTGGTAAATTATTTATCTAGGTGATAAAATATTTATCTAGGTGGTAAAATATTTATCTACGTGTCATGCGCGTGTAGACACGATCATATTGAGTGGACGGAAAAGGTGTACGTGTAGGATGAATAAGCAAGTTCAGAGGGTAATTGAAACAAAATAAAGTTTAGGTGTACATTGAATAAAAAGCTTCAAGTTCAGAGGGTAATGAATACTTTTGTCTTTACATTAATATAAGTATTACACTAAAATTAACCTAAAGAACAAATAGTTAATTTTGGAGCTCCAGGAATATACCAAATGGAGTGACAATGGAAATGGAAGTGAAGTGGGCTTACCAGTGGGAATTGAAAAATAAAAATAACACTACACACACATTAAGATGTTAAATATCAAGTTATAAACAAACTTTTTCATATTAAATACTTATAGCATATTATTATCAAGTTATAGCATATTAAGAAATATTATATTATTCTCATTAATTTTTTTAAAAAATAATTAACTTATTTTAATAATTCAATACCATATTTAAACCAATGTAATTAATTACATATTATTTAAGTTACCTTTTTTAAACAGAACTCTTATTAAAGTTATTTAAATTAAATATTATTTAGTTACCTTTTTTAGATAACTACAAATTATAGGGTTTTTATCAAAATTTAAAAAATTAGTTTTAAAACTGTAAAACATTATTTTAAAAAAAAAATTTATTCCCCAAAATTTTGTTCTTCCCATTTATTTTCAAAATCATTACAATCGCACGCCTCTCAAAACCTTTCAACATTTTCACACGCTTTCACCATTTTTGCACGCCTAATTCCTCTCTCAAAATTCCATCTCTCTTAACACTATTCTTCAAGAATTCTCAAATAGTTCATTCAATCTTAATTTTTAGCACTCAAATCTTTAAATATTGAGATAAACAAACCGTACAATGTCTAAAAGAAGCAAAGAAACCCCAAGAAAAAGTAGAAGATTGAATGAAGAAGCAAGTTCGGACGATTTTCATGCTCCATCTTTTAAAATTTTATCACAAACACAAAATCCAAAGGAAGATGAGAAGAAGAGAAAAGGGAAAGAAAAGAAAAAAGAAGATGAATCTGAGAAAACGGCTAAAGAAAAGAGGAAAGAAAAGGAAAGGAAAACAAATCGAGGAATCATCAGAGTCTGAATCTGATTTTGTGGAAGAGTTGATAAAATCAAAATCCAAAAAACCAGAGCAGAAGAAGAAGAAACAGATAACACAAAAAAAGTTCAAAGGTTAGTAAAGTTAATTTTTTAATTTTTTTTATGTTCTGTTATTTTTTTTCTTTTATTTGGGTATAAAATAGTTAAAATACAATTTTTGTGTAAAATAAATAATGTAATAATTGTTTATGATTCCATATATGAAATTTCTGTTTAAATAAATATTGTTTTTTTTATGTATGATTCACCGTATGAATTGTGTATGATAAATGTATAAATTGTGTATGATCCACTATATGAATTTTGTATGATTCACTGTATGCTTCACTGTATGATTCACTGTATATATAACATGTGTATGAATTTTTTTTATCAAGTTTTTGGGTACTGTTTTCATTATATTATATATTTTTTCATTATATTATATAATTAGAAAATTATATAGGTTAAAATTTTATGATAACTGTATGAATTGTGTATGATTCACTGTATGAATTTTGTATGATTCACTGTATGAATTTAGTATGATTCACTGTATGATTCACTGTATATATAAAATGTGTATGATTAATGTATGAATTTTGTATGATTCACTGTATATATAAAATGTGTATGAATTTTTTTTTGGCAAGTTTTTGTGTATTGTTTACTAGTAATATTCATAATTAGTTATACTTTATATTTTGATTATGTTTTGTATAATATGTATATGAATTAGTTTTGTATTACATGTGTATGAATATGTGTATGATTAATGTATTTAATTTTTACAATTTTGTTAGGAGAAGAAGACACAAACACATCTGTCTTCATGTATTAACATGAATGTGTTTGCGGATTTATTGACCTTTTAGGTTTTATGGCAAAAGGCTTGATTTGTATGCGAATAATCTCCCTGATTATCAACAGAAGTCTCACTCTGAACCTAAGTATCAAGAATGTTACACATGTTCCTCAACAAGAAGAAAGTTCAAAGTATGTATATTTCTTACATTATTTTTTATTCATTTTAAATTGAAATTGCTAATATTCATTACAATTTTTTTTTCAATTTGTTTACAGTGATTGTGGTTTATACACATCTCTATTTGCCGAATACATGAGCAATGGAGTTTTTGATATGTCACATATTGATATTGATTCAACATATCATCGTCAAAGATATGCAACATTACTTTGGCATTATGGGAAATCAAAGAATGATGAAGGCGCAATCAGTGAAAGTGAAGTTAAGGAACAGTTGCTAGCAAAAAGGGTGGACCTCGAACTCATAAAGAACAAGTTATGGACACCACCAATTATCCTACTCCAAATTCCATATCAGGAAGGAAGTAGAAATCTTCATGGCACATAGATAATTTATTTGAAAGATTTTTTTTTTAACTTATGAACAATTTATGTATTTTCCCAGTTTTTTTTTATTATGAATACTTTGATGGTTTTATATAAATTATTACTGATTATTACTAAATGTGTCTCACTTATATTAATTATATTACTGGTATGAATACTGTATGAAAAATGTATGAATTATATCATACAATTATACATTAATAAATGTGTATCACAATCTTACATACATTATATGAATTATGAATGTCATATTAAAATTTGATATATAGTACATAGTATGAATTATATTACTGGTATGATACTGTATGAAAAATGTATGAATTATATCATACAATTATACATTAATAAATGTGTATCACCATCTTACATATATTATTCATACCACTAATATACATACAATTGTTTCTGTTTTTATTTTAATTTTGACTACGGATGGTTTTGTATAAATTATTACTGATTATTACTAAATGTGTCTCACTTTAACATATATGAAACTGTATGAATCATGTATGAAAATTATATGAATTATGAATGTCATATTAAAATTTGATATATAGTACATAATAATGATATATGAAAAATATATGAATTATGACAAATATAAAAAATATTTTTCAAAATACAAACACAAACAAATTGTATGTACATTACTGATATGAATAATGTATGAAAATTGTATGAATACTGTATGACATTTGTATGAATATTAATATTATTCAATAAAAAAACATTTAAACAATGTAATGCCTCAATAACACAGATTTAACATTACGACATCATTGTTTTGTACAGGATATTATTCAATAAAAAAACATTTATAACAATGTACATCATTGTTTCTGTACCTATCAAAATAATTCATACAAACTTCATACACATTTAATATATCATTCACTGACATATACACTATTTCAATTAAACAAAAAGAATATAGTTTCATACAAAATTAATACAAAATATATATTATAATTTCAACAGGAATATATATTGTAAGTTTAACAAAATATAGATTTTCATACATAATTAATACAAGTTTCTTATAAATTTCATACACAATTAATACAATTTTCATTCTTCACCAGTACACAGAATTATATCTTCTTACTTTTTGAATATTATCTGAGCAGGTTTTACCATTAAATACAAATTTTATATAATTTTCAGACATTATTCATACATTTGTAATACTTCACCTGTACAAAGAATTATATCTAATTATTATTTGTCTAGTTAATAAATGTACGTTTTTCTATTTTCTTCACAAATCAACTAACACGCGAATCTTCAATTTAATTACAACTCAAACACATTTATATTTACTTATCGTTTTTCAAAATGCCATACGTAACTTGATTGTTTATCCAAAAAAAAGAACATACAAACTATATTTTAGATCTAACAATAATAAAAAAAAATCGAACACTTTTATACATGTACAAAACAATAAATATAATTAAAACCAACAATTCATAATTAAAACAACAAATCATAACAAAAATCAATATGATGAATTCCACTTTCCACCATGTTTTATTAATATCGATACATTGTTCTCCATCAAATCAAATCCGATTGTTTTCAACGCCAAAATTATTCAACTACTAATAAAAAATGAAAATAAAATCTGCAAATCTCAAAAAGATTGTGAAATTTTGGAAAACAAAATGACATGTACGTTCATGCCAATTTGGTAGAGCTTTTCAAGGAATTAAATCAAAAATTAATATTATTTAAACTAATTTGAGAGAATTAAGGCAACTAACTAATCTAAAAAAATTTAAAATCCTTAAAACGTGCTAATTTATTAACAGTAATTAATAATTATATTTAATTTATTTAATAAAAGATCTCATTTTCCATTATTAACTTGTCCGTTTTTAATTTATTTTTTATTTTAACAACTCTTTTTAATAATTTAAAATAACATTATATATTTTTTAAAAATGCTATAACTTGAGATATTAAATGTTATACAATGAAATTCAAACTCTAGTGCTATAACTTGAGAATATTACTATAAAAAATGCTATATACCTAATTTACACAATTGAAAACACCATCGCAAGCCCTTCTTGATAGAGTTCACTATGGGTTTATTCTGCTCCAAAAGCCCATGGAGCCACTAATCCATACTGCATTGTTTTCCTACATGTTCTTCCCTTGGACTGTCAATTGAAAGCTGCCAAACTTGGAACTCTGTACTTGAATCGCCTTTTTTCACAAAACTTTTACACCGAAAACTTTTCGAGATCAAGCAATGTGCTTTCAACAATTCCTTTTGAAATTTAAGTACTTGAAATAAATTTGGCCAAACATGAATGTAGCACAACATGAGTCTCATTTGTCATTAGAATTTCTGGTCCTTCCTTTGAGCCTCTATGCAATCCATTTTGTGATATAAACACTTTTCACTTCAACTGATGAATCATAACTTTGCACTAAACAATCAAAAGGGAAAAAAAAAGAGAGACAATTTTGTTTCATTGAATAATTCGACGGAAGGCCTTATTATTGAAGAGAGATAAACATAGTAGGTCTGTCTAAATACTAGAGAATTACATAATGATGTTTAAGAAACCTTTAAGAAAGATACAACATCAATGACAACAGTGACGACAACAAAGACGAAGAATGATGATACGAGGAGTTGTCCCAGCACGCCTGCGTAGTTCATAGTAATAAAGACATGATTAGCTCCAACAATGAAGCCTACGAGGTTCAACACGGAAAATGCTATCAATGGCAGAGCAAGTATCCCTATTCCTTGGAAATCAAATTTGCCCTTCTCGTATTTCTTGAGCTTTTCCTTGTCAATTGCCTTGTCCGACAAATACAATTTCTCTCCTTGTGTTCCGACTATCTTGTCATATATAGCTTTCAATCCTCCTAACCATATCGCGCTAACTCCCATCATCATCAATGCCCTGTATTCCATCCACCACGTTTTAACTGATCCCCCTTCTGGAATTGACTCCGACATATTCTCCAAAATTGTCGATATGAAAGCAATCACATACACTGCAAACCATGGATCATGTACCTCAGGATAGACTTGGAAGCCAAACAAAAGGCCAATAGAAGGAACACTAGCATACATAACCATTCCCCAAGAGTAAAGAGTGAAATACATCAAATAGGCATAGCACATGCATTGGAGAGTTCTCATCCTACTACTCAAACCATAAGTGATGGGATTGAGATGTGATAAACCAGCTTGTGTAAGTGCAGCAACCCATTTGATGAGCTGTGATGAGAAACCTTGCATATCAACTGGGGCACAACCCAAGAAAGATGGCCTGTCTGGATACAAATAAGTAGATGTCCACCCTTTGCAGTGTAATAGATAACCAGTAAAAGTGCTCTCCAAATGACAATCGTATGAATAACCAATCTGCGTAACAACGAATATTAAGTCAATCCAAACAGACTCTTAAACAACAAATATGAAAAGTAAATAAATTATGACTTGCCTCTTGACCCCAATGTGTGCCATCCTCATATGCACAAGTAGCTAAGATCTTAGCTTCCTCTATGATATCTTCTGATATGACTTTATCTGCCTTAACGTAACCATTTTTCTCCTCTAATGAAGCAAGGAACTTTTTACTTTTTCCAAAATGCTTTTCCGGTGAACTAAGGTACGCCTCTGTCACCACCACCCAACAATTTTTAGTAACTAACCAAATATTTCATCATAGAAAGTTGTTTTACTAAATTGATCTGTTTTGAAAATCTTGTTTTGTCTATTCATAATCACGAGGGTAATTATGGAAGAAAATTATATAATTTTCTCTAGATTTGCAAAAATGGACCAGTAAAATATTAAATCTATTTTTATTATAAATAAAAATGAAAAGTATTATATTACTCTATTTTTACTTGTTCAATCTACTTCCTTTGTTGAAATAATATTTATCCAATATTAATTTGTATGCTTTTTAAAAAATTTATATAAATAAAAAAATAATTTTATTATATTACTTTTTAAATATAGGAAAGATTCTTTTGGCCAAAATTTGTCTAAAATTGTATGTTACCTATGTTATTTTATTTTTTAAAATATTTTTACCCTTTTAATTTTAATACATGTCAATTAAAAAAAAAAAGAAAAAAGATCAATAGAATTTTTTTAAAAAATTTGACCAAATTTTCTGATCATTTAACATTATCTATTAATATAATATCTGAAAAAATATAATTAAGAAAAAATTATAATTAATAATAAAATAAATTAAAAATTAAATATAAAATTGTCCATTAATTTCATAAATTGAACTAATAATAGTAGTGGACATCCAAAATGTTATCACGGACAATTACTAGTATTAGACCTAGAGAGTGTAAATAAATTTGTAACATACCTTTCACTCCTGGACTTGTGTATAACGCCTTCCTCTTGAGAAAATAACCAGTTCCAGATAACACTGGGCCTTGGATACCATCCATTCCATGCCATATAGTCTAAAAAATAAAAATAAAAAGTAAATTACCATAATCAACCTTAATGTAAAATCATTTCACTACTCAATTTAATTTAAAAGTAAGAAAAAAAATTTAAAACCTTGTAAGCCTGTCTAATTTTGACATCATAAATATCTGACTTGCTGACATTGTAAAAGACTTGAGGGAACTGAACATAGGCTAAATCAGATGATAGCTTTGGGTCAAGATGAAAACACATTGCTTTCCTAGCTGATATTGGATCATGACAGAAGAAATCACAATCTAACACCAGTACATAGGGGGCATTACTCATTAGTCCAGAAACTCGAAGCTGCAATCACAAAATTAATTAAATATTATGTTAGAAAATTGTGTTGTACAGCTACGAGTCACATGAATTTAAAAATATTTAATTAATTCATACTAGAGCATTTGCAGATCCACCCTTGAAATGATGAAGACGGTTGAATCTTCTTTCACGGGATACATAAACTAGCAAGGGCATTTTCGTTATATCATCGACACTCTTTTCGTTCTCCCTCTCGTTTATTACCTGCTCCAAAATTTTTCATCACAATGAAGATAAAAATAGAAAAATATAGTATAGGCAGATCTTATCTAAAAACTGCATTTTCGTTTATTGTACAGAATACCTTAATAAGCGAAGCTCTATCAGGCACTACGTTACCATTGATTTTTCCAGATTCACCAGCATGTTCCACGTTCTGCTGGAACTCTTCATATTTCAACTGCAATTTTATTTTTTTACAGTTAATTCATCAACAAAAAATAAATAAAGTAATGAACACTTGACTTCTAATAAAAAAAAAAAGGTAATTCATCCATACTTTAATTTCTTTCATTTCAGCAGCAAAATCATCATTCTTAAGAACACGGTCATCATCTCCTAACGGAGAAAAAAATGCTTTTGGGCATCTCGTTTTAATTCCATAGTTTCTACAGAAAGGTAACCATAGCTTTGCAAACAAACATGCTTGTTCCATGGCGTACAACGACAATGGACATCCTCCATCATCAGCCAGATACACAGCCAATTTATCGGTGGGATAATCAAGAGCCATTGCGGATATCACAGTGTTCATGACATCTACAATTGGCTCTTTCTTAGGATTGGCAGTGAATACCATTACGTCAATTGGCGGTAGATCGGAATCTTTGCAAGTAATGTTTTCAGGGAAAACATCTCGTTCAACGGGGCGCCAACGAGTACCTTGTCCGAAGAACCACTTGAGAATGAAACTAAATTCACCAAAAGTGATGAGTGCCCAAGCAAGTGCTTGTAAACTGAGAATGTTTTCGAATTTAAACAAATTAGATACACGGTAGTATATTAATGCAAGCATGATTATTGAGTGGATGAACATGTGGAGTCGGTATACGGTGGTGATAGGTTGTGGAACAGTGCTTTTGTTGAGCTCCATGGTTTTTTTCATGGTGTGGTTTCTCTCTGCACTCCCTCTCCCCTCTCTTGCTCTTTCACCACACCTATATATGGCTTCAATATTTTTGGTTGCACTAAAAATAAAAATACCAAAATGATCCTTAATGTATTTCATAATGCTTTATTTGGTCCTGTTTCAACTTATTAAAATGATTTTTAATGTATAACAATTAACCATTACTGTTCACGATCACTTATGTTTTCACCAAAGTAATAATATTTTATTCGTTTTAATTTAAGTTGTATTTTTTAATTTAATACGATATTTTAAAAATGACTTTTAAAGTTTAAAATAAAAAATAATTATTAAATATTTATATGATAATAAATCATTTAATTAAAAGCATAAAAAAGTTAAAATTAAATTATTTTTTATTAAAGTGAGATAATATTATTTTTTAGACAAACTATCAAGAAAAAGGTGTAGGTAATTTCAACCAAGAGAGCAGCATGAGTTGATGGGGTGCTTGATAGTTGGATGAAAAATGTGTTATTTATATAATATTTTTTTATAAACTAGTATAATGTTTGGTAGGTAAAGAAGAAATGAGTTATTTATTTATAAAAATTAATATGATATTTGGTTGATAATTTAGATATCGCATTATTGATACATATATAGGTTATGAAAATATATATATGTATTATTTTATACATGATACAAGATGAAATATAAATATGTCATATAAATGATTAATCTCTACATAATTAATATTTGCTTAAAATAATGTATGGATTCACTAATAACTATCTCTACATTACTTATATAATTCTAATCAAGCTACTAAACGATCTCCGAATCTATTAATCTATGTATTCCAATTTAAATAATACTTTTTGGATTTCTAAATTTAATTTATTTGTTTTTATCTTTGATCATAATTTCTTCATACTTATTTTAAATATTTGAATTGTCAATCATTCTATTTTTTTAATAATTTTATAGCATCTTCAAATATATTAATTTTAATTTAAAAAACATGAATATTTCATATGAAAACTTGAATCTTTTAAAATTTCGAAATATTAAAACTTGGCTCAAATACTAATTTTTTTTTTTTTAGTATTTATAAAACTTGAGATATTTAATAAATACATTTGCCAAGTTATATAATCAAACACCATTTTCTAATTTATTTTTCAAGTTATTTTCAAATATTCTTGGGACCAAATGGATCCTTGATCTATTTGATTTTCAAAATTTTTCTATCAAGTCCTACTATGCCACATTGAGACATGAAAATATAAATATTTGAAGGAAAAAATGAAATGGTGTGAGTGACTGCTAAAAATAAATATGACAACATTTGGCCACAATTTTTATAAACTCTCTGGTTCAAACCCTGAAGTATAAATTAATGTCATATTCTAACCCGTCGGACAAAATATTTTAACCTTTATCACTGAAACATGTCAGAATTTTTAAATGCAATTGCAACGCTCGTATGAGTGCACGTACCTGTTCTAAATTATCTCTAAAATATACGCTTTTGAATTGTTATTTTTATTAAAAAAATAATAATTAATATAACGAGTATTATTTTATTTTTATTCAGTAAGAAATGGATGAACAAAAAATTAAAATTTACAAAAATAAGATCTTTTTCAAATAATTATTGAGGACGTCAGTAAAAAAATGTCCACTCTTAGTTTGTAAAAAAATAATAATTTTGGGACAATTAAAAAATAAAAATGAACAAGTAATTACAGACAGATGAAGTATTAACTATCACAATTTTAGATTTTATATTTCTTAAAAATTTAGGTAAAGTTATTATTGTATCCTTGTTTATTGTACTATTAAATTCAAATTTTCAATCAATGAAGATGAATTGATTTATTTTGATTAGTTAATTAGATCAATGAATATGAATTATTTACTTAATTATTTATATATAAATCAAATATATATTTTCAAGTCTAATAATTCTTAAGGATAAAATAAAACTATAATATTACTTACTCATTAGTTTTATAAAACAATAAATATTAAAAATTTGTCCGTTTAAAAAGATTATTATTATTATTATAATTAAAAATAGTTTACTTTTTTAGAAAATATGTAATTTTTCATGAAATAACTTTCAGCACTCATAACTATTTATAAATATTATATATTATAAAAATGATAAATGTCAACTACAAAGATCTTTTTTAGTGATACATAGTGCAAATATACATGTATTCGTTGATATAACATTGATACAAATGTTAGCAATCAATTAGACAAATACAAAATGTGAAACTTGATATAATATTGAATAATTGTATTCTCTGATATACCATTGATATAACTATATTCATTGATATAACAATGATATAATTATTTTCGCCGATACAATTTATTCATTTATACAAATCGTATTCAAATACACAATAAACATACTAGTTATATATAAACATTTATACAGCAAATATGCAAGTACAATTCATTTGTTTTGTCTTTATGCCCTATATCTTGCTGATCTCTTTTATCCCTCTCTTGATCTCCCTCGACTCTCTTCACTTCTAACATGTAGCTACAGAGTGAAGTAAGCTATAGTTATTTTGCATGATTATGTTTTTAGTCTTAGCAATCTTTGCAATTTTCTCTAGTATAATTTTGAATAAAGATTGTATAACAATGTAAAAAAAAAAGTTTAAGGAACATTTAATCATGTGAGATGAAATTATGTTTTGAAATTATGAAAGGAAATCACATGACATGAAGTGGAAGTTTTTTTTTTGGGCTTTTGGCAAGTAATTAAAGTTGTATTTTGTACTCATAAAAAGAATCATAAGTTGTGCAAACTATCAAAATGCTCCAATTACTTGTACAATGTTATTGAATAAACAAAAGTATAATATACTTTCACAAAGACATTCTTAAAAATAAGACATTTATTCATAGTATTTAGTTTAGTTAAAAAGTAATATCTAACATGACTTATAGTGTATTTCTCTTTGATATAATTGTAATACCTGGCTATTTGAAAGAGTTAGAATTAGAAAGAACCATTTTTGGAAATAATAAGTATGAGCTTTGGGTCAACTTCAAATGATCATAACTTTTATTACATGGTCAGTTAAGTGGGCTACAAGATATCAAATGAAAGGTCTTTCAATTATCTTTCCAAGGCTACCGAGTTTGCTAATTGTCGAGTTTATATGAGGGAGATATGCCTGTTCGAAGTTACGTTGTCTGGATAAGGAAAGTCACCTAGATTTAAAAGGGGATATTTCAGTCATTTTCTTACCCAATTATGTCATTTCATTTTTAAATTAACTAGGTATCTAAACTGAATTGCTTCAGTTTATGCACTCAAATTTCACTCTAGGGTATTTAGAGAAAGAACTCACGAGGAGAAAAGGGGAGAAAATGTCAAGATTTCGTCAAGTTCTTGAAGGTTTTATTGCAGATTTCGCCAAGGGTTGATCCCTAAGTGGTATGTGAGCTCATAGAGCGTTGGGTTCGTTCACCCACACGTCAATCATGTTGATTTCAGCATATTCTCGTCCTAATAAGTTGACGATTTGATGTTCTTGAAATTGTCTTCAATGTTGATATTGGATATAATTGATAAGTTTCTTGAGATAGTATTATCGATTTTAAGAGTTTTTTTGTCACGACCCAAAACGAGCCGCGAGTGGCACCCACACTTATCCTACTATGTGAGCGAACCAATCAATCTAATCCCCAACGTTTACCAATATTTCAATTATAATGAACAAAATATAATGCGGAAGACTTAAAACTCATTAATGAAAATCGATTAAATAACTTCTAAAAACTCAATACTTATTATTCCCAAAATCTGGAAGTCATCACCACAAGAACATCTATCCTCATACTACTAAATCTAAGAATATCTAAGAAACTAAAATAAATAAAAAGCTAGTCCATGCCGGAATTTCATGGCATCAAGACATGAAGAGGAAGATCCAGTCCAAGCTAGAAGCAATAGCTCACCCTGAAATCTGGCTTGATGAAGACTGGCTAGAGTTGCGGTTGAGTTGAAGACGATGGCACGTTTGCTGCACTCCACAATTAACAAAGAAAAACAAATACAAGTAGGGGTCAGTACAAAGCACAAGTACTGAGTAGGTATCATCGGTCAACTCAAAATAGAAAGCAATATATATCAGATAATAACATAAAATCAACTAATATTCTTAACAGGTGACAACAACAATTACCGTACCCCTTGGTCACAACACCAAGCACATCAATGAGACTCAAGCCTCCACACCCTACTCATTTGGGAAACAGGTTCTTTAGATTGAGTATGTTAACATATTTCAAGATTCATTATCTTTATTCCTCTTGTGTCGGTACGTGACACTCCGCTCCACTACTACTATCCTGGTGTCGGAACGTGACACTCCGATCCATTATACTATCCTGGTGTCGGAACGTGACACTCCGATCCATATACTATCCTGGTGTCGNCGTGAACGTGACACTCCGATCCATATACTATCCTGGTGTCGAAACGTGACACTCCGATCCATATACTATCCTGGTGTCGGAACGTGACACTCCGATCCATATACTATCTGTCGGAATGTGACACTCTGATCCATTATACTATCCTGGTGTCGGAACGTGACACTCCGATCCATATACTATCCAAGTGTCGGAACGTGACACTCCGATCCATATACTATCCTGGTGTCGGAACGTGACACTCCGATCCATTATACTATCCTGGTGTCGGAACGTAACACTCCGATCCATATATTATCCTGGTGTCGGAACGTGACACTCCGATCAATATACTATCCTGGTGTCGGAACGTTACACTCCGATCCATATACTATCCTGGTGTCGGAACGTGACACTCCGATCCATATACTATCCTGGTGTCGGAACGTGACACCCGATCCTCTAATCTCATTACTTTAGTTCATCAAGCCTTCTTTTATACCAAGGCATCATCATTAACAAAGTAAATTTACGATTCAAGATTCAATAGCCTCATCATGCTAATTCATCACAATTATATAATCACATCATGCAAGCACACAATTAAGCATATAGAAGGCTTTATAATACTACCCAATATATATCATTCGCTATTAAGAGTTTACTATAAGATAGTATAAACCATAACCTACCTCCACCGAAGAATCGCGATCAAACAAGCTATCTTCCCAAAACCTTTGCTTTCCTTGCGTTTCTTCTCTTCTCTCTCTCGATCGTTTCTCTCTTTTCTCTCTGTTCTTTCTGTTTTTCTTATTCAAACCCTTTTTCTTTTACCCTAATTGTCTTATAATTAAGTATAAAAGATGGTAAAAATAACCCACTAATTATTTCAAGGTTATCTCCTTTAACCCCCAAGTAATTGAATTATTAACATTAATCCACTAACTTTATAATTATAAGCATGAATAGTCCAAAATGCCCCTTTAAAAACTTTAACAGAAAGCCGACCCAGTCTGGGTTACGCAACCTGTGACGGTCCGTCATGGCTGTGACGGTCCTTTCTGCAGGTCCGTCACAAAGTTCAGAGAGTTAATTCTGTGGAAAGATTTGTGACGGTCCGCCGTGCCTGCGACGGTCCGTCCTGCCATTCCGTCACGAAGTTCAGAGAGTCGATTTCAGTATCCAAATTTCAGAATTCTAAGTGTTTTGGAACGAAACCCCCTCGACGGTCCGTCGTGGGATCCGTCGACCAAGACAGTTTTTCCAGAAATAAAATTTGCTGCTCAAAACGACTAAACAGGTCGTTACATTTTTTTTGTTATATTCTTGGGTACATAATTGGATAAACCGAATCTAAAGAGAAATTAAGAAAAAAAAATATTTAGTCAAACTAAAAACAGAAAATGAGTTAAAAAATTCGTCGGAATTACCTAGGGAAAGTCCCCCTGATGAGCCAAAGAAGCTAGGACGGCGCGCAAGTAGTGCGCCAAGATTGAGTCCTTGAACTTTAAAGGTTGGGCCATATGCCAAGGTTGCATGACCCCACTCGTTATCTATTGTTTAGCCCTTTCGAGTCTTTCTAAAGTGTACTAATTTTAATGTGTCACGTGTGCTGAAGATTTGTGCATTCGTGCATATTAGACCATCTCCACTCAAACACTAAATTTTACCCTAAATTTTTTTTTGGTGTAAAATTTAGTGTTTTAAAATTCAAATCCAACATTAATTTTTACATCATTTTAATGTGTAGGTAGTGTTACACCAAATAATATAATATTATTCCTCACATCAATTCATTTTATTGAATATTTTAATATTATTTTATCATACAAAACTTTTAATTAAACATTATATGAATCGTATGTTTTAATTAAATCTCTTATATATTTAATTTTTTTTAGATAATACATTTATAATATTAATTTTAGAAATAAAAGTTTGCTTTTTTAATAAGTTAAATTTTCTGTATATTACTTTTTTTAAAAAAAATTACTTATGTTAATTCTACCATATATTATAATTAGATATAACTATAATTAATTTTCACAAAAATTAAAATGCAAATACATAAATTATTAAACAAATATATGGTGAATGGTTTAGAAATAATATGTTTTATGAAATAAGAAAAATAATATAATAATAATGAGAGAGAAAAATATTTATTTATTTATGTAAAATTTGGTGCAATAAATTGGAATCAATCTACACCAAAATAATATTGACATCAAATTTAATGTAAAAATTTAATATTTGAACTGGAGATGCCCTTATATAGCTACAACTAGCACTACGTGTGCAAGAAATATTGGATGTGATCAAAGAATTTCTTGTTAACCTATGAGTATGCTTGAATCAATTATCGATCAAAATTAAATTAATTTAATTGATTTTTAAATTAAATCTAAATGTAATATACATTTATCAATCTAACTATAATTGATTTTGATTCAATTGTCAAGTTATTAATCATATAAAATAAAATAACAATTCATTCGAAAGAAAGAAAAAACCAATTCATTAAAAAATAAATAGATTTTCTTCCTATCATTTTGAAACTTAAAATTCTTATATGATTATTTCCTTCTAATATTGTTAATTAATATAATGTACTGAACAACATAAACTGTCCAAACAAATATATAATCTCATCATTATTGTTAGGACAAACAAAAGGTGTATCGTACCTTATTGTCTTTCATTAGACTTTAGCATTTTTTGCATAAAAAACAGTTCATAAGCATAATATATTAAAAGTATATAATCAAAAAATTGTCTATATAATTTATTTTATTGGTTTAATTATTTCTTCAACTTTTTAACATCAAATCAGAACTGAATCAATTATCATCAATTTTTAAAATGTAAAAGTAAATTAAATAAAATTCAATTTATTTAATTTGATTTTTCAAATTGAATTAGCCAACTTGTGAACATCCATAGCAGTGGATAATAAATTTCATGAGTTAGTATCTTAAAATGTTATCAAGAAAAATTATTTAATTTTATTTTATATCGATAAAATCACTCAACTTATAATTTTCTTGAACACCTCGAAAATTAGAAATTGAGATTGGAAACAAAAAGATTCATTTTTGTCATTGAGGTTGTGGTTTACGAGTTCAACCTACGATCAGTAGGTAGTTCTAGGAATCATAGAAAAGAAGTCGTAGGACTTGATTTGAGGTTTGAAAATGACAAGTCGTTTGACCTACGAATGGATCGGTCAAGACAGATCATAAAGTATTTTACGGATCGTAGAAGGTACCCGTAGAAGTGATCTAGTCTTATTAACCTCTAAACTACATAGTGATTTATATATATATATATATATATATATATATATATATATATATATATATAATATATATATATATATATATATATATATATATATATATATATTTATATATATATATCTATATATATATCCAAGCATTTTGGAGATAAATACCAATTAGAAATTTTTAGAGTATCCAAAAAATACGATAAAATACAGAGATAAATTTTACTTGCATTTCTTTACTTTAATATAATTAGTAAAAAAAAACATGTATCTAAATGTATCAGACTTTAACGGAGAAAGTATATACCATAAGCTTGTCATTAGTGAAAGTATTACTCAATCAATCAAAACATCGATATGTACAATCAAAAGGAATGCAATTAAAGAGAATGACGATACACAATTCAACTCTTTTCCATAGATAACCTTTACTTCAACTTTTATGTTGCCTTTTTCTCTATTTTTCTTTAGATTCTGCCCTCTTTTCAATTTACTAGTTGCCAACAAGGATCATCTTTTCTTCATATTTCTCAACTTCTATATAAAAAAAAATGTCTTTTTCTTTTCTTTGGCTTACTAACAACAAACATATCTATTTTATAAATGAGCACCGGTCACTTTCTACTCTTTTTTTTTTCTTCACACAGTCATATTTCTCTAAGTCTTTACCTTTTTCTGTTTTAAGCTTTTCAACTCAAAGTGCATTAAGGACTTTTGGATCAAAATATCACACTAATCAACAAAAGGGAATTTAATCGACATAATAAGGTTATATTATATATATATATATATATATATATATATATATATATATATATATATATACTGATTAATTTTAATAATAAAATAATAAAGTTGTCAATTTTTTTATTTTTTAAAATTATCAAATAAAGCAATTATGTGTACCCAAGCTAATATTTTTTTAAAAGTTTTTAAGATTGACAGAAATATGCAATTTTTTTGACTTTTTAATCGACAAACTTGTTCAGGAGTAATTTTACACATCTTTCTCCAAATTCTGAAGTAATCTCCAAGAATAGATCAATCTGAAAAATATAATTGAGTTCTAAATAATAATTCAACTAAAGAACATGATAATACATTTTTTTATATAAAAAAAAAAAACTTAATTGGAGGTTTTCAAATAATTATAAAAGTATATAATTCACATTATTCAAAAAGTAACTTTTTTAAAATTAGTATAATATAAAAAAGATTATTGCAAGTACGAGATTTGACAGATAAAAAAGTTAGAAAGTCCACATATTTCCATCAGTCTTATTTTATTTCTTGAAAATATTAGCTAGGGTACAATAATTATTTTATTTGATAGTTTTAAAAATAAAAATAATTAACACTTTTGTTATTTTTCTTATTAAAAAGTATATATAATTTAAATTAATTTTAATCATAGATTATTATATAATAGGGAAAAGGTTCAAATATGCCATCGAACTTTCAAAAAAGGTTCATTTATGCCATCCGTTAAAAGTTTGGCTCATCCATGCCACTACCGTTTAAAAAAAGGCTCATTCATGCCATTTTTTTTAACGGTAATTTTACAAAACCACTTCTTACACGTGTCAGATTAAAATTCGTCCACGTCATTTTTTATTTATAATAAAAAATCAAAAATCTGAAAAATTATTAAATAAAAACCCCCTCAAATAAAGACCCACCCAAATAAAGACCCAGCCAAATTAAAAAAAATATCCCATATAACCCATTAGTATGACAGTGGATGCTACAATTTGAAGGGATCAGTGTTGAATTCCAGTGAATAGTATTTATTCATTGTTGAATGAAGAAGCGTCAACTCAAAACGAGATTGGAGAAGAACAGTAAATTTTTGGAGAAGAAGAGTGGTGTCTTTTCACTTCTATTCTTAGTTTGGGTTTTTTAGGGTAAAAGTGAATTGAAAAATTGGGTTACTAATGGGTATATGAGATATTTTTTAAATTTGGGGTGTCTTTATTTGGGTGGATCTTTATTTGGGTGATTTTTTATTTAATAATTTTAATCTGACACGTGTAAAAAGTGGTTTTGTAAAACCACCGTTAAAAAAAATGGCATGAATGAGCCTTTTTTTAAACGGTAGTGGCATGGATGAGCCAAACTTTTAACAGATGACATAAATAAGCCTTTTTTAAAAGTTCAATGGTATATTTGAGCCTTTTCCCTATATAATATACATGACATAAATCTATAAAGTTATTAAAAAATACTTGAATCGATTATTTGGTCGAATTTTTTTCTCGTTAAAAGCCACATAAATGCTCCTACCTACTTGCATTAACTCCTTGTCGTCAGACTAATGAAAAGGGGTGCTCGGTATCTATTAGATATATATATTTATTAAATTAATTTAACTATGACGTTTTAAAATAGAATAAAATATTTAGTTTTATAATAATGATTAAATAAAATAAGATAAAAATATATTCGTATGGAATCCACTGGCATGAAATCTTAGTCAAAGCTATTTTTAAGTTATCTTTAAACATTTACGGTATCGATAAAATTAAAATATAAGTTAAAAATAATTTTAAAAAGATAATAAACCTAAATTATGGTTTTATATATTTTATTTTAACTTAATACGAATGATATTTCTGATAGTTAGATTTGTAAACATGAAATCTTTTGGAAATATAAATAAATTTTAGAAGTTGTATGACTGGCTGACCGTATGTCATAATCAAATATTTTAGGAATATAAACTCCATAGAGATCTCTCAAAGATTCAGTCCAATTCAAATTTTGCCAAGGTCAAAATAAGTTATGTACTGAGTTATATAATGTTTAAGACTAACTTAACTTAATTTTTATTAAATTTAATTATTTATTTTTTATTTAAATTATTTTAGTATCTAATAAAATTATTGTTATTTTTCTTTATTACGACAATATATAAAGTATCAAATTGAAAAAAATATTTTGATAAAATTTCGCTGTATATATCAAGATAAGTTACATATCAACCTAATTTTTAATGTATCGAAGTTTGTTTGGTTGAAATGAGTCCTTGACCGGCCAAATGTAAACTGATTGAGTGGATTGATTCGGTAAGTAGTTGCGGAGCTAAAATTTTTATTAATGGGTACCCTAGAATAATAATGTATGGTTGTCAAAATAAACAAAAAAGAATATTTCGTTAATTGGGGTTCAAAGATAAAACTTCTTTCATTCAAATAAACATTCATCATCACTATACTAAAGAAGTAACTTTTGTGAAAGATGTCAACTTTTAAATATATATTTTTTAAATGTGAAATTTGACATGTATATACAATTTAATTTTTCAACAAATGATGTCCAATTGAACACGCTAAAATAATTATAGCTGCACCTCTTCAAATTGAGTTTAATTTTATCATTCTAAACACAAATTGCAGTGTACTACAATTAACTCAATTTTATTTTATTTTTATTTCTCACATGTTTTGATATTCATCGCCCGTCAGAGCTTGACTATTTTCAAATTCAAGCAGCATAAAATTTATTCAGAGAGAAGCATTCTCTACAATGATTTTTCAGTATGTAAAACTCAAACATATAATTAAAAAAAAAAAAATTTATCTACCGTACCACATCCTTCCACATAGCAACTAAAAGATTTATTTGTGGTCCACTCCTTGAAATTAGAGTTTATTGAATATTGAAATCTGAGTTAACTAAAGTCTTCAATAACTGTAGATACAAACGAGGCACAACTCAAGGGTAATTTATTTGTGATCCTCCATTTGCATGGCACTTCTACCAAACAGTGCCTTTTTTAATTTTTGCCTATTCTTCTACTTTATTCCAGGAATCTTTTCTGACTATTTTTTTTAATTAGAACTATATTACAAGTTTTATTATAATTTCTTTTATCAAAATTATAATTTATAACTTATCAAATTACAAATTTCCAACTCCCAACAAAGAAATAAATCAAAAAGTATAACTTCATTTTGCATTAATACATTGAATTACTCCTTTCGTTTTAGATTGTATAATCAGAAAGAAGAAATAGAAACATAACATATTTAAAATCATTGTAATTAATCAAATGTCCTTGTAATTACTACTTTTTTTGTTCAAATTATGTGAAGATATTTAACGACACACAATTAGGAGATTTTCTTTTGAACAAATACTATCTCATAAAGGGTAAAATAAAATATTTTAAATTAAGTTATGACTAAATATCTGCAATATGAAACATGCCAAAATGTCATTTACTTTTGAGATAAAGTGTTATATCTAAATTATTTATAAAATCTCAGTTTCACTCATAAATTATTATTTATTAATTTAAAAAATATTAAATAAATAATAGTTTAAATATAAAATTTATATTTTCAATAATTTAAATATAAAACTTCGAAAACAAAGTAGATAGATTTGATGTGCTTATCTCTTTATTCTTTTCATCTCTTTGGAACAGAGTTCACACTTCATAAAATAATCATTTAATTATTTTTTTCATATTAAAAGTTAACTTTCTATGTATAAAATAAAAGTAGAGTAACTTTAATCAAAATAATTTAATAGGAAAAAGGTTCAAAATATTTCATTAAATTTTTAGAAAAGGCTCACTGATGTTATTATTTTTTAATAATGATTCAAAATTATTTTTAATATGTAACCAATTATAATTCAGTCACGTTATTAAATTATTTAATTAAAAAAATAAATTCAATTTTTATTCAGATTTTTATTTATTTATTAAAAAATTTGATGTCGTAGTCAATTATAATTTTATCACATCATTAATTTTTTTAATAAATAAAATTCATTTAATTTTTGTTCAGAATTATGATTTTTTTAATTTTAAAATTGTTGACGTGATCGAATTATAATTGATCACATGTCAAAATAATTTGATTAAATTACTATTAAAAAATAATTGCATGAATAATTTTTTTTGAACTACAATAATATAAATCAGTCAAACTTTAACGAATGACATAAGTGGATTTTTTTCTAAAAAGTTCAATGCCGTATTTGAGATTTTTTCCAATTTAATACTTATTATGATATCTTTAGCTGTATTGTCAGTCTATGGCCGTCGTACCTACTGATCTCTTGAAATCAAAAGTTCAATAAATTAACATGGATTACTTTATTTATTTAATTAATTTGATATAAATACGAATTAGGTTAATTATTTATTTTTTTATTTTAATTAAACACATATTTTCAAGGTTAATAATTTTTTTAAAAAAATAATAGCATTTACAGATTATTTTATAAAATAATTAGTATTAAAAAAGTAGTTATATTTAATAAAAACGATACGTAAATAAAATAAAAAAAAGTAATTAACTACCAAGAAGAAAGAAACAAAAATGTTGAAAAAGAAAGAAAATGACATAGTAGTACTTTTTTTTTGTTGGTTAAGGGTCAATGATTAATAAAAGACAATTTGGACTGTTACACACATCTATAGCACCTCACAATATCGAAGTTTAATTAATTGGCAGAAAAAAAAAGCATGCAAAGATGGAGGTCTATAGCACCTCACAACAATTTCAACCATTTAAATTTTAACACATGTTTTTTTATAGTGTTCGAGAGGTACATTATTTAAAATAATTAAAGCTCCACTATTTTATTCTTATTTTATTTTCTATTCTTCCGTGGACCCAAAAAATTGATAGTAAATTTAAAGCAGAGAACAAAAGATTCATTGGACATTTATTACTCTCTCTATTCCATATCAATAAATTTTAGAGTTTCTTTGTTGTTCACAATATTTCGTTTGTTTAAACATTATTGTCCATTATTGACCTTTTATATATTGTAAGAAATACTTAATAAATAATAGGATGATATTATTATATTTTTTGAATATATTAAATTTAAGTTTTTGAAAATGTATGAGGTGCTAATAGTATTTGATAGTAAGAATAAAATATATACAAAATGATGAAATGTCTCTTCATTTTTCAAATTAGACAAGTATTATTAATTATTTTTAGTATAGTGGACAGATAAAAATGAAAGGAGAGAATAATTGAGTTGTTCTAATTCCTAAGTATGATGGATATTTGAAAGAAAAATCATATTTTCCCTTTTATTTACTGAATTTTTTGTATTTCCTGAAGATAAATAAAGTTACATATAAAATTATATTCATAATATAAAAAATATCATTTAAAAAATATAATTTAAATTATATCATGAATATAAATAAAGTTACATATAAATTATATTCATAATAACAAAAATATCATTTAAAAAATATAATTTAAATTATATTATTAACTTTTAATATATGTGCATTGCTTAACAAATTCAGTTAATATAGATTTTTTTCTGAGGGCCCAAAAAGGATTGGTGATACATTAGATGTTTAAAGCAGTGACAAAGAAGGATCACAATTAAGGCCAATCTTTTTCTTCTTTCTTTCCAAAAATAAAAATAAAAAATAAAAAATAAGGATTCCATTTGGCTTGTCATACAGAGTGTATCATTTCCCTTTCCAAAGGGCAAAAATAAAAAGGACAGAGAATTATTTACTATCTAGTTTTGTTCATTTTTACCTCTTCAGTTTGAACACAGACTCCTTAAAAAAATTGCCATAAAGTATTTCATCCCAAAACTTTTAAAATTTATGTGCAGAATAAATAACTAAAAATAAAAATAAAAGTTATTCGGCTCAAATATGAGCCCCAATATAAAAGAGAAAATGATGCACTATAAATTTATAATAAACTATTAAATTTTTATAAATGTTATAGCTATAGTTTTATTTAATTCTAATTCGTCACAAATACATTACCATACTTGCCTCTTTCCCCTGAATCTCACACGCCACTCACAATTCTCTCCCTCGCCTCTCTCACTGTTATACAAACACAAATGTATAAATTGTGTTTGTTTTTATATAAATATAAGGGATAATGCACAAGTACCCCCTCAACCTATGCCCGAAATCCCAGAAACACACTTATACTATACTAAGGTCCTATTACCCCCCTGAACTTATTTTATAAGTAATTTTCTACCCCTTTTTAGCCTACGTGGCACTGGTTTGGAAAAAAAAAGTCAACCATTGTTGGGCCCACAAGATAGTGACACGTAGGCCGAAAAGGGGTAAAAAATTATTAATAAAATAAGTTCAGGGGGGTAATAGGACCTTAGTATAGTATAAGTGTGTCTCTGAGATTTCGGGCATAGGTTGAGGGGGTACTTGGGCATTATCCCTAAATATAAATGCATATTCCTCTATCCTTTACACTTGATAATTATACTACAATAAATCTTCCCCTGCCCAGTTCTCTTTTGCTTTTTTCTCTCTCTCTTGTTTTATTCAAACACAAATTACATAAATACAATGTATAATTTGTGTTTGTATAAATTGAAAGAGAGATTTGATATACAAATACAAATATTTTAACTCGATTCCATTATCTGACTGATATACCTATACAATTCATCTATCTCCACTCTATGCTCTCTCTCATTCGATTCTCTCATCTCTCCTAATCTCGCTCGCCACTCTAGACTAACACAAAGACCATATACGTATAAAAACACAATTTTCATAAAACACATATGCTGCGACTTATACAAATTGCTGCGAGTTATGTAAATAGTTGCAATTTATACAGATAAGATGTTCCATAGCGAACTATGTTTGCTATACAACGCAAATAACAAAATTGTAGTTATAGAAGTCTAATATGACTTTTATGTTTGTTACTTCAATAATTTACTTATTATAAAAAGACCATACTATTTTTACATGTTCATATTTATATTTTTATTATTTTAAAAATAAATTTTCCTTTTAGTTATCACTTTTAACATATCAAGAAATGACAAATATTTTTTCATGGTTTACCTGTCACTTCTTTCTCAAATATTTTTTCAATACCTAATACTCCTTCTGTTTCAAAAAGAATGGTCTAGTTTCACTTGACAAAAAGTTTAAGAAAAGGGATAATGCACAAGTATCTCCTCAACCTATACCCGAAATCTCAGAGACACACTTATACTATACTAAGATCCTATTATCCCCTAAACTTATTTTATTTATAATTTTCAACCCCTTTTCGGCCTACGTGGCACTATGTAGTGGGTCTAACGCTGGTTGAATTTCCCAAACTAATGCCACATAGGCCGAAAAGGGGTAGAAAAATAATTATAAAATAAGTTCAGGGGGGTAATAGGACCTTAGTATAGTATAAGTGTGTCTCTGGAATTTCAGGCATAGGTTGAGGGGGTACTTGTGCATTTTCCCTTAAGAAAATAAAGAAGATTTTGGAGTATTGTAGTTCTAAATTAAATTAATGTCAAATGTACATAATTGTTCTTAATCTTGTGACCTTAAACATATCACGTGGAAAGTTGAAATTAAAATGTTATCAAAACAAGAAAAAAGTCATCTTTTAAAACTGACCAAAAAGAAAAGAATGTCATTCTTTTTTAAATAGACGGAGTACCAAATATTACATAATATGAATATCATGATAAAATAATCATATAAATTATTATTTTCTGAATTGAGATATCAAATCGAAGCATGACAAGTAAAAATGAAAAAAACAACATTTTCCTTCAAAATAGAGTTGCTTTTTGCTATTTTCAAAAATCTAGAAGTCAAGTAAAACTAAATTTTTTTATGTTGAGTAAATTATTTTTGCCGTTCGCTTTTATTTATTATATTCAGACTTAGCATATTAATTAAGAAAAAGAAAGTTAACATGTTCATTTTATCGCATTATCTCAATTCTCAATCCACAGAGATCCATATGAGGGTACCATGGCCGTAAATACCATAACAATGGGGTAAATTGTTATATCAAATAATAATCAAATAAACGTTCATTTTCACCGGTCAAAAGAGAAAGACGAGAAGAAAAGGGTAGATAAAAAGATTATCAAACTTCATGGATAACTAAGGTTGTGTGCTACACATGTATGATTCAGTCTCTCAAGTAGTCTCATCTATACGACGATTCTTATGTTGGACCTTCATAGATGAAATAACTCTAGATCTTAATTTGCGGACTTTCCTATTTTATGTTCCTCCTCACGAGAAAAACTCTCATCAAATAACACATAGTAGAATTGGATGATATAATTACCATCGGCGTAAAATCTTTTTAGTATAGACACATGAAATATTAGATGAACACCTACAAACCTGGAGGTAAGATTAACTCATAGGCTATCTCTTCTACATTTCTAAGAATCTCAATAAGACCTGTGAATCACGGACTCAATTTATCACTCTTTGCAAACATCATTACATCATTTATGGACGAAATCATAAGTTAAACCTGATCTTTAACCATAAACTCCTCATCTCTAACCTTTTATTCTGCATATTCATGTATCTACTCTGAACTACTGGAAACTTGATCTAGATTATCTTAATCTTCTCCAAAACTCTCTAAGAAGATCATTACTCTACGATACCACCTCGATGCATCAAACCAATCAGTACGATATCTACGCCTCTCCCATGTAATGTATCCAACAAAATTGTAAATCATGCCCAGTTTAATAGCAAAGTAAGTCGATACATAAGAAATATTGAAACCAAGATTAAATATAGATGTATCCATTTATCACAAATTAGAGAGATATTTGTTATTACTACGTCGACGCCTCTTCCTCAAGTCTACAAGTCTAACCACTAAGTCTATTACCAATTATGTGGCCACCTTGTCACGATCCAACCCACAAGATCGTGCAAGCACCCACTCTAACACTTAAATAGGAGAACTCTCATATCCTAAATATTATACATGCATTTTTTTTAAAAGAAAACAGAGATAATAGCAAAAATAGGGTTTTTATAGATAATATCTTTAGTCACCCTTTTAATTAAAACTTGTAAAGTAATTTAACAACTCTCATGGATCTAGTCTAAACGGCTACAAGAGCTACTAAGAGTACAACTGGACAAGAATAGAAGCTACTGAAGAATTTCTTCGTCTTCCCTAATAAAACGTCACCAATATTGCATCTAGACTATGTTAAAAAGAGATAGCAAAAGTAGTATCAGTACAAACATACGTACTGGTAGGCATCTTCGGTCAACTCGACACCTACCACATAACATAAGAAATCAACTAGCAAAATCATGAGTAAAACCACTCGCTTCTCCATCTTTACCCTTTATTAGAACACCTTCATTTTCCACTAGTACTCTAAATACAAACCACCTTCTCAACAATTAACTCACCCAGTTTTTTGATCATAGACTAAACATGCTTACACATTAATGAACCTCTAACTATCCGCTCACGTCATACGGTTACTTACTCGTCACATCAGTCAATCATGGTCTCATAGTACACAATGAAAACCTCGTTACCACCAGGGGCGGAGCTACTATATTATTTATACATGGTTAAAATAATTTTATATGTATAAATAGTAGATGTCAAACCCCCTTCCGCTTCCTATTTCTACAGACTTTTGAACCCCCTTATTGAAAATCCTAGCTCCGCCTCTTGTTACCACTAACCCCAATCTCTTTCCCCAAGGCGAAACCCACCTAAGCATATTTCATCACGTACGCTACCTCTAGTTCTCTTTCACAATTATAACATATGAACAACCATCGCCATCATTACTCGTCATTTGAACCCTTTTTGCCCTTCCACTATACCTTATGAGTTTGCTCAACATAATCACAATCCATATAAGCCGTCATAACATATAACCACTAAGTGCAACATATATGATTCAACACAACCATATCATCACATGAAGAAATAAAACATATACCATAACATTGACATGAAGAGCAACAACGTAATTCACAATTATCAAATATCACAAGTATGTCAAGTAGTTGGTCCTCTCATGGAACCCAACCTTAAGCTGTTAGTGCACCAAAACGTGGTACCTAATCTCATAGTTATGTCAGAATGTGACAATATGATCCATCTTTTATGCCGAAACATGACAATCCGATCCCAGTTAGTTATGCGGAAGTAGCAATTTGATCCCAGTTCGTTATGCTGGAAAGTGACAATCTGATCCATCAACACACCACAATCACAATCACAAGTATACTTTCAAGTCATACATCAAGAAGTAATTCATGACATATAATATTCACCTATCTCATTTACAACAAGTGTGAATCAACCATGCAACATTCGTATACATACATGCATCATAATGAAGTAATGACAAGAATACATCACACAAATATAGAAACATAACCATCACCTACAAAGGGATTCCTCATCGCGCACCTCATGCAAGCCCTAATTTGACCATATTCAACCCTAATTCATCGTCTAAGACTTTTTTCTAGGGTTTAAATCATAAATCATTTAGTGCACGAAGGTCACGCTTAAATCCTAGCATCAATTCACATATATTACGGAATAAGAACAAATTTAGACTACTCAATTCGTAAAACCTAGCCTACCTGGGCGCCAAGCAGTTGCACTGAGTTTTTGACCTCGATTCTGGTTTTTTCGGGCTTCACGACGGTGAATTTGACCAAGAATCTACAAGATATCACCATCCTCACGCCAGAAATCTCCTTCTCCTTCCTTCTCCAGCTTAGAGCAGTCTTTCTAAGGTTTTTAGGATATTCTACGAGTTGTTTAGGCATTTTAGAAATATGGAAAAAACATAATTTCTCATAATTTATGTTATGCCTCGCCTATCCCGCCCTAGCGCCAACTTTCCCGCCTTGGCGACATTTGACCCACCCTGGCAGGATAGTGGTCCAAAATTCCCGAAGTTTTTGTTTCTCCTAAATCACGACGACTCGAATCATTGCGGACCTCTTTCAAGATGAGGACATGTTATTTGTAGTTTTGATGATTTAACAAACTTAGGGACCTTGTAAAGGTACCAGTTTCTTACTTGAGTATTGCAGGTTTCTTACTTAAGTATTACAGATGAAACAAACCCAGGGACCTAGTAGAGGTACCAGGCTCTCATGATGACGAGCCAGTTGACTGCCAGCTGGAGACGGTACAGAAAGTAGGTGCACACTTCCCGATGGCGTCAGAAAGTGTGACTTTTCCAGCCAATGGCAAAGAGGTTTAGGAAAGTGACTTGTCCCATATAAAAGGCACTTTCCTAAACATTTTGAGTAGTTTTTTGCAACTTGAGAGAAACCTCTTCAAGAACATTTGCAAAGGCTGCTAGAAAACTGATAGAATGTGATAGAATCGTTAATTCGTTTTGATGATAGACAAAAAGCGCAAAGAACAGTAGCAAATGTACGCAGCGAAAGAAGTCAAGCTAGAGTCCAAGATCAAGTAAAATAGAGTTATTTGTCAAAGTCAAAATAATATATTAAAGGTACAAATCAATACAAATAAGGAAAACCTTAAATATATTATTAAGGAAGGAAGTTGTGTGTAATAAGGATTCTAATTTAAAAAAGAATCCTTGTTTAAATATAACTTTCTTACCTTATTAGTAAGGATTGTACAAGGCAAAAAACTCTATAAGAAGCATACGAGGCAGAGGGAACACACACACGACTTCACACAATACAAGGCAGAATTATTCATCAAACTGAGGTCTTCAAGATTGATAGGATCGCCACGTTTAAGACATTCTTGAGTGAGAAGGTTTTATCGTGTAGAACTATTTGTCTTGTTTTTGTTCTTAATTGTAGTTTACAGTTTATTGTACAAAGGGTGGGTTTGGCTCTTTGTAGGGTTGAGTGTTAGTGAGAATTGTAACAAAAGTGGGTTTGGCCTTTTGGAGAGATCGATTGGAGGCAATCGAGAGTAGTAGTAGAGATAAGACTTTTGATTATTGAGTTGTAATCACAAAATCTTATAGTTGAATTAATAAAACAGGGTTTTTCCTTCCTTGAGTGAGGAAGGTTTTTAATTCAATAAGTGTTTGTGTCTCTATTCTGTCTTTACTTAAAAGCAACTTACACGAACCTGGTTCGTGTTCTGGGGTAAGGTTTCTTCAATTGGTATCAGAGCAGGTCTTTTCGTTAAAAGATTCACACCTTGAAAGACTCAATGGCAGCACCACCTACCCCACAAGAGGGAGCTTCACAAACACACGACCACCACTGTTCAATGGCAAATATTATGGATGGTGGAAAAATCGTATGATGGACCATCTTATTGGCGAAAACCCTGATCTGTGGGGAGTAATTCTAGATGGCCCAACCATACCTATGAAAACAGCAACTGATGGAATCACCAAAATCCCAAAGGAAAGAAAGGAATGGAATGTTGAAGACAAGCTTGCAATTCAAAACAATGCCAAAGCCAAGAAAATTCTGATATGTGGCATAGGACCAGACGAATACAATCGAATTTCGTCATGTCAAGATGCCAAAGCCATATGGGAAACACTGCAGACAGCTCATGAGGGAACAACGCAAGTCAAGAAGTCTAAAATTGATAACTTGAACAGGCAATATGAGCTGTTCAGGATGGCAGAAGGAGAGACTATTCAAGACATGCACACCAGGTTCACCTCCATCATCAATGAGATGTACTCTTTAGGAGAGATAGTGCCTAATGGAAAAGCAGTAAGGAAACTCTTGAGTGTCCTTCCTGAAACTTGGGAAAGCAAAGTCGAGGCTATCACTGAAGCCCGCGACCTAGACTCACTGGGAATGGATGAGTTAATTGGTAATCTCATCACATACGAACTTAAGAAAAACCAAGAAAAGGAAATTGGAGGAAAAAGAAAGGAAAGGAACCTGGTTCTAAAGGCTACTGCATCAGATGATTTTGAAGATGAAAACATTGCCCTCATAACTAAAAGGTTCACTAGAATGCTAAAGAGAGGGCAACCTTTCAAAAGAAAGCTTTTCAAAAACCATCTGAAAACACTAAAGACCAGTTCTGTCATAAGTGTGGGAGTCCAGATCACTTCATCAAATTCTGTCCACTCTGGGCTGTAGACAGAAAAAGGTAAACTTTGAGAAAGGGAAAGACATCAAAAAGGATAAGTTTGTCCCCTCAAACAGAAGAATGACAACTCAAGAGGCAGACATGTCAATGAAGAGGGCTTTTGCAGCAATGGGGAATTCATCTGATGAAGAGTTTGAGGTGATGAGATAGAAAACCAGTCTCTTCTTGCACTAGAACAAGAAGATGATTATGACTTTCTTGCCCTTGTAGCAGTGGAACCAAGGAAGAAAGGGAAACTTGCAGATCACAAGAAACCATACTAGCACTTATGGCTGGATCAGATTCTGAAGAAGAAAAAGAAGAAGAAGACATAAATGAAAAGGTTAGTCTTCATAACTTACAAGACAATCTAGGTTCATACTCAAAAAGAGAGCTAGAATCCTTACTCTACACTCTCATTGATGCATATAAAACCATAGACTCAAAAAGGGAACTGATAATGGAAGACTATGCATCACTAAGAGAAGAAAACAAGAGTCTTGAAAAACAGAATCTTCATCTTTTATCCAAGAATACCAAACTAAGTAAAAATCTAGAACTGGTAATTAAAAGGAATGAAACACTCTCCAAAGAGCTTCTTGTGACTAAAACTGAAGCAGAAAATGGAATGAGATGGACCAGGTCGTCCATACTGCTTGACAGCATTCACAAGAATCGCACATTTGAGAAACATGGGATAGGTTTTGATAGAACCAGCTCTCAAGTAAAAAACCCCAACATAGACTGTTTATGCATGCACTGTGGACTGGTAGGACATAAAAGTCATGATTGTCAAAAGAAACAAACTGCTCATAACAAAAACTTGAAATCCTTGAGAAAACCTCATCATGATAAACCCAATGAGCAAAAACAAATCCCTATAGACAAGTCTCTTCCTAGATGGGCCAGAAGAAATCTTATTCACCCACCTTCCCTAAGCTTAATCAAAGTGGATTTGGGTACCAAAATCTAAAATCCAACATAAATTGCAGGGATCAGTGAAGAGGAAGCAGCAACAATGGTACTTGGATAGTGCATGCTCAAGACACATGACTGGAGATAAAAGAAGCTTCCTCTCACTCAAGAACATCAAAGGAGGAAACGTTGCCTTTGGTAATGGTAAAAGTGGAGAAATTCAAGGAATTGGAAAGGTTGGAACAATGGATACTCATGCAATTGAGAACGTATATTATGTAAATGGTCTACAACATAATCTTTTGAGCGTATCTCAAATATGTGATAAAGGAAACAACGTTCTCTTTACAGAAAAAGAATGCAGAGTAACAAACTCAGTGACTGGAAACCTGGTTCTACTAGGAAAGAGACACAAGAATGTGTACAAAGTCAAGACTGTTGACTCCAAGGAAGATAATCTTAAATGTCTAAGTGCAGTCTCAGATTGCTCCATGCTATGGCACAAAAGAATGGGACACATTAGCATGACAACTATAAACAAACTCATATCTAAAGACCTGGTTAGGGGACTGCCAACCAAAAGTTTCAAGGACAACCAAGTATGTGGAACCTGCATTCAAGGAAAACAGGTTAGGTCATCCTTCAAACCAAAGTTGACAGTAAGTACTACTAAGCCACTTGAATTGCTTCACATGGATTTGTGTGGACCAATGCGTGTACAAAGCAGGGGTGGAAAAAGATATGTGTTTGTAATAGTTGACGACTACTCAAGATTCACTTGGACATTGTTTCTTGCAACAAAGGATGAGACATTCACTATGTTTGAAGTTTTTGCAAAGCTGGTTCAGAAGAAATTCAACAAAGAAATAATCAGCATCAGATCTGATCATGGACTGGAGTTTGAGAACTCACAATTCCTACAATTTTGTACTACAAATGGGATTGAGCATAACTTCTCAGCACCTAGAACACCACAACAAAATGGTGTTGTTGAGAGGAAAAATAGAACACTGGAAGATATTGCAAGAACAATGTTAATCTCAAGCAAACTTCCAAAATTCTATTGGGCTGAAGCAGTAATACAGGATGTTATTTAATAAATAGATGTATGATCAGATCAGTGTTAAACAAAACACCATATGAGCTACTAAAAGGAAGAAAACCAAATCTAGCACATCTTAGGGCCTTTGGATGTGTATGTTTTATACACAACAATGACAAAGACAATTTGGGAAAATTTGATGCCAAGAGTGATGAAGGAATTTTTCTAGGCTACTCATCACAAAGCAAGGCCTACAAGGTACTGAATAAAAGAACAAACCGTGTAGAAGAAAGTGTCCATGTTGTCTTTAATGAACATACTAGTGAAGTTGAAGGAAATTCAGAGGATGAACAAAATGAGGGAACCTGCTCCAAGCCGTCAGAACCAAAACATGGGAAAAAGAATCCATACCATCTGACAAAACATCTGAAATAGGAGATAAGTCTGCTGATGAAACTGGTTCATCTGTACCTCAAGACCTCAACAGTAAGTTTCCCACTCATAATTGGAAACATCAAAGCTCTCACCCTCTGCAAAATCTTCTTACTCCTCTTAACTCAGGCATATCTACAAGATCCAAACTACGTAGTATGTGTGCATTCTCTGCCTATGTGTCCCTGATTGAGCCTAAAAATACAAAGGAAGCATTGCTAGACTCTGAATGGATTGGTGCTATGCAAGAAGAACTCAACCAATTTGAAAGAAGCAGAGTGTGGAACCTGGTTCCAAAGCCCCAAAACAGAACAGTAATAGGAACTAGGTGGGTGTTTAGAAACAAGCTCGATGAGCAAGGTCAAATAGTGCGCAACAAAGCTAGGCTAGTTGTACAGGGATACAACCAAGAAGAAGGTATAGACTATGATGAAACCTTCGCACCAGTAGCAAGAATTGAGGCAATTAGAATACTGGTTGCATATGCTGCTCACATGGAGTTCAAACTCTACCAAATGGATGTCAAAAGTGCCTTTTTAAATGGTTACCTACAAGAAGAGGTGTATGTAAAACAACCTCCAGGTTTCGAAAACACCATATATCCTGATCATGTATATAAACTGGACAAAGCACTCTATGGGTTGAAACAAGCACCAAGAGCATGGTATGATCGATTGTCCACTTTCCTTCTCACACATGGATACAGAGAAAAATTGACAATACACTGTTTCTTCGAAAACAAGGTAAAGATCTGTTCATAGTCCAAGTATATGTAGATGACATTATATTTGGAGGAACCAATGACTCACTAGGAGTAGAATTTGCTCAACTAATGAATAGTGAGTTTGAGATGAGTATGATGGGAGAATTGAACTTCTTCTTGGGACTCCAAATTAAGCAAACTCCAGTTGGAACATCAATTCATCAGCAAAAGTACATCAAGGAATTACTGAAGAAGTATGATATGAATGAAGCTAAGACAAATGATACCCCCATTGGGACAACAACCAAGCTTGATAAAGATGAATCAGGTTCACCAGTCAATGACACTAGATATAGAGGTATGATTGGATCACTCCTATATCTCACTGCCAGCAGACCTGATATAGTGTTTAGTGTTGGTCTATGTGCAAGATTTCAGTCGTGTCCAAAGGAATCACATCTAAAAGCTGTCAAGAGAATCCTGAGATATTTGAGAGGTACAATAAACCTGGTTCTCTGGTATCCAACTGGTGATTCTTTTGATCTAAAGGGATTTGCTGACGCTGATTATGCAGGACACATGGTTGATAGAAAAAGTACTTCTGGGATGGCACACTTCTTAGGACCATGTTTAATATCCTGGCAACAAGAAAACAAAATTCAGTGGCTCTATCTACTGCAGAGGCTGAGTATGTTGCAGCTGCTTCATGTTGTGCCCACTTCTTTGGATAAAACAGCAGCTTAAAGACTTTGGTATAGAAACAGGTTGTATTCCTATTCTATGTGATAACACAAGTGCTATAAACATGGCCAAAAACCCAGTTCAACACAAGCGCACCAAACACATAGATGTTAGACATCACTTTCTTCTTCGTGATAATGTTGAAAAAGGAAACATAATTATAGAGTTCTGCAAAACTGAGAATCAAGTTGCTGATATCTTCACCAAGGCACTAGGAAGAGAGTCATTTCAGAAAAATAGACTTGAGTTAGGGCTCATCTTCTTAGAATGAACCATGCCCAACCAAGTTCTAATGAGGTATAAACCAGGTTCAGTCAAGATGGTTCTACATAATCTTTACTTTATAAAAAAAAAAAGTTAAATTAAAAAAAAAAAGTTAAATTAAAAAAAAATAAAATTGGGGGAAATAAATCTCATCTTCTCTCTCCCATGCCCCCCCTGACAAGCAGGTGCAACCGTCACAGTGCACGTCTCCTCGATGTCAATCCCCCATAATTACTCCAACCCCTTGATTACAACATCAAAACCGTTCCCAATAAAGCACTCTCTCTAAACTAGCAACCAACTTTCTCTCTTCTTCATTCTTCAGAAAACCAAGAAACCAAATCCCTTCCATCACCATGACTAATCCACTTGTTGCTTACTCTGATGACGAAAGCTCGTCTGTAGTGCATATTCTCAGGGGGAAGAGAACCAGTTGTTGATGTGGTGCCCGATCTTGGGAAAGAAAGCCAACTCCCAACCACATCACCTACATCTCACATCCTCATCCAAATCGGATCTGCCTCCATCACCACCACCAACAGCTCCATCACCACACCACCAAAAGCCACATCCCCACCACCAAAAATCTCATCACCACCACCAAAAGCTACATCCCCACCACCACAAGTAACCCCTTCACACCATCACCAGTTAAAGGAGCATCTTCACCTGTCGCTACAGACTCCCCACCACCACCCATCATCGAATCTTCCCCATCACCAGTCCAAGAACCCCAGCATCACTCACCGGTCCTGAAACCCCACTTTCACCCAACCCAACATCTCCCCCAACCACTGTCCCAACCATCCCTCCTACTTCACCATCTCCTCAAACCACTCCTCAAAACCCTCCGCCCTCTCAAATCCACGATGATATTCTTTTGAGTTCCCTTCACCCTACAAAACCACGGCGGCCAAGAAAGCACATTGCCGTCAAACAGGTTCGTCCACACAGGCCAGTAACAAGGAGTGCGCATGTGGTCAAGCCAGCTGATGATACAACATCTGGGGTGAAGCGTCGCCGTTTGGGTAAGTCTCCTGTTCCTTCATCAGTCTCCCCAATGGATCTTGCTTCTGATACTGATGCCATGTCTGAGGGAAAACATTCTGCAACCCCTCAATCCAAAACAAAATCTGCGAAAAGAAATGCAGATAAATTTCTAAAAGTGGGAAGGAAAAAGTACTTCCAAACCAAATCAGTGCTTAGGGGTAGAACCTTTCATCCTGATATACTGTCAATGGATTTAGTGAAGCAGGTTTGTGAACTCCTAAGGTTTCAAGGGTGGGAGGAGTTATTTCTAGAACCTAGTTTGATTTATGAAAAGGAAGTGGTCGATTTCTATACGAACTTAGTAATCTTAGAAGGAGATGTGGTGTCGTCTAGTGTAAAGGGTGTTGATATTGTGTTTGATGCAACCAAGCTTGGGGAAATATTGCATATACCATCTGTAGGTATAAATGAGTACAATTGGAGTTTTGATGAGTATTCAAGTCTGCCAGCTCGGTTCTCTCAAGGTAGAGTAAATTCTAGGGCTCAAACTGTTTTAAAGGGAATAATGCGATCTTGCATAAGCTTCTTTTTGAGATAGTTCATAAGGTGATACTCTGCCTAGAGGTCACCAACGTCACATTGCCTCCATACGAGACATGGGACTTATGAGTGCACTTGAGTGCAAAGAGCGCATTGATTGGCCTACATTGATTATCAAACATCTTGCTAGAATTGTGGATCCTAAGTTAGGCTCTCATCAGTTAGCTTTTGGCAACCTATTGACTAGGGTGTTTGATGCTTTTGAAGTACCATTGGGAGAAGGCAGGATCTTAACTCGTGCAGATATGTTCACTCAAACTATCCTTGCTGATTGTGGCATTCCTATGGAGTCAGAGCAGGTTGCAACTGCGTCTCCACGTACATCTGGTCCTGTTGCTCAGTTACTTAGGGAGCTTAAAGTAGCTGAAGAAAAGAACGCCTCTCTTGAATCAGACAACCAGAAGTTACGTGCTGAGCTCGATTCCTCAAATGCTGAGATACACAGGTTGAAGGATCAGTTGGTGCAGCAGCAACTTGCTAACAATGCCAGAGTTGACAGAGTTTTGGATATGCTGGCTTCAGCTTCAACTAAGCCTGGTCAACCTCCACAGTGATAAAGCATGTTGTCTGAACCTAGTTCTCTTAAGCTGGTTTCACTCTGTATTGTTGCTCCTTGTTTTGTTGCCAGAACAATTTACATTGCTCACCTGGCTGGGCGTATTTTGCTGCTATGGATATTGATTAGTGTTGATTAGCCGCTGTTTATGTTCTTTTTGATTCGTCAAAAGGGGGAAGAGTTATTTGCGCATGCATCACAACGTTACATGTTTGGTTCATCAAAAAGGGGGAATATGATAGAATGTGATATAGAATCGTTAATTCGTTTTGATGATAGACAAAAAGCGCAAAGAACAGTAGCAAATGTAGCAGCGAAAGAAGTCAAGCTAGAGTCCAAGATCAAGTAAAATAGAGTTATTTGTCAAAGTCAAAATAATATATTAAAGGTACAAATCAATACAAATAAGGAAAACCTTAAATATATTATTAAGGAAGGAAGTTGTGTGTAATAAGGATTCTAATTTAAAAAAGAATCCTTGTTTAAATATAACTTTCTTACCTTATTAGTAAGGATTGTACAAGGCAAAAAACTATATAAGAAGCATACGAGGCAGAGGGAAATTACACGACTTCACGCAGAATACAAGGCAGAATTATTCATCAAACTGAGGTCTTCAAGATTGATAGGATCGCCACGTTTAAGACATTCTTGAGTGAGAAGGTTTTATCGTGTAGAACTATTTGTCTTGTTTTTGTTCTTAATTGTAATTTACAGTTTATTGTACAAAGGGTGGGTTTGGCTCTTTGTAGGGTTGAGTGTTAGTGAGAATTGTAACAAAAGGTGGGTTTGGCCTTTTGGAGAGATCGATTGGAGGCAATCGAGGGAGTAGTAGAGATAAGACTTTTGATTATTGAGTTGTAATCACAAAATCTTATAATTGAATTAATAAAACAGGGGTTTTTTTTCCTTGAGTGAGGAAGGTTTTTAATTCAATAAGTGTTTGTGTCTCTATTCTGTCTTTACTTAAAAGCAACTTATACGAACCTGGTTCGTGTTCTGGGGTAAGGTTTCTTCAAAAACAAAGGCAGAAGTATTCCAACAACAACAGCAATCTCTGAAGCTTTTCGTATAGTTGTTTAGGAATATATTCTCTTGTTCGTAAACTGTAAACTATTCCTCAATCTATAAAGGAATCATTGTGTAGTGTTAAAATTCTAGGTTGTCCAAGTTGGGATAACTTAGTAGGTAGATAGTTTTCTACTTAGGCGTGTTTAAGTAATAGGGACTATTGCTTAAACGTGAGAGAAAAACCTTCTCTCACATTTGGTGTAATCGTGTTTTACTTTTGCTTTTGAAGATTAGTAAAAACGATTGAAAATCCTATGAGACAGGTCGTGGTTTTACTCCCTTAAGCAAGGAGGTTTCCACATAAAATCATCGTGTTGATTTTACTGCATTTAACTTTCTGGTTTTATACATTAGTGTAGTAAGGGACCTGATCCATTACTTGTTAAGTGAAAGCATATATTCTATCAGGACGATTTCTTCTAAATCTACCCCACATTTTTTAGAATTTAATTATGTCGTATGTTTGATACTCTTTTACGTAGCGCCGAAAAATATAGATACTGAAAATTGTGTATGCACTTGAATATTTGAAAGAAATAACAAAAGCATTCATTCTTGTCTCTCTTTATCTCTTTATTCATGGTTTCTGTATTTGTTATATATTGTACATACTCTTTTAGATTGATTTTACAAAAAAGTAAACGCTTTATGCAATTTTATACATGTAATAAAATGGTTAACTTTAAATGTCAGATGATTAATTACTCTTAAGATTCTAACATTTTGTAAACTCTTTTATCAATAAAATTAACCATATACTTAAAATATAAAAGACATTTGCTAATTAAATTTAAGATTTCATTTTGTAACTCATATTGTTGTAAACCATCTGGAAGGGGAAAATTTCAGATTTATAAAAACACAAACATAATGATGAGATCGAAGAGGGGTGAGGAAGAAGAAGGAATGAAAAATGTAGTGGCTTAAAAGAAGGAGCAAATTTTTGGTTAAGCAAATATAAAATTATATTTATATGGTATAGTTATAGGTTGCAAATTGTGTTCCATAATAAACTTGGGCTATTAATATGTATATTTACGTATACTTATATGAAAGTATCAATTGTATAAGTATATTTGAAATTTATATTACAAGTAAGAAATATTTCTTTTGTATAGTCTCTGTTTGTATAAAGTGAAAAAGAGAGAGACCAAAGAGATCCTGGGTAGGAGATGATTTGTATTGTATAATTATAAGTGTATATAACGAAAAGATATGCATTTGTTTTTGTAAATACAATTTTTCTCACTTTATAAAAACATAAACATAATTTATACATTTGTGTTTGCATAAAGTGAGTGAGAGAGAAAGAGTGGCGAGCGAGATCAGAGAGTGACGAGCAAGATATTTGGGAGAGAATTGAACAAAAAGATATGTATTTGCATATGCAGTTTTGTCTCGCTTTATACAAACACACACACATAATTTATACATTTGTGTTTGTTTTAAGTGAGAGAGGCGAGACAGAGAGTGACGAACGAGATCATGAGAGTGACGAGCAAGATATCTGGAGAGAAAGACGAATGACAAAGTGTTTGTTACAAATTAAAATTAAATAAAATTGTAGTTATAACATTTAATTTTAATTAATAATTTGATATTTTTTTATGCAATTTTCCCTAAAAGAGAAGATAGGAGGTCAAAGTATTTTTCCTCTTCATTTTTTTGTGAGATTCTTTTTAAGGTAAACAAATAAATTTTTCACAATTTTAGGAGCTAATTACTCCTTTTTTAACAACTTTGTCAAATTACATTAAATCTTATACATAATGGGGTGGAGATAAATAGAAAAACGTTGATATATAACTTTTGTGATACATGAAAAAACTAATTTTAGAAATTTAAAATAATCTGATACTTAAATATAAGGCGAAAAATTAAAGAATGTATCTATGTTTTGATAAATTTTTAATTTTTTCTTCGTTAAAATAACAAATTCTTTAATTTTATTAATATTGGACAAAAACATGTATTTCTTGATTATATAATTTGATTGATTTTTTTTTCCTTTAAAATAATAAATTCATTAATTTAATGTATCTATTATTAATTTGAGGTATTTAACATCCAAACACTTAGATACAGGTGTATAGTTGCACACATATATTCATTCATACAGATTTTTGAACTTTGAAACATGTGCACACAAATACATTGGTATGTCTAATGAACAATAGTATTAATTCTATGTAATAATTTTACGTATCTAGTATTAATCTCATATCTATATTTATATATTTAAAATTAATTTAATGTATAAAGTATCAATTTTATACATAATATTCACAAAAAAAAAATATGTATCTAATATCAATTTGATTTATCTAAAATTAACTAAATCTAGTGCACTCAATATCAATTAGATGTATCTAGTATACATTTCATACATTAAATCCAAATTTTATGTTAATGTATCCAAGTAACTAGTCTCCTTGTCGAAATGAAAGAAGAAAAAGAAAAAGAATTTAAGTTTGTAACTGAATTCTCAAGATAAATTTGAAGGGTAAAATATGTAACGTACCTTTATTTTGTAGTAATAATGAGAACAATTACCTAATATTTTATTTTTAGCTCATGTCCATTTGCAGCATGTTGGTTCTCTTTGAATGAAATTACATATTGTCTTCTTTTTTTTCTTTTCTTTTTTTCCTTTGAAGTAAAACAAAGGGGTCTTCATGACTCTTATTGGCATTTATTAAGGTCTTATCAAGAAAGATGGTTTCAAAAATTAGGACATAAAGGCAGGCTAGGGTCACATATTTAGGGATAGTTTGATAGAATGTATAGGAATAATGTTAAATAGGGTTATTTAGTAATATTTGATAGCGTCTATAGATATTTAGGAGTCGTTTTATGTATTATTTGAGTTGGTGTATTAAAAATAATATGTGTTACATAAAAATATTTATTTTCAAAAATATCTTCCACAATTATGACGAAAAATATGTAAAAAGAATTTGAGGTAATTGAGTCTTTAACCATGCATATAAAATTACTAATGCATGTTGAATTCCTTTTGCGTTAGTAATACCTAGTTATACATAGCTTACAAAAGATGTACCAAATAAGGCATTACAAATACACAAACTCAAAGCATGCATTATTTTTGTTGATATATCTATGATCTACCAAACGACCAGTTAGGGTCTGTTTAACCAATGGGTCTATGAAATACTCACTATCAAAAAAATTGAATTTAGCGACAGAATTTTTTTGTAGTTGAACAACATATTCCGTTGCTAAATCCATTTAGCAATGAATTAGCGATTGTTTTTGTTAGCTACGAACAAATAAGTAACAAATTGGTGATGAAGTTCATAGCTAAGCTAGCGTTTGGCCATAGATTTCCAAATATTCTTGGCAAATATTATTTGAGTGAAATTTGGGTGAAATTTCACCATGTGTTTGGCCATAAAATTTGGGAAATATATTTCACCTTTTTAGAAAAATATGATTTATACGCACAAGTTTTAAAAACTATCAAAACTAACTAAAGTTTGTATAACAAGTCAATTGAATGTTCGTTACAACAATAACAAATAATGTCCATGATACTAAAGCAATGTGGTAATCTGGAGTGAGTGCAACAAGAATTATTCCATACATCGTGAAGTAGACAAAGTACATGACTTTGTTACCTAAAACCAATTTTTAATAATTTTCATCAACAATTATATCATTATTTAATATTCAATAAATATTTTATCACTATTTTGGTGTTCACGTAAAAATGATGTAATACAACGCAACAACAACTAGAGAGGGTGTTTTTGTAAAAGATAAAAGATTTGGGTAAAATTTAATTTTTAAAATATCTCAAATAATGAGATTTGGCCCAAATACTAGAAAAAACTAGTATTTGGAAATTTGGGATATTTGCCAAAAATATTTGCCAAATAATGGCAAATTGAATGAACAAACATTATTTGCCAAATTTTCCCAAATATTATTTGGAAAATTTATGGCCAAACGGGCCCTAAATGCAGTGTTTCTTTAGCAGTGAGTAATTTTAAATTACATATGAAATTAGGATATGAAATCATGAGATGAAATTTTGTTTAGACATTCAATTTACATTTTTTATGTTGTATGTTTTTTCATAAACATAAAGCTTCATAAGTTGTAAATCTATTTAATTGTTTCAGTTCTTTATATAATCATATGTTTTTTCATAAACATAAAGCTTCATAAGTTGTAAATCTATTTAATTGTTTCAGTTCTTTATATAATCATACCAAATAAGCAAAAGTTTATAAAACCGCATGATACAGTATCAAAGTTATTCAAAATCGAATATAAATTGTGGGGTACTAGTCTTTATTTAATCCTTCCATATAATACGAACAATCTCTTCACGTTGAACTCGCATTTCTCGACCACTTAATATTTGTTCAATTAATGTTATAGTAGTCAGTCTTATCTACTTAATATAACGATGAAAGTTCTTATTTATTAAACGATGATTTACATGAAGTAATTATATTTGATCAAAAATAATAAATTTGGTCAATATAAATGGTGAAGTACGAATTAATTTTAAAGTAATAATAAATTTTTTGTCGGAGTTAGTAATTGTTATATGAGATATAAATGGTTGAAAAAGTAATCATATGAATTTTAAATTTTACTTAATTACATAATAAATGATTTACTGAATATAAATGTGGGATTTTAAAAAAAAATATAACCTTGTGGTCAATTTTTGTATCTGAAATTTTTTAAATCATGATTTGTATTTTCAAAAATCGTGTTTATTTTTTTTAAAAAAAAAATTTGAGATTTCATCTCATGATATGATATCACGAATGAAATCGTGCGAAACGTATGTTCAAAAATTGATTTATTGCATGATTACATATCACAATATAAAATTGCATATCCAAATGCCTACTTGGACAGGATTAAGGAAAGCTGGACTTGGACTTGGGTTATGCATAAGCGGATCTGAAATGTTGGGCCTCGAATGTAGTAATTTTTTTTTAAAAAAAAAAAATTGCTTAGGTGAGTAATTTTTAATAAATATTTATTGATTATAGCGGTACATTTTATTTTTTATTTTTGTTTATAGCAATATTATGATAAATTTGCACTATGTATTAAAGTGAATTATGCATGTAATATAAATTTATATATATGTGTTTTTAAAATACATTAGACTTTTTTGGAAAGAAATTGACATGATTATATATAGGTGTATCAAAGTGTGTAATAAATGTATCAACTATCAATAAAATTTGTGTTATGTATGTTTTATAAATTATTTTCCGTGTATTATAAATGTTTTGTGTAAATGAAATATTATTGCTATAAAAGTTAACTATTCTTAATATTGTGTATTTATGTGAGTTTCCGTTTTGTTTTTTTTCTAACTTACATTCAAAAAGTTCAGTTTAAATTGAAGAATGAGATCCTAAAATTCAGAACCTAAGAGTTTTTTTCAACTATCCGAGTTTTTAATTTTTCGTCACGTAGATCTACACCTACTTATAAAGTAACAAATAAAGAGTATAATAGGTACTCAAAGATATATGTGTGCGCACAAAAAACCAAACTAATTGATCCTTTCTGTCAAGCAAAAATGAGTTCTAGTTACTAAAATTATTAAAGTAAATAAAAAATCTAGGTGTAGAAAATCAGATGTGTCCTTTACAATAACAATCTATTTCCGTCGTTATAGAAAAGTCAGTGGGAAAAGAAATTGGTCTAGAAAACTTTTGAGTAGTGACTTGAAAATTTGTAACCTAGTCCAAATTTGAGTCATGTGAGGTCTAGACAAATCTGTTAATAAATGGGGAATTTAACTGTGAATCTGATCACATGAGTAGGTAGGCAAGACATTAAGGAGCATTTATGGCTTTACAGAATCGAATTCAGGCGAGTCGAACTCTCGAAACTGATCTTGGCGTGAAAGGATCATTTTACGACATTCTAGTTTGCAAGTGTGTTATGAAATGGGAGCTTGGAACTCAAATTTTGAGCTTCTGTCTTTGCGCAAGCTGCCGGGTGAGATTAATTCCGACAGGGCGGGACTATTGTGGTGGGATGGGGTCCATCGTAGCAGGCAAATCGCAGCTTAAGTCGAGGAAAAATCCAAAATTCGTTATTTTTTGCAAACCTTTGTTCTTGAGAGCTAAGAGACAATCCAGAGCTATTACTTGAGATATTCCACAACTTCTAGTGCAAAAGGTAAGATTATTACTCCCTTAATCTGTTTTCCGATAAGAATTTAGAAGTTTTGGATAATTATCATTGAGGAGGTTTTTGGCCTGAAGTTGATGGTGGGAAAAAGCCCTAAATGAATAATAGGATTTGGATTTGGTCTTCGGTTAATTATTGCGTTATTTTTTGGGTAATTTTGATCTTGTTTATTGATCCTTGCGTGAACTACTCGTTTATAGACCAAGATCAAACGGAAAGAATCTGGACAGGGAAGACTCAATTGTCTTAGGAAGATTCAAGCTTGGTTTTAAGATAGGTGATGATTTGATTTTCTGTTTTTTTGATATATGTCAGTTAATGGCTTCATGGTATGCATGCAAGTATGAGAAAAAAAAATGTAAATCGAATCTAATGCAATGAGTATATGTATATAAACAATTGCATGCCATGAACCCATTATTTTATTGTATGACTATGAGCATTGTTCATCATAGGTGTGATTGTGATTGTGGTTGTGCTGATTGGATCGAATGTCACGTTCCGAAACATATATTGGATGGGGTTTCACATTCTGAGACATATGTATTGGATCGGATGTCACGTTTCGATACATGTATATTAGATCGGGTGTCACGTTCCGGCACACTAAAAGTTTAAGTGTGGGTTTCTTGAGAGGATCATTGTGATTTTACATTCATTTCTAATTGTCGTTGATATCGGAAATTGTATGTTGCTCTTGAAATGATAATTGATATGTGTGTTTAGTGTGTTGTAATTGCTTGCCTATGTTTTGCTTATAGGGTGACCACGTGACTTTACCAATACTCTACCATTGTGTAATAATACTACACTTGCTCGTTCTTTGTTGAGTACAGGACATCTTCAGGCAGCTACTGATAGACCTCAGTTAGGAGATCATTAATCAAAGACCAGATTCAAGGGTGAACCATCTCTTCCAGGTTGCCATGGATCCGTCCTTCTTTAGTTCACTCTCTCCGGACTCCGATTGTTTAGTTAGACTTTGCTTATGTTAGCTTAGGCTTGGACCCCTTTTCCTTAGATTTGTTAGCTTACAAAGTTTTGGTAAAATGACTTTTAGGTTCTAGGAGTTTCTTTTCGCAATAGCTTATTTAATTTTTTATTGAATCTTTGGAGTTTATAGGAACTCCATGTTATTTTATCATTTAAACCTACTTCTGTATCTTTAAATATTTAGATGTTCGTTAAGTTGCTTAATCGATTGTAATAATAATTCTCCCATCGGAATGTTAGTGTGGGTGTCGATCACGGCGGTCTAGATCGGATATTTACAAGCATATTTGATTTTTCAAATTAACAAGAACAGGGCATTTTGTAGTGATCATGGCAAGGCAACATCTCAATTATATACCGGTTATATCCTTTCTGCATAATGTATAATCATTGCATATTCAGTGCATAATTAATATATGGAAAATATATAATAAACACATAATTCATATGCAATGATGATTGATGGTAGAGGGGCTACAAAGTGTATAATTAATGTATATAATGAGTGTAGAATATATCATAACTATGTAATGTCTAGTCGAGGCATAGTTTGTGCCTTTTTGGAGTATTCAACAAAGTGTATAATTAATGTATATAATGAGTGTAGAATATATCATAACTATGTAATGTCTAGTCGAGGCATAGTTTGTGCCTTTTTGGAGTATTCAATGGTAATAAGCCTTTTTGGAGTATTCAATGGTATTAAGGTTCGTCCATGATTATGAATGTGAGTGATTGATATAGAAAGTCCATTAGTTATTGGAAGCCTAATAGCCCATTAGAGATTTAAAGGCTTGTGCGTAATTATGAATGTAAGGAATAATATTAAAAGCCCATTAGCTATTGGCAGCTCATTAAAAATTTTAAGTCATGTCCATGATTATGAATGTGAGTAGATGATAATACCAAAAGCCGATTAATTATTGAAGGAAATTGTATAAAATAACAAACTAATAACCTAATTAAATGGAATAGCTAGGGTTTGATTTAATTGTGCTCATAGCAAACTTATCTAAAATTTGCCAGCGTCTCTCTCCCAGGAATCTCGCTCGCCACTCTCCATTCTCGCTCGCTCTCTCTCTCTTTTATACACAGAAGTGTATAATTCTGTTTCTGTTTTTGTATAAAGCGAGAGAAAATTGTATATACACATGCAAAAATGTATTTCTTCGTGTTATACACTTAATTATACAATTTACAAACATTTTTACTTCAAAAATTGCAGAGAAAAAGGTCAACGAATTATACAATTGCGAATTATACAATTGTAGTGAAATACAATTTTCTCTAGCTTTATACAACAGAAGTGTATATATTGTGTTTCTGTTTTTGTATAAAGCGAGAAAAACATACATCTTCTTGCTATACACTTATAATTATGCAATATACATACATTTTAATTCGATTCAACTATATGCAAAGCAAATTATACAATTGCAGCGAAATAGGCCAGCGAATTATACAATTTAGACTAGCGAATTATACACTTGTATATGTATAGCGAATTATACAGTTTTTTATGTTTGCTATGGAGCGCAATTATGCAAAGTTTGCTATATTATACAAATATGAATTTTTTGTTTGCTATATGTGAAAGTTGCCCATTATTGAAAGCTTAATAGAAATTGTAAGTCTAGTCCATGATTATGATGTAAGTAAGGTGATACTATCAAAAACCCATTAGAAATTGTAAGTCTTTGTCCATGATTTTCAATGTGAGTAAGGAGATAATATCAAAAGCCCATTAGAAATTTTAAGTTTTGTACATGATTATGAGTGTGAGTATGGTGATGATATCAAAAGTCCATTAGAAATTGTAAGTCTTGTTCATGATTATGAGTGTGAGTAAGGTGATAATATCAAAAATTCATTAGTTATGAAAAGCCCATTAGAAATTTTAAGTCTTGTTCATGATTATTATGTGAGTAGGTGATAATATAAAAGTCGATTAATTATTGAAAGCACATTAGAAATTTTAAGTCTTTTTTTGGCCATGATTATAATGTGAATATGTGAAAATATCAGAAGCCCATTCGTTATTGGAAGCCCATTAGAAATTTTAAGTTTTGTCCATGATTATAACGTGAGTATGTGATAATATCAAAACACCATTAGTTATGAAAGCCCATTAGTTATTGAAAGCTCATTGAAAATTTAAATTTTGTCCATGTTATGAGTATGAGTAAGGTGAAAATTAAAAAGTTCATTAATTATTGGAAGCCCATTGAAAATTGTAAGTCTTGTCCATGATCATGAACGTGAGTAGGTGATAGTATAGAAAGCCCACTAATTATTGAAAGCCTAATAGCCCATTAGAAATTTAAAGATTTGTCCAAGATTATGAATGTGAGTAGGTGATCCCATTAGAAATTTTAAATCTTATTCATTATTATAATGTGGTTAGGTGATAATATCAAAAGTCTTTTTAGTTATGAAAGACCATCAGTTATTGGAATCCATTAGAAATTTTGACTCTAGTCTATGATTATGACTTATGAGTGTGAGTAAGGTGAAAATATCAAAAATTTATTAGTTATTAAAAGCCAATTAGAAATTGTAAGTCTTGACCATGATTATGACTATGGGTAAGGTGAAAATATAAAAAATTCATTAGTTATTGAAAGTCAATTGTAAATCTTGTCCATGTTTATGAGTATGCGTAAGGTAATTATATCAAAAGTTCATTAGTTATTGAAACTCCATTAAAAATTGTTAGTGTTGCTCATGATTATGAGTGTGAGAAAGGTGATAATATCAAAAGCTCATTAGTTATTGAAAGTTGATTAGAAATTGTAAGTCTTATCTATGATTATGAGTGTAAGTAAGGTGATAAAATCATCCATTAGTTATTGGAAGCTCATTAGAAATTTTAAGTTTTTTCCACGATTATGATGAGTAGGTGATGATGTCAAAAGCCAAACTCGATAAATTAATAAGTTCTCTAAATATTTTTTTCTCCAATCCCAACTTGGGCTAGTGAAAAAAATTACCAATTTCAATAAGATAATAAGATAATATATTTTCAGAAGATCTCTAAATAAATATATATGGTCTCATTAATATCATAAATTAATAATTCTTTAAAAGTACAAACATATATCTAAAAACAATTTAGTGAAATATGATTCTATTGTGTTTTTTTTTTTTTAAAAAAAAAATATATAGTTGAAGCTCATCTCTAACTTTTTTATATGCATCCACGAGCT